>SJYX01003152.1:51334-71217 GCA_006410675.1 Oreotragus oreotragus
CTCCTTGCAGTCCAAGGGACTCTCAAGAGTCTTCTCCAACACCACAGTTCAAAAGCATCAATTCTTTGGCGCTCAGCTTTCTTCACAGTCCAACTTTCACATCCTTACATGACCACAGGAAAAACCATAGCCTTGACTAGGCGGACCTTAGTCGGCAAAGGAATGTCTCTGCTTTTGAATATACTATCCAGGTTGGTCATAACTTTTCTTCCAAGGAGTAAGCGTCTTTTAAATTTCATGGCTGCAGTCACTTCCCTCCAGGCATTTACAATATCTTGTAGAGCTATGCTGCAATGCCTCACTGCACCAACAGGTGGCAACCTAACACTTGACTCAGCCTTGTATTCTAGGGAAAGGGGATATGGACTAGGGTTGGGGAGAAAGGCAGCAAAGGAAATATCTAACATTACTATGTTACAGCCTAAAATTATCAAGTTTGAAATTTTAATTGTTCTAAGATACCTATTCCATCTATGACAGCTGTACTAAATGTACCAGAGGGAGCCTTGATAATACAAGATTTCATTCAATATCTCCAACTCATTTTGGAACCAGTCAACAAACCATAATGGATAAGCCACTCTGCCAAAGGTACTCTATTAGACTCTTGAAGTGGGTCATGAAAGGAAGAAATCCAGTTCCTACTTTCAAGGCACCTACATAGTAACTTTCAAGGCAGCTCCAAGACTGTCTAATCAAGTTGAACCTGGCAACTGAGGGCTAGGCGTGGGCCAGTGGGAGCCCATGATTGCCCTAGCAGAGGAGAAAGGGAGAGGGGTCAACGTGGAAGGCGTACAGTGAGAGGGCCAAAAGGAAATCCGGATGTTGATGTGCATAGGATACAGTTGGACAAAATGTCAGAGGAAAATGGAGAAAAACAAAACAAAACAGTAAAAAGAATGTTGCAGGAAAAGACAGACTTGACTCGAATGGAGGGTACAGACCCTAATCTCAAATTATAAGATGTTAGTGCCAACAGGAACCCCAGAGGCCCTCCAGCCTCAAGCTCATTAGCTAGGAGGGCCACCATGGGTGAGCAGCATGCCTGGACTGGAACGTGGCACCCTGACTTCCACGTGAGGTCTCACCAAGTGTTGAGTGAGGATGATGTAACACAGGCAGAGAAATAGCTATTAGTCAGAATTTCCAAGAGGCAGTGACCTCTCCTCTTTTTCACCGAGTCCAGCTCAGTTTGGCAACTCCCCAAGTGACCCTGGGGAGGTTGCTTCTCCTCTGAGCCTGATTTCCTTATCAAATGCTTATTGGATGCTTCGTGCTCTTCCTGATGCTTTCTTTAGATGTTAATTCATTTCATCCTTGCTACAATCTTCTGAGGTAGTATGATGACCACCATCCCCACTGGACAGATGAGGAAACTGAGGTAGAGGTTAGTAAACTCATCCAAGGCCACACAGTGAGGAAGTGGTGAACTAGTTCAACCCAGGGTTGTCTGGCTCTAATTCTGTGCTCTCAACTGCTAGGAAATCCTGCCCTTCAGTGGGCTGGGCTGGACCAAATAGATGCCCTCCAAGGTCCCTTCCAGGGCAGCATGGTGAACTTCTACCCACTCCCTTCCTCTAACTGCTCCAGAACCCAGGCGGCATTCAGTTGAAAATCCTCACCAATGGCCATGTATTCTTCTGCTTTGGGGCCCATTTTACAACTCTAGACATCGTGGAAAAGGCCAGTGGGGATGATCGGAATCCTGAGATGAGAGACAAATGTGGAGGGGAATGGAAGGACTTGCCTTTTTCAACCCGTTCGTCTTTGTTGTTGTTTCTCTCTGTGGCTGTTCTTATGCACAGAGGGTCCACTTTTCCAAATGTGATTTTTAAACTGCAGCAGAGAGAAAGCCAAATAAACACAGAATGGTCGGCCAAAGGCCCGTACTTTCTATTCCCTGGTTACAAAGTAAAATTAGCTAGCTGGTGGCCAGGGCTGGGAGATTTATTTTGGTCTGAAGTCAACCCACAGATTAACAATATTGGCAAGAACTATACAGGAGGGGAAAATATTTTGGACAAGGCTGCATACGTGTGTGGATACATCATCCCCATCTGTACAGCGGCCAGGGTTAAAGGGAATGGGAGTCAGGAGCAGGCTGTGTGGTGTCCTTTCCGTGAATAGCCGCTTTCTCTATCACAATGCCAGCTCACGCTCTCTGAGGGCAGTCGCACAGTACCTGCAGGACAGAGGAAGGTGGCCGGGAAAGCACACTCACCATCTTTCAGAAGATGGGCTTGCTCATCTTTTATTCCTCCTTTCCTTCCAAGACCCACATTCCATTCTGAGGATAATTCTCAGGCAAGAGCAATTTCCGGATTCTCAAGGACTCACCGAGGGTAGTGTCAGAAAAAATTATCCAAAATTGGAAATAGGCGAAAGAGATTATTGGGTGTTCTAGCTGCACTGTGCAGGGCTGGCACCTTTGATTGATTTCCTATTGACTGGGCTATTTTACAATCCCATAGCGGCGGAGGTTGGTTAACTTTCAGATTTTTGTCTGGTAGAGATGCAAATAATTTCTAACCTAGCTGTCTCACCCTAAGATTCTTCTATTAAATTACCTATAAATACCGAGCTACTCACACTTTCACTGTAACCAGATTTAACATCTTAGACGTTTCCTCATTAAGGAATGAGTTAAATTAAATCTTTGACATGTGGTCATTTTATATTTGCATGCGAGTCAAGTGTTTTCACCTTTGGAAAATTCCACTTTAACACAGGAATGTGGGTATGTATTGACGGGGCATTTTTTTCCTGGCCTCTTTGTCTTCAGAACTCAAGCCCCAGGGCCAAGACCTCATACTCCTCAGGGTGGAGTCCACACAGCCCTTCTACAGCAGGGAGCTTTCCCTATCGGCAGATGAGTCCCTGGCCCTGGCCTTGCTTATCTCCATCCTGGCCTAAAGCATGCTGGTCCTTCAGGGAACAGTCAAGGGTAGGAAAGTTATTTAGGACCCACAGGAGTCACCAGACCTCTTCCTAGAAGACCCTGTGGACTTGGGCAAAGGAAGCCTTCAATTCTCAGACTCTGAGGAAGTGTTCTCATTCTCAGAATAAGAATAGTCATCTCTACATTGCAGACTTCACAAGGAGTTTCTAAAGTGCTTCTCAAACTTCAGTGTGCATATGACTCACCTGGGGGTAATCTTAATACACAAATTCTGATTCAGCAGGGCTAGGGAGCATCTGAGGGGGTCCTAATAGGCCCTCAGGGGAGGCTGCTTCCGGTCCATGAGCCCTCTGAGTAGCAAGGCTCTGGGGTTGCTGGGAGAGCCTGCCCCTGGAAAACCCCAGGGCATAGCAAATATACCTGTGAGGAGTTAATGATTTATATACTTAGGGCTCCACTCCTGCAAAAGCGCAGGTCTGAATCAACCCCAGGAACAGCCATCTCCTAAACCCATGCTGTGCCTGGGCCGTCACTCACCTGATCTCCCATAATCCCCATAACCAGCCCGGAAGTCATTCCAGCTTTGCTCAAGAGGAAACTGGGGTGCACACCAGTCACCTAAGAGCACTGGCTTTTGGAGCCGGGTTTGCAGAGCTCTAACCACATTACCGCACAGCTTCCTTCCTCCACCACAACTTCGCAGGCCTGGGCTCCTCGGCCACATCCCCAGGGGCCTTCGAAAGGGACAAGGGAGAACTTTCCTCCTTACCACGTGGCCCCCACTGCCCTCACATTCCCTAGATGATTCCTCCACCCTCTCCCCCTGCAGCTGTCAGAGGGAGGGCGCGACTTCTGATTCATTCCACAGTAGACAAATGCTCCTGGACAATCTACAGTGGGCAGAGCTTGCTTCTTCATCCTGGAGAGGAACAGGGAGAAATTCAAACAATGAAAAACAGATCTCTGCCTTCAAGGAGGTTAGAATCCAAAGGAGAAGCTACTACGTAGATACACTGCAATACACATTCAGATAGTTCCCTGCCAGCCCTTTTGTCAGGGGAGCCCCTCTCTCCTCTGGATAGGGCCCCTGTTTATCAGCAGACCTTTTGGTCTGCAAAGATAATCCTGCTGAGTTTTTTATGGACTGNCTGCAATACACATTCAGATAGTCCCTGCCAGCCCTTTTGTCAGGGGAGCCCCTCTCTCCTCTGGATAGGGCCCCTGTTTATCAGCAGACCTTTTGGTCTGCAAAGATAATCCTGCTGAGTTTTTTATGGACTGGGTGGGGGTGGGTGGCGGCGGGGAGGACAAGGCAGGTGGCAGATGGGGGCAGGGGGAGGGGGCAATCTGAGCAGCAATTAGATTTCTGTTTCAGTTGACGGCGTGTGTTCCTGGGGACCCAGGGACTGGGTGCTCCTTTGCCAAATGTAAATATCAAACCAATAAATGCTAATGTAGCATGAAAAAGTGCTGATTTGGGAGAAAGTTCCAATCATTTAGAGAGCTTGTCGCAGAAAGCATTTAGGTGTTCCGGCTGCAAGGAAGCTGGGGAGGGAATTAAGGGGATGGAATTTGTAGCTCCCTTCTGGGTGGTGGTACTACCCCGGCCACCCACTCCAGGGAAAGGGAACCAGCAAGGACGGTCACAGCAGGGTTTTGGGAGGGGACAGTAAGTAAGACAAAGCCAGCAAAGAGGGTCAAGTTCCTAAACATCTGGCATCAGTAGAGGGAGATAGCAAAGAGCCCTGTTGGGCTGGTGCACTGGATGACCCTGAGGGATGGGATGGGGAGGGTCAGCATGGGGAACACATGTACATCCATGGCTGATTCATGTGAATGTATGGCAAAAACCACCACAATATTGTAACTCAGTTCAGTTCAGTCGCTCAGTTGTGTCCAACTCTGTGATCCCATGAATCGCAGCATGCTAGCCCTCCCTGTCCATCACCAACTCTCAGAGTCCACCCAAACTCATGTCCATCGAGTTGGTGATGCCATCCAACCATCTCATCCTCTGTCGTCCCCTTCCCCTCCCACCTTCCATCTTTCCCAGCATTAGGGTCTTTTCCAATGAGTCAGCTCTTCGCATCAGGTGGCCAAAATATTGGAATTTCAGCTTCAATATCAGTCTCTCCAATGAACACTCAGGACTGATCTTCTTTAGGATGGACTGGTTGGATCTCCTTGCAGTCCAAGGGATTCTCAAGCGTCTTCTCCAACACCACAGTTCAAAAGCATCAATTTTTCGGCACTCAGCTTTCTTTATAGTCCAACTCTCACATCCATACATGACCACTGGAAAAACCATAGCCTTGACTAGACGGATCCTTGTTGGTAAAGCAATGTCTCTGCTTTTTAATATGCTGTCTAGGTTGGTCATAACTTTCCTTCCAAGGAGTGTCTTTTAATTTCATGGCTGCAATCACCATCTGCAGTGATTTGGGAGCCCCTCAAAATAAAGTCAGCTACTGTTTCCACTGTTTCCCCATCTATTTCCCATGAAGTGATGGGACCAGATGCCATGATCTTAGTTTTCTGAATGTTGAGCTTTAAGCCAACTTTTTCACTCTCCTCTTTCACTTTCCTCAAGAGGCTCTTTAGTTCTTCACTTTCTGCGATAAGGGTGGTTAGCCTCCAATAAATTAAAAACAAATACCAAAGAGCCCTGTTATCAAGATTTCTGTGACCTTGACACCTGCCTTGATGGGTCTTTGCCCAAGGTCATGGTCATCTTCATGGATGTCTTGAAGGTAGCCCCAGCCACACCACCCTACCTTCAGGGACCCCTTTCTGATTGAGGGCTCTGATCTCTCTGTACCACCCTACCATACACCCACACTTCTAGCAAGCCTGTCAGGATCTCCCCACCTCACAGAGGCCCTGGAGGAACTCTGTAAATCCTCGTGAACTTGACTCAATACAAATGGCTGTCAAGCGAGCGGAGAAAAGAAAGCAGGGAAGTGTGTTGGAGAGAAGACTCTGCTGGGGTCCAGACCTGGCTCTGCCACCTCTTTGACCTTAGAAAAGATATCATACCTCTCTGAGCCTAGAAGCCTTAGTTGCGCCACCTGTAGAATGGGAATAACCACTTTGGCCTCGACAATTAAATGAGATAGTGATATATGTATGAGGGCTTGGGAGCTTGCACATCGAGCCGGCAGGTCGCAGGGGAGATTAGCAGCAGTGGGGCTCTGCAGCCAGACCCTTGTGAATGACGTCACACTCTGCCATGGCCCAGACTTGTTGGGTTCTCTTTCTGGTCCCAGGACACTAAGCAAACACCTTAAGCCTCCTTATAGCACTGCTGCTTCTGAACATTAAAGGGAAAGAACATTCAGAGGGAAAACCACTCAACACTGTCCCCACCTCCTCCTTTTTAACCCAACCCGGCTGTCTAATCTGGTCAAATTTACCTCTAAATATCTCTGGAACCTGCCTCTCCCCTTTCCTTACATTAACTCACTTTTAAAAATACTTATTTACCTATTTACCTATTCATTTATTTTTGGCTGTGCTGAGTCTCCCTTGCTGCAGGTGGGCTTCTCTAGCTGCGGCCAGCCAGGGCTACACTCCAGCTGTGGTAGGTGGGCTTCTCTCTGCAGTGGCTTCTCTTGGTGCAGAGCTCGGACTCTAGAGCATGCAGGCTTCAATAGTTGAGGTGCATGGGCTTAGCTGCTCTGCAGCATGTGGGATCTTCCTGGACCAGGGATCGAACTCGAGTCCCCTGCATGGGCAGGTGGATTTTTATCCACTACGCTACCAGGGAAGTCCTCCTCTTGACTTCTCTCCACAACCCTGCAAGCTCCTTGCTTCATTCTTCCCACCCCAGACCCCTGTTCTTCCTCATGGCTGCCTCCGTTACCCCACTGCTCTGCTTTCACCCTGACTTCCAGCCTCCTCTGGCCCTGCCCTCACAGCCCAGCCCTCCTGCTCAGATGCCCCAGAACTGGCTTCTGTACTTCAGGGTCTTTGTACCTGCTACTTAAGACAGACAGCAACTCTGACATTTTGGCGCAGCTGGAACCCCCCAACCCCTTGGTTACTCTCAGTGGGATGTGAGCTCCTTCCCACGCACTTTCTTCTCTCTCTCAGGGCTTGCACAGCTCTCAGCCAAGTAGAGTTATCTGGGTTTCCATGAATGTAAACTCCCTTAGAACGCACTCAGTAGCCCAAGGTCGAGCTCTGGGAGGACAGTTGCTGGTAAGGAGGCATAGCTGGGCCTTGAACTTTGGCAGCTGTCTCTCCTTCATTTTTCCTTTCCACAACCTTGGGATTCTCTCTGAGACCTTGAGCTCACTGTTGAGCTAGGCAGAGGCATGCAAAGACCTTGCAGAAAAATGTCAAGAGTCTAGGGAAGAATAGCTAAGGCAGTTCTCAGTCTTTCAAACTCTCCCAGCATGCTCTGAGACAGGCCAAGCTCTGGAGATATAGCAAAGGCCAAGGCAGACCCAGAGTCTGCCCTCCTGGAGACACCCGCCCTAGGGCATGTCAGACAGCATGGCGAGGACGCTCTATGGAGGGCACGTGTGGAGAGAACTGGGACCCCCAGCCTGAGGCCAGAACCAGCTCGCCAGCCACGGGACTGAACCACCTTGGAAGTGGATGCTGTGGCCCCAGCGGAGCCTTCAGACAACTGCAGCCTTGGCCGCCTCTGAGGGCAACCTTCAGAGAGGTGCTGGGCCACAACTGCCCAGCCAAGCCTCAGATTTGATTTCTGCACCAGAGAAACCAAGAGACTGGAAAAAATGACTTCTGTTGTTTTAAGCTACTAAGTTTTAGGGTGATTTGTTACCTCACTATCTATAACTAATACTGTGGCACAGATGATTGAACTCAGGTGGGATAATAATATATGTCATTATAACCCACCAGGCTCCTCTGTCCATGGAATTCTCCAGGCAAGAATACTGGGGTGGGTAGCCATTCCCTCTGCTACCCACCCCTTCCTGACCCAGGGGTCCAACTTGGGTCTCCTGAATTGCAGGCGGATTCTTTACTGTCTGAGCCACCAGGGAAGCTATCATTATAATAGCTCGTATCTATGTGAATACCTACTATGTGCCAGGCATCCTACTATGCACTGCACACCTTATCTAACCTGCTCCCCACAGTGATCCCAGTGCAGGGCTTATTATTCCCAATTCAGAAATAAGCCACTTATCCAAGGTCACACAATATGTGGTGGGGCTATCTCTGGCCCCACAGTCTGGGACACTGTTCTAAGGACCTGTGTGGAGAACCCCCTCTCCTGGGCTCATGTCTTCTTCCTCATGTGTCCCCACTCAGCTCAGACTTGGATCAGTGACCCATGATCAGGAAGAAACAAGCACAATCTAACAAAGATCCCTGTGGGGGATACCCAGGCCCCACATTTCCCCAGCCCCTATCCATCAAAGTCAAAAGCCTTGGGAAACTGATGTGCACAGCAGACTGCATTTTCTAATAATGGCTGTAACCATGTCACCCATCCCACGTGCTCTTCTACAATGTGACACTGACTTTTCTCATTGAGAAACTGGGTCTGTGCCCGCTTCCCTTGAGTCTGGGCAGGCTGGTGACGGCTTCAATCAATACTTCCACTGGACATGGACATGATGTCAGGTGACTCCCAAGGCTGAGTCCTAAAAGCCCATGCAGCTGCCACCTTATTTGCTAGTCAACAATCACACCTGGAGCCCTGAGCCACCATCTAAGAAGTCCCATCATGCTGAGGCCACCATGCTGTGAGGAGGCCCAAGCTACATACAGAGGCTACCTGCGGGCACTCTGTCCATCATTCAAGCCTTTGAGTCCCCCCTCCACAAGCCCAGGCCCCAGATATGTCCATGATGGAACCTGTAGATGATTCCAGCCTCCAACTCTCATGGCTGGGCTTTGAGTCCTTCCTGCTGAGGCCTGACCTTGTGGAGAACAGACAAGCCATCCCCCACTGTACCCTCTCTAAATTCCTGAGCCTTTGAGTCCATGAGCATAATAAAATGCTTATTTGAAGTGACTAAATTTTGGAGTTATCTGTTACATAGCGATGGTAACTGGAACAACATACCAGAAGGTTGGGTCAGCCAGTGGGTTGACCTTCCCCAACAGCTCCAGCCAGACCTGCTGCAGCTGTGTCTCTGCTCTGAAACCCAGGAAACTCGGCACCTTCTTATACCAGGACCCCCTCCCCCCACTTACCACTGAGAACTGTAACCACATCATTCCCTCTCCCTGTGAGTCTCACCCCAAATATTAACTCCCTTGCATGTTCACCTCCTATGTTGAACAAGGCTGCCCAGTCTAACCAATAGGGTATCTTAGAAATTATTTTAGAAACCTTAGAATGAGATTTCTGAGGTTAGGTCATAAAAGACACTGTGGGTTCTGTCTGGCTCTCTTTCAGATCACTTGCTCTAGGGGAAGCGAGCTTCCACGCCATGAGGATTCTCTAGTAGCCCCATAAGAGGGGTCTACACACCAAGGAACGGAGCCCTCCTGCCAACAGCCAACCCCATTTCACCAGCCAACCAAAAAAGTAGCCTTGAAAGTGCGTCCTCCTGCCCTGGCAAATCTTTCTGATGCCTATTGGTGTCCATTCTGAAGGAGATCAGCCCTGGGATTTCTTTGGAAGGAATGATGCTAAAGCTGAAACTCCAGTACTTTGGCCACCTCATGCGAAGAGTTGACTCATTGGAAAAGACTCTGATGCTGGGAGGGAAAAACTGACATTGACAGTCATCTTTGAGGTCCAAAATTTGTGAGAATCAGCTTAACTTCCAGTCTAAACCTGCCTCAAGATTTTAGCCAATAAAAAGGCCTTTCTAATTATGTGGTGCAATTTTTGAAGGCCGTTCTTCATGACATTTAATCTATATTCCTGGTCTCTCCAGTAGAATATTTCTCTCAGACCATGCCTTGTGAATCATCAAAAATAATTTAGGTGTTGGAATATTAAGTTCAAAAATAAACATGAGTCTGAAAGGAAAGAGTGTTTTTCCTTCATGAAATTATACCTATTAGTGGTCCTTAACCATACTCAACTACATTTCATGTACCTATCCTTCACCTCTCTTCTGCCTGAGGTCTTTTAATTTGATTTTTGTTGTACATGATGCTGAAAAGATAAAGCTCTCTGGTGACAGCAATAATCAAGATAAAAGAGAGAGCAAACCTGAAGCTAGAGTGGGTCCTTATTGTTCCCACACCTGTGCAAAGAAAAGAAATGCAGTTCAGAGTACTCTATTAATCCTTCATATTTTCCTTTCTTTAAAACACACCCTCATTACCTTTCCAGACTGTTTTTGTAAGAAAAACACCTATGTCTCTGCGGGTACTGTTTTTAGATAAGCTGTTTTAAATCATAGCTATTAAAAAGAATTTTCTCTCCCCAGAACTACTTTGCAGGAATTGAGTAGTCACACTGGGTCCACTTAAATCAAGCCTTCCTATGGTTCATACAATTGTGAATCTCAAAAAAAAATTAAAATTACTTGTGACCATATGCTATAAAATGCTATACTATAAAATGAAATATGCTATAAAATGAAACTTAGTCAATAAAATGACCCTCTTCATTTCAAAGGCAGGCCCTGTAATTATGGAAAAATAACACTTAGTAAGAACTAGACCATTCAGGTATGACCTAAATCAAATCCCTTACAAGTATACAATGGAACTGACAAAAAGATTCAAGGGATTAGATCTGAAAAATGAAACTTAGTCAATAAAATGACCCTCTTCATTTCAAAGGCAGGCCCTGTAATTATGGAAAAATAACACTTAGTAAGAACTAGACCATTCAGGTATGACCTAAATCAAATCCCTTACAAGTATACAATGGAACTGACAAAAAGATTCAAGGGATTAGATCTGATAGACAGAGTTCCTGAAGAACTAGGGATGGAGGTTCGTGACATTGTACAGGAGGCAGTGATCAAGACCATCCACAAGAAAAAGAAATGCAAAAAGGCAAAATGGTTGTCTGAGGAGGCCTTACAAATAGCTGTGAAAAGAAGACAAGCTAAAGGCAAAGAAGAAAGGGAAAATTATACCCATTTGAATGCAGAGTTCCAAAAGATAGCAAGTAGAGGTAAGAAAGCCTTCCTCAGTGATCAGCGCAAAGAAATAGAGGAAAACAATAGAATGGGAAAGACTAGAGATCTCTTCAAGAAAATTAGAGATACCAAAGGAACATTTCATGCAAAAGTGGGCACAAAAAAAGATAGAAACAGTATGGACCTAACAGAAGCAGAAGATATTAAGAAGAGATGGCAAGAATAAACAGAAGAACTATGCAAAAAAGATCTTTATGGCCCAGATAATCATGATGATGTGATCACTCACCTAGAGCCACACATCCTGGAATGTGAAGTCAAGTGGGCCTTAGGAAGCATTATGATAAACAAAGCTAGTGGAGATGATAGAATTCCAGTGGAGCTATTTCAAATCCTAAAAGATGATGCTGTGAAAGTATTGTACTCAATATGACAGAAATTTTGGAAAACTCAGCAGTAGACACAGGACAGGAAAATGTTGGTTTTCATTCCAATCCCAAAGAAAGGTAATGCCAAAGAATGTTCAAACTACTGCACAATTGTACTCATCTTACACGCTAGCAAAATAATGCTCAAAATTCTCCAGATGTTCAAGTTGGATTTAGAAAAGGCAGAGGAACCAGAGGTCAAATTGCAAACATCTGTTGGATCATTGAAAAAGCAAGAGAGTTCCAGACAAACACCTACTTCTGCTTTATCGACTGTGCCAAAGCCTTTGACTGTGTGGATCACAACAAACTGTGGAAAATTCTTAAAGAGACTGGAATATTAGACCATCTGACCTGGCTCCTGAGAAATCTGTATGCAGGTCAAGAAGCAACAGTTAGAACTGGACATGGAACAACAGACTGGCTCCAAATCAGGATAGGGGTATGTCAAGGCTATATATTGTCACCCTGCTTTTTTGACTTATTTACAGAATATATCATAAGAAATGCCAAGCTGGATGAAGCATAGGCTGGAATCAAGATTGCTGGGAGAAATATCAATAACTTCAGATGTGCAGATGACACCACCCTTATGGTAGAAAGTGAAGAAGAACTAGAGAGCCTCTTGATGAAAGTGAAAAAGGAGAATGAAAAAACTGGCTTAAACTCAACATTCAGAAAACTAAAATCATGGCATCTGGTCCCATCACTTCATGGCAAATAGATGGGGAAACAGTGGAAACAGTGAGAGACTATTTTCTTGGTCTCCAAAATCACTGCAGATGGTGACTGCAGCCGGTGACTGCAGCCATGAAATTAAGATACCTGCTCCTTGGAAGAAAAGCTATGACCAAGCTAGACAGCATATTAAGAAGCAGAGAAATTACTTTGCCAACAAAGGTCTGTCTAGTCAAAGCTTTGTTTTTTCCAGTAGTCATGTATGCATTGTGAGAGTTCAACTATGAAGAAAGCTGAGTGCTGAAGAATTGATTCTTTTGAAATGTGGTGTTGGAGAAAACTCTTGAGAGTCCCTTGGAGTGCAAGATCAAACCAGTCCACCTTAAAGGAAATCACTCCTGAGTATTCATTGGAAGGACTGATCCTGAAGCTGAAACTCCAATACTTTGGCCACCTGATGCAAAGAACTGGCTCATTGGAAAAGACCTTGATGCTGGAAAACATTGAAGGCGGGAGGAGAAGGGGACAACAGAGGATGAGATGATTGGATGTTATCACTGACTCAATGGACATGACTTTGAGTAAACTCTGGGAGTTGGTGATGGACAGGGGGACCTGACGTGCTGCAGTCCATGGGTTCCCAAATAGTCAGACACGACTGAGCGACTGAACTGAACTGAAAGAAGCAAAACACTGCCAACCTGAAAAGCATGAAAATAATCATGTCTTTTTACCGTTTATCTTTACTGAAGACTCTCTGAAGCAACAGGCAGGTCTGAGGCGCTTTTGTATCTTTTACTACTAACTATGGGTAAGAACTAAACTTAGCCACACGGTCTGTCCTTTTATTTTTGTAAGCTGTTTTATTTCCATCATAATCACTGATAGTGACCCTCTCTCCCATCTGCTGATTTTTTTTTTTTTTTCGCTTTGCTCAAACAGTGCTTAGGTTTCAAAAATAGTGATCTCAAAATCATTAACCTAGAAAGAACCTGGCCTTCATCCACTTCATTTATGGGATGTTAAAGCAGTCTCAAGTGTTTGCTAAAATAAACTAACGGACTATAGATGAAAGGAACACACCATCTGGCCAAGCCAGTGAGGCTTTGAATTTATAGTTTAGGTAATCACTTTAGGTGAATCTACTACAACACATGAAATGACAAAGTTTGGATGTTTTTCTTTACCCTTTGAATCTTATAGTCTGAAAAATGAAATGCTAAACTGAAAGAGGAATCCAGGGCTAATGTGAATAAATGGAGATGTGAGTAATGTGACGAGTGATAAAACATCAGCAATTTATGATTTCTATAGACCTACTGCTCAGCGACTTCCCTGGTGGCTCAGGTAAAGCATCTTGCTTACAATGTGGGAGACCTAGGTTCGATCCCCGGGTCAGGAAGATCCTCTGGAGAAGGAAATGGCAACCCATTTCAGTACTCTTGCCTGGAAAATCCCATGGATGGAGGAGCGTGGTAGGCTACAGTCCATGACATCACAAAGAGTCAGACACGACTGAGCGACTTCACTTCACTTCACTTCACTGCTCAGTGAAGGTGGAAATTCTCATGGACATGACAGACTTGTCAAAAGAATTGTGTGTAAATACATTTTCACATGTTGAATCACTTAGTACACTAAGGATTCCAGAATATAAAAGGAGCCTGTGTGGAAATCTATCTATTCCCTTATAATTTGTATTTTGTAAGCATGGATGCCTTAGTCTCTCAGATTTCTTCAAGAAGAAACTAGCCCTGACTGAGATCTAGATTTTATCAATTAAGAAATAACTTATTGAGGCAAAAAAGATATAAATGACCACTTTATTTCCATTTTCAGAATCAAGATATATCTCTATTCACACTGTCTACATTTTCTCATCTCCTGGGTACTTACCTACCTGCTCTGACTGGATTCTAATCCTATCATTCCACTGCAAGAATTGCTTCCTTTTTCCCAAATATAAATTCTCACATTTTCACATTGTATTATTTAACTTCTTGGGACAATCCAATGCAACTCTCTTCTCCTTCTTATAATATTTTCCTATACTTGCTTTCAGGTTTCCTCTCTTCTAGCCTTGTCTGGTCTTCCCCCTCTTTTCTATACCTAAATATCTATTTTCATAGGAATTAGGTTTTCTATATGTAAATATCTATCTTCATAGGATTCAGGTTTGGGGCCCTCACCATGCTCTCTTTTCTGAAACCCTCACTATACTAGACTGAAGCAGTTAAGTAAAAAGACCAGTAATTCTGAATTTAAAAGAAAGATATCAATATGAAGGTGTGATATCTCGTGTGTGTGTGTGTGTATATTAGTTACTTAGTTGTGTCCTACTCTTTGCAACCCTATGGAATATAGCTGGCCAGGCTCCTCTGTCCGTGGAATTTTCCAGGCAAGAATACTAGAGTGGGTTGCCATTCCCTTCTCCAGGGGATCTTCCTAAGCTAGGGACCCAACCCAGATCTTCTGCACTGCAGGCAAATTCTTTTTCATCTGAGCCACCAGGGAAGCCCTGATATGTCTCCTAGCTGTGTTCAAAATAAGCAAGCCAATAACAAACACCCAGACTATGTTCCTGAAATACCATCTTCAACTAAAAGGAACTTCAGTTCCGGAGAGAATTGGTTGATTCCAAGTATAAGGTAGGAAATGGGTCTAAATTATCCAGGAACAAGACTGAAGAGGCTTTTTACAACATTAAATGAAATAATGGATCTGGGCAGTGATCATCAGTGGCTGCTAACACCAAACGAGGCAGGCAATCAGATATTATGTACTTCACGATGAAAGCACATACCACCATCTATGATATATGGCTGACCAAAAAACAATCAAATCTGTGTCAAGTAAAAAACTATAGATCTAATTATGAATTTATAAGACATAAGGGAAGAAGAGAAAATAACAGGGGAAATGACAACGGGGAAAAATAATGGGGATACAATCCAGAATATACAGATTGTAAGAATCTCTAAAAGACTATAACTTCAGTTCAATAAATAAACTGCAAGTGAAAAAAGGAGATAAAATAAAAACAAACATAAAAGAAAAATCAATGAATTATCATGTATAAACCTTATTCAGATCTTTAACAATCAGTAGTAAATAATTTATGGATGGTCAAAGAAATTGGAACACTGACTGAATATATGAAAATATAAAGAAATTACTGTTATTTTAGTTGTAATAATGATATTGTGATTATATTTCTATAAAGAGCCCTCAATTTTACAAATCCATACTGAATAATTCATGATGGAAATTATATTCCACTTGGGATTTGCTTCAAAATAATCCAGTAGTGTTAGTAGTAGCAGTAGAAGGAGGGGAACAGTAAATAGCTGGATATAGTTGAAACAAGATTGGTCATGAGTTGGTTTTTGAAGTTGGGTGAAAGGCACGTGGGTATTCAGCACTCTAGTTTACTTCTGTGTACATTTTAATTCGCAATAAAAAAGTTTTAAAAAATCCACATGCAGATGTTGACTGAATCTAGATTAGTCCTGCCTCTCCTTTGTATATGGAGTTACATACCACTATATATCTAGGTGTGTGTGTGTAAATATATATATAAGCTCACTGGCTCAGATCATCAGTTTCTCAAGCAAAATTCAGGCTTAAACTAAAGAAAGTGGGGAAAACCACTAGGCCAGGCAGGTATGACTTAAATCAAATCCCCTATGAATATGCAGTGGAGGTAATGAATAGATTCAAGGGATTAGCACTTATAAACAGTGTACCTGAAGAACTATAGATGGAGAACCATAATGTACAGGAGGCAGTGCACAAAATCATCCTAAAGAAAAAAAAAAAAAGCAAGAAGGCAAAGTCGTTATTTGAGGAGGCTAAAGAAAGAAGGGAAACGAAAAAACAAGGGAGCCAAGAGAAAGGTATATCTAACTAAATGCAGATTTCCAAAGAACAACACAGAGAGACAGTAAGGTCTTCTTCAATGAACAGGGTATAAAACTAGAAGAAAACAACAGAAGGGGAAAGACTAGAGATCTCTTCAGAAAAATTGGAGATATCAAGGGAACATTTTGCCCAAAGACGGGCACAATAGAGGACATAAATGGTAGAGATCTAGTAGGTGCTGAAGAGATCAAAAAGAGGTGGAAAGAGCACATGGAAGAACTGTGCAAAAGAGATCCAAATGAACTGGATTACTACGATGGTGTGGTCAGCCACCCAGAGCCAGACGTTCTGGAGTGTGAAGTGGAATGGGCCTTAGGAAACACTGCTGTAAATAAAACTAGTGAATGTGATGGAATTCCAGTAGAGCTATTCAAAACCATCAAGGATGATTCAATCAAGGTGTTGCATTCAATATGTCAGCAAATCTGGAAGACCCAGCATTGGTCATAGGACTGGAAAGGTCAATCCTCATCCCAATTCCCAAGAAGCGTAGTACTAAAGAATGTGCTAACCATCAGACAATTACACTCTTCACCCATGCTAGTAAGGCCATGATTGAATTCTTGCATGCTAGGCTTCAGGATGCAGGTCAGGAAGCAACAGTTAGAACTGGACATGGAACAACAGACTGGTTCCAAATCAGGAAAGGAGTACGTCAAGGCTGTATATTGTCTCCCTGCTTATTTAACTTATATGCAGAGGACATCATGAGAAACACTGGACTGGAAGAAACACAAGCTGGAAACAAGATTACTGGGAGAAATATCAATAACCTCAGATATGCTGATGACACCACCCTTGTGGCAGAAAGTGAGGAGGAGCTAAAAAGCCTCTTGATGAAAGTGAAGGAGGAGAGCGAAAAAGTTGGCTTAAAGCTCAACATTCAGAAAACGAAGATCATGGCATCCGGTCCCATCACTTCATGGGAAATAGATGGGGAAACAGTGGAAACAGTGTCAGACTTCAAAATCACTGCAGATGGTGACTGCAGCCATGAAATTAAAAGACGCTTACTCCTTGGAAGAAAAGTTATGACCAACCTGGATAGTATATTCAAAAGCAGAGACATTACTTTGCCGACTAAGGTCCGCCTAGTCAAGGCTATGGTTTTTCCTGTGGTCATGTATGGATGTGAAAGTTGGACTGTGAAGAAAGCTGAGCGCCGAAGAATCGATGCTTTTGAACTGTGGTGTTGGAGAAGACTCTTGAGAGTCCCTTGGACTGCAAGGAGATCCAACCAGTCCATTCTGAAGGAGATCAACCCTGGGGTTTCTTTGGAAGGAATGATGCTAAAGCTGAAACTCCAGTACTTTGGCCACCTCATGTGAAGAGTTGACTCATTGGAAAAGACTCTGATGCTGGGAGGGATTGGGGGCAGGAGGAGAAGGGGACGACCAAGGATGAGATGGCTGGATGGCATCATGGACTCGATAGACGTGAGTCTGAGTGAACTCCGGGAGATGGTGATGGATAGGGAGGCCTGGCGTGCTGCGATTCATGGGGTTGAAAGAGTCGGACACGACTGAGCGACTGAACTGAACTGACTGAGGCTTCAGGATTTTGTGAATCAAGAACTTCCAGATGTCCAAGTTGGGTTTAGAAAAAGAAGGGGAACTAGAGATCAAATTGCCAACATTCGCTGGATCATAGAGAAAGCTGAGGAATTCCAGAAAAACAATGACCTCTGTTTTATTAACTATGCCAAAGCCTTTGACTGTGTGGATCATAATAAACTGTGGAAAGCTCTTAAAGAGATGGAAATACCAGACCATCTTAACTGTCTCTTGAGAAACTTGTATGTGGATCAAAAAGCAATCGTTAGAATCCTGTATGGAACAACTGATTGGTTCAAGATTGAAAAAAGAGTATGACAGGGCTGTCTGCTGTCACTCTGTTTATTTAATTTATATTCTGAGCACATCACGAGAAATGCTGGGCTGGATGAGTTACAACCTGGAAGCAACATAGGTGGGAGAAATATCAACACCTGAGATATGCAGATGATATCACTCTAATGGCAGAAACTGAAGAGGAACTAAAGAGCCCCTTGTTAAGAGGAAGGGGAGAGTGAAAGAGCTGGATTAAACTAAATATTAAAAAAACTAAGACCAGGACATCTGGCCCCAATGCTTCATGGCAAACAGAAGGGGCAAAGGTGGAAGCAGTGATAGATTTCCTCTTCTTGGGCTCTAAAATCACTGCAGATGGTGACTGCAACCATGATCAGATGGTGTTTCTTCTTGGCAGGAAAGCTATGACAAACCTAGACAGTATAAGAAAAGGAGAGACAGTACTCTGCTGACAAGGATCCATATAGTCAAGGCTATGGTATTCCCATGGTCAAGTATGGTTGTGATAGCTGGACCATAAAGGACGTGGAGCATGGAAGAATTGATACCTTCGAACTGTGGTGCTGGAGAAGACTCCTGAGAGTCCTTTAGACATCAGGAGATCAAACCAGGGAACCCTTAAGGGAAATCAACCCTGAATACTCGTGGGAAGGACTGATAGATGCTGAAACAAACTCTAGTATTTTGGTCATCTCATGCAATCAGCTGACTCACTGGAAAAGTCACTGATGCTGGGAAAGATTGAGGGCAGAAGGAGATGAGGGCATCAGAGGATGAGATGGCTGGAAGGCATTAACAATGAAATGGACATGAACTTGGGCAAACTTCAGGAGATAGTAAGTGACAGAGAGGCCTGGTGTGCTCTAGTCCATCAGGTTGCAGAGAATCAGACACAACTGGGTGACTGAACAGCAACATATGTGTGTGTGTGTATATATATATATTTATATATATGTATGTATGTATCTCAGACCTAATGTATACAAAATGCAATTCAAATGCCACAATTCCACTAAATAGTAATAACAAGAGCAATAAAACTTTTCTAATTGTCTTTCCCACCTCAGTAATTGTTGCAGCATACACTCAATTCTTCAACCTAGAAATCTTCAGTTCAGTTCAGTCGCTCAGTTGTGTTTCACTCTTTGCCACCACATGGACTGCAGCATGCCAGGCTTCCCTGCCCACACCAACTCCTGGAGCTTACTCAAACTCACATCCATTGATTCAGTGATGCCTCCAACCATCTCATCCTCTGTCATCCCCTTCCCTTCCTGCCGTCAATCTTTCCCAACATGAGAGTCTTTTTCAATGAGTTAGTTCTTTCCATCAGGTGGCCAAAGTATTGGAGTTTCAGCTTCAGCATCATTCCTTCCAAAGAAATCCCAGGGCTGATCTCCTTTAGGATGGACTGGTTGGATCTCCTTGCTGTCCAAGGGACTCTCAAGAGTCTTCTCCAACATCACAGTTCAAAAGCATCAAATCTCCAGTGCTCAGCTTTCTTTATAGTCCAACTCTGACATCCATACATAACTACTGGAAAAATTATAGCTTTGAATAGATGGACCTTTGTTGGCAAAGTAATGTCTCTGCTTTTTAATATGCTGTCTAGGTTGGTCATAGCTTTTCATCCAAGGAGCAAGCATCTTTTAATGTCGTGGCTGCAGTCACTATCTGCAGTGATTTTGGAGATCAAGAAAATAAAGTCTCTCACTGTTTTCATTGTTTCCCCATCTATTTGCCATGAAGTGATGAGACCAGATGCTATGATCTTATTTTCTGAAAGTTTCTCCTCTTTCACTTTCATCAAGAGGCTCTTTAGTTCTTCACTTTCTACCATAAGGGTGGTGTCATCTGCATATCTGAGGTTATTGATATTTCTCCCGGCAATCTTGATTCCAGCCTGTGCTTCATCCAGCTCAGCATTTCTCATGATATACTCTGCATATAAGTTAAATAAGCAGGGTGACAATATACAGCCTTGACATACTCCTTTTCCTATTTGGAACCAGTCTGTTCCATGCCCAGTTCTAACTGTTGCTTCCTGGCCTGCATACAGATTTCTCAGGAGGCA
>SJYX01003152.1:82458-95418 GCA_006410675.1 Oreotragus oreotragus
TCTTCTCCAACACCACAGTTCAAAAGCATCACTTCTTTGGTGCTCAACTTTCTTTATAGTCCAACTCTGACATCCATACATGTCTACTGGAAAAACCATAGCTTTGACCAGATGGACCTTTGTTGGCAAAGTAATGTCTCTGCTTTTTAATATGCTGTCTAGGTTGGTCATAACTTTTCATGGCTGCAGTCACCATCTGCAGTGATTTTGGAGCCCCAAAATATAAAGTCTGTCACTGTCTCCACTGTTTCCCCACCTATTTGCCATGAAGTGATGGGAGTGGATGCCATGATCTTAGTTTTCTGAATGTTGAGCTTTAAGCCAACTTTTTCACTGTCCTCTTTCACTTTCATCAGGAGGCTCTTTAGTTCTTTTTCATTTTCTGCCATAAGGGTGGTGTCATTTGTGTATCTGAGGTTATTGATATTTCTCCCAGTGATCCTGATTCCAGCTTGTGCTTCATCCAGCCCAGCATTTCTCATGATGTATTCTGCATATAAGTTATATTTTTACAGAGACATAAATTCCCCATTTAGGCCCTTCTGAAGTTGAAGCAACAAGTGGAAAAGTACTTTGCATTGCTTCTGAGATTGTAAAAGATGGAGAATACAGTGGAGGCTCCACCATTTCCCTATCTGGTTACATTTTTTTTTTTTTTATAGCAAAAGTGCATTAGGAGTCTGCAAAGCCATCTCACAATAGGTTTTCAAAGTACATTCTGAGCAAACTGTCTCTTCTACCCACCTTCCAACCTCCACTTTTACCTTTACCCCTGCTGATAAAGATTTCAAAGTTTACTGCTTGGGAAAATATTGTATCTGTAAGTGTAGAAAAGAGTTTGCAATGCTCAGAAGCATATTAAAAGAAGTGCAGAAGAAAAGAAACTATTTTGATGTGTTTATGTTATCTGATTACCTTCTGGCTCCCAGCTTCATTCCCTGCCTTTCCCTAGGATCTGTATTACTGGGAACTGCATTTACAAAGCATCCTCCCAAGGAGAGGAACTGCTGGAAACTGAAGGACAGGAAGAGGGGAGAATTAAGTATTTTCTCACTTCCCTTCAGTGGTGTCTCCTCCAAGTGCTGTATCTTCACAGTGATTTCAGGTCTATTGGAAAACCCCTCCTTTTCATGGTCTCAGCTCCCACAGATAGCCCTAGGATGGGTCCAGTTCCAACTAGATGGCCCCAGTCTGGAAATACCACTTTCTACTGGTGTTAATCTCTGGGAAGTTCCACATCTCTTGTGTATCTCTGAAGCTCCTCTACAAACTGTCCCCATGTTGAAGTCCCTCTATTTTTCTGTTAGAACTCTGAAAATGACAAGCATATTTCCTAATGTATACAACAGCAAAAGAAAAAAAAATATATATATGTACACACACACATATATATACACACACACACACATATATATATATATCATGAAAGTTGTTTGTGTCCTTACTGGGGATACTTTGAGCTGCTGAGAAGGGTCTAATTCAGAAGATACTTAGAAGATACTCAGACAACAAAGCATATTAGGATAGGTCAGACATTTTGAAAAAATATATATATACATTTAGATTTTTTTTTCTGGCTATTTTCCTTGATGAAATTAAGCAGCTGCTCAATAAATCCCATCCCCTTTTGTCCTATGTATTCAGAGCCTTCATCTCATTTAGTTCCAACTAGATGGCCCCAGTCTGGAAATACCACTTTCTACTGGTGTTAATCTCTGGGAAGTTCCACATCTCTTGTGTATCTCTGAAGCTCCTCTACAAACTGTCCCCATGTTGAAGTCCCTCTATTTTTCTGTTAGAACTCTGAAAATGACAAGCATATTTCCTAATGTATACAACAGCAAAAGAAAAAAATATATATATATACACACACACACACATATACACACACACACACACATATATATATATATCATGAAAGTTGTTTGTGTCCTTACTGGGGACACTTTGAGCTACTGAGAAGGGTCTAATTCAGAAGATACTTAGAAGCTACTCAGACAGCAAAGCATATTAGGATAGGTCAGACATTTTGAAAATATATATATATACATTTAGATTTTTTTTTCTGGCTATTTTTCTTGATGAAATTAAGCACCTGCTCAATAAATCCCATCCCCTTTTGTCCTATGTATTCAGAGCCTTCATCTCATTTCAAATAATAGCTTTTCCCAAAGGAAGTGTCTCCTTTCAGGATATCATAATAAGATAATGGACTGAGTGATCAATGTTGTGTGCGGTGGAACATTAAAAATGTGCCATAAAATATGGAAAACAATTTAGCCACTCTCTAATGCGAGCAATTCTTGTAAAAACTATACATGAAAAACATGTACCCAACTATTTTTTTCATGCCATATGACAAGATTAGATGCAATAAAAATCTTGTCTTAGCAAACCAGCATGTTAGAAGATGCTGTCAGCAATAACTTTGCAAAGACATGTCCATTACCAAAGAGGGGCATTATCCTAAATTTACTCTCATTGAAGATTGATGTCTGCTATAAGCAACCATCTGTCTCTAGATTCTGTGGTATTACAATACTGTCACTCTGCACAGTGGAAGTGGTTTGTGGCTTCTTGTTTTATTTCCACATCTTTATCTTTTCAATTTTGAATTACAGACAGGCGATTTTTGGAACAAAAACCAAGTATGACTGACCATGTGAAGTGTATGGATCAAATCCAAACAAACTTACTGTTTTCCTAGGTAAGATGAAGAATGCATCAAATAAAGTGTTTGAAGGTCATTACCCCACAGGGATTTACCCTAATGTACTATCAGCTATTCTGTGATAAGAAAGTTATTTCAGCATATCTGGTCAGTTCTAAAAATCCTCAGTGCTACGTCTCTATTGAGTAGAACAGTAGTCTCCAACTTTTTTGATTCTTCTTCCTTATCAGGAATAAAGGTTTTGATACTCAGGTACGAAAATTTGTATATCTATATATCTATATATAAATTTTATGCAAATATACACATTTTTGTGCTATTATATTAATATATATTATATAGAACAAGATAAGAATAAAATTATGGGATAGAAATAACTGTAGGTAGAAGCTTGATTATTTTGACTCGTTCCATGAATCATCTCAATTAGACTGCTTAGGTGAGAACTTAGAGCAGTCAGAACATGTTGCGGATTCAATTTTGACACTGAGGTTCCATTTAACTCTTGTATATTGGAGGTAGGGGGCTTCCCTTGTAGCTCAGCTGGTAAAGAATCTGCCTGCAATATGGAAGACCTGGGTTCAATCCCTGGGTTGGGAAGATCGCCTGGAGAAGGGAAAGCCTACCCACTCCAGTATTCTGGCCTGGAGAATTCCATGGACTATATAGTCCATGGGTTTGCTAAGAGTCAGACACGACTGAGCGATTTTCATGTTCACATTCATTTGAGGTAGGCTTGCCTCCAATAAATTACATAAAATATGGAACACCCAGTTACATGTTGATGGGACATATTTATACTAAAAATTACTTATTTATCTGAAATACAAACCTAACTTGGCATCCAGAGTTTTAGTTGATTTATATTTTTATTTATTGGCTACATCTAACAATTCTGGTTGCTGTCCAACTGTCTGAAGCTTCCCCTAACACTTCATTCTGCCTACACCTCTCCCCAACTTCCTCAGTGAGTTGTAATTATTGTCTATTAACATACAATTGACAGGTTTAAAGCCGTATATTCTGCTCTGATTTCTTTAAATGATATTATCTGCAATGGGTTCTATGTTTATCTGAATAGAACAGAATACATATTCTATGTGTATCTGTCTAAACAGCACATCAAAAAGCCAGTTTTTGTATGTCATTTAATTGCTTGTGTGCATGTCTTGTTGATTGAACTGGTTTGTCCATCAGTCATTTATTCAATGCCTAATATATTTTAGACATGGGGCCCAATACCTGTGGTATTAAGAATCAGAAGACATGATTCCGTTTCCTTCAGCATAAAAGCCAATATCCTAAAAATGATCTATATTGCATACATATCTGGCTTAGCGGTAGTCATAAAAATGTACCTCTCAGCTCTAAGGATATAACTCTGCTGTGTGCTTAGTTGCTCAGTCATATCCCCATGGACTGTAGGCCACCAGGCTCCTCTGTCCAGGGGATTCTCCAGGCAAGAATACTGGAGTGGGTTGCCATGCATGGGATCTTCCCAACCCAGGGACTGAACCCAGGTCTCCTGCATGGCAGGTGGATTCTTTACCAGCTAAGCCACCAGGGAAGCCCAAGAATAGTGGAGTGGGTACCCTATCCTTTCTCCAGGGGATCTTCCCGACCCAGGAATTGAACCGGGGTCACCTGCATTGCAGGCAGATTCTTTACCACCTGAGCTACCAGGAAGCCCATCTTCCCCTAAATATGGCCCATTTCATCATTTCTTCCAGATCTTTTTCTTAAATGTGTGCATGTGTGTGACTTTATGTGACCACTTTCCTAAATTTATATTTCCAGCTATACTTATTATCCTCCTTTATTACTTGCTTTTCCTCTTAGACATTTACCATTAACAAATTCTATGGGTCACTTGTCTACAGTACTGTCTTTCTATCCTGTGGGAATACAGAGTCCAAGAGGGCAGGCATTTTGTTTGTTTTATTCACAACTGAAGAATAATACCTGGAATGGTTCACTTAGAGCAGGGCCTGCAATACAGTAAATGACCAATAATTTTTGAATAAATGAACCTATGTCCTCAAAGAGTTAAAGGTCTTATGGGTAGATGTAAGTCAGTGAGATAGCTTAGTCTACCATCTTGAGGATGGGAGGGCAAAAATATAAGTTAATGGTGAAACTTGTGCTGAATCCCAATAATTCCACTGGCTCAGGCAACCCTGTGTAGGCAGAGCAGGGTACAAACAGATCACCAGGGAGCTAAAGGCAGAGGCAGGGCACCATGAAGGGTTGAAGAGAACGAAACGAGGCAAGGGGCAAAGACAAAGGGGGAGAGTTTTTTTAAAAAGAAGTTGAGAACGTTTCTAAGAACACATTGCCGAATGAGTAAATTGATAAATTTAGTCTGGTTAGTCTAAGCTTCATGGCTTCTGAAATATTAACAGATAGTTGTAATAATGATAGAGATAGAAACTTCTTTGGTTTGTGCCATATTTTCAGTTTATTGCTTTCTGTATGTTATTTCTTTTATTTCTCCCCAAATCATGTACAGCAGGTAATTTATAGGTAAGAAAACTGAGACTTTGAGAATCTCACTAGAAAACTTTTCAAATACTGTAAATGTTAATAGGTGACAGAAGTGGGACTCAGAGCCCGAGAACTTTCAGAGTATTTTTCTTTACACTAAGCATTTTTTCTAGATTCCAAAGCACCTTACATATACCTGTTTCATAGTACTGAGCACAGAATGTAACTTCTTCTTGCTTTTCCTCTATTATCCAATGATGAAGACACAGACATCTGTATTTGTATATCTGATTATATATAGTGGCCCTTAGAAAGGCCTCAGACCATTGTAATATCTAATGGCTAAGAATTTTTTTATCTCCAGAAACCAATGTTCACCCCCTTTGGGGGTGATATAGCCCTTGTTTGAGAATGCATGGTCTAGTGGAATATAGGCTTTTTGTAGTTGACTTTCCATGAAGTGAAGTGAAAGTCGCTCAGTCGTGTCTGACTCTGTATAGTCTATGGAATTCTCCAGGCCAGAATACTGGAGTGGGTCAGTCAGTCAGTTCAGTTGCTCAGTCATGTCCAAATCTTTAAGATCCCATGAAGTACAGCACGCCAGGCCTCCCTGTCCATCACCATCTCCCGGAGTTCACTCAAACTCACGTCCATCGAGTTGGTGATGCCAACTGTCATCCTCTGTCATCCCCTTCTCATCCTCTGTCATCCCCTTCTCCTCCTGCCCCCAATCCCTCCCAGCATCAGAGTCTTTTCCAATGAGTCAACTCTTCACATGAGGTGGCCAGAGTACTGGAGTTTCAGCTTTAGCATCATTCCTTCCAAAGAAATCCCAGGGCTGATCTCCTTCAGAATGGACTGGTTGGATCTCCTTGCAGTCCAAGGGACTCTCAAGAGTCTTTTCCAACACCACAGTTCAAAAGCATCAACTCTTCGGTGCTCAGCTTTCTTCACAGTCCAACTCTCACATCCATACATGACCACTGGAAAAACCATAGCCTTGACTAGACAGACCTTTGTTGGCAAAGTAATGTCTCTGCTTTTGAACATGCTATCTAGGTTGGTCATAACTTTCCTTCCAAGGAGTAAGCGTCTTTTAGCTGTTCCCTTCTCAGGGGACCTTCCCAACCCAGATCGAATCCAGTTCCCCCACATTGCAGGCAGATTCTTCACCAGCTGAGCCACCAGGGAAGCCCTAAAGACATCTTATGAATAAAAAGTTATCTAACAACCAATTGTTGGTAAAGCGGGCTAGACTGAAGTCAGGAGGCAGCTCTTAGCCTCGCTCTGCCTCTAACAAGCTGTGCAATCTTGCAAAACTTAAATGTTCTGGTCTTTTGTTACCTTAATTCTGAAACAAGGGACTATGCTGAATTTACTCCAAAATCTTTTCCAGTTGAGAAACTTCATGATTTTACATAATGAAACCTGATTGTTGGCTACTTTTCACTTGCTTTTTAAACTACATAGTTCATGGAGTTAAGACATTTATTAGTGGCTTCATTTGCTGGTAATAAATATGTGGTACTTTTCCTTTTCTTGTGATCTGCATTCATACTTCAGGACTTCAGGATTTTTTTGGTGAATGTTGTAAACTCTTATCTCGTTAAGAGCCTCTGTGACTTCACTGGTGCAGGCCAGAATGACTTGGCAACATCAGAGAGATGGATTTCCTTCACAGTTCTGGGTCAGAGGTACAGATGTTCATGGGATCTTAGCTGTGTCTCTACAGCTAATGAATTTGTGCTGTGTTCCATGGCATTAAGTTAGACCTGACCTTCGAATCACATTTAAGAGAGAGCAATCATAGGTCACAAATCACAAAGGTTTAAGGAATGGTCTCTTCTATCACAAGAAACTGATTTAAGCAGATTTGATTTTATAAATAATGCTCAGAATTTAGGGAACTTTAGAATAGTACTGCCTGTTATAGAACTCAATTAAAATATATGAACATTTGGATTATTTCAGAGAATTTTAATGTACATCAATACAAATTAATTTTATTTGTATATGTTGAGAGAATTGAATCATCAGAGAATGAATCATTTTGGAAGTGCCTGCAGATTTCTTTATTCAAGAGAACTCTATTAGACATTCTGCATAATGAAGAATTATTTTTATATTATGAGTAATTATCTTTACTGCACTTGTTTCACAAAGTTGCTCTCTTTGGCATTTGTTTTTGGAGAGTGGGGTTTATTCTCATATTTTCCCAGGTTTTTTCTAACTCTTCTGCTCTCTTTTCCATTTTCTGTTTTGTCAGGGAGGGCCAGGAGCTTTTTACAACATTCTTTGGATTGAGTGTATATATTTTAGGTTATTCAGAGTAACAGATCCACAAAACAAACAAACTTTTATTTTAAAAATACTATTAAATATTTTCATTAAAAATGTTGATGCTTTCATGGTAACAGTCTCTGTCTTTTTACTTTGTCTTATCAAAGATTCCCATCTCTCAAGGGGGAGAAAGGGAAGGAAAATAAGTGTGCAAACAGCATCAGATAATCCATTCTGCCACACACATGTTGAGTGACATTCACACTGTCTGTAGTAACTGGGATTTTCCTTTTAAATTTCAGTAGATTATTAATATGTTCTACTCATCACAAAAAACTAACAGATTACATCTTCAATAGTATATGACTTCACTCTCATTTTGCAGGATTGAATTTCAGAAGAAGAGTTATGTGATATTTAAATATGAAATACAAAAATCTTCTTAGAAGATTATTTATAAATATAAAGAGATTAGACTAGAGGTATGAATTCATCCATTAGACACCATCAACTTGTTTGTTTCAATCTGATAAACTAGTTCCTATCAAAACTTAACCACTGCCTACTTTTGGAACTCTGTCAACTACTAGGTTTATTTCAAATCCATAAAGTAGGATACTGAATAGCAACTTTGCAGCCTATAAAAATTAATGTAAAACATGGACTGTTTATAAAAATCTAATAAAACAGCTTGACAGAAAAAGAAAGGCCCAAGATTGTGCGGTTGTTTGGGAAGTAGCAGGACTAAGAGGGGCTTTATTTCATTTTATGTGGTGCAAGGTAAACCTGAGCAAATTCATAAAAGGAGTAATAAAGTAGAGGGAAGGTATTTAGGGATTCAAGTGAGAAAACAACTAATCACTGGATCAAGTTCCTTTACTAACTGAGGTACAGATGAGAGGGCCATGGAGGAGGATTAGTTTTAGAAGGAATTCTGAAATGGGGAGGACATTGAGTGGTGAAGAAAGGGATTTGGGGATAGAAAGGCATTCTGGTTTCAGCACAGTTCTTCCCAGGAATGGGCTGAGGGATGAGTTTAAAGGCTTATATTTCTCATGATGCCCTGAATGCAGAAGTAGGATCTATTGGTAGAAGCTACAGGACACATATTTCACTGTACTCCAAGGAAGCTCTTTCTAGCAATGTGATCTGTCCATAACTATAAAGAGTGACCCCTTAGAAGTACTGGGTTCCAGTCTTTGCTCTGTGTGCCAGAGAAACCTATTTGGCAGATTGCTACAGAGAAGATACAAACATGAAATGAAGAATATTCTGAAGGAATAATGGACAGCTCTTTCAGAGGAACTCAGTCATCCATCTGTTCAAATTTTTTGTTTCTTTTCTTCTACTCTAAAAGTCCATTGTTAACCCTGTAAAAATTTACTTCTCTGATCAATTCAGTAATAGGAAACTTTCTGTCTCTTTAAATGAAGAAGTAGAAAGGAAAGGGATAGTGGATCTAGGTAGCTCTTATTATGACCATATTTATCAGACATCACCAAGGATCCATCTTAGCAAATTTCCTTTATATGGTCACTATCACAGTTATTTAAAGGAAGGTATTTCCTGCAATAAGAATTGACTCTGATAATTTGTCCATTTATTCAGCTTTAAGACTGTATACCCTTTAAGTTTGAACATTTACTTATGGATTTCCTTCTATAGGTTAATAGAGTCTTGTTCTTAAAAAGAAAATTACTTGAAATACACTTTTAAACTAATTTGGAGAATCCGCCAAACCAATCTGTTCATTTCAATCACTGCTGTTTCTTTGGTGTTGTATTATTTTTAAGTGAAAGTAAAACAAATAGCCAGCCCTTTATTCTGAATAATTCAAATTAATTTTTGAGTTTCTCATTAGGATTCTTCATTAAGTTCACACCAACCTCATGGACCAAAACTTTAAACATCTGGTATTTTACTAGTATGCTTTCTTGCCTACTGAATATGACCATCACAATTGATAAACATCATTAGATCATTATCTTTGACAGTGAAGAAATGTACACTTACCACTGCTGAGAATGCTGTTTCCAGCATCTCTTCATGCTGTACTTTCAAGATCAACTCTTTGCAGTCTACTAGGAAATGTGGCTCCAGAAATCTTGGTGCTTACCTTGCAGGTATGAGAGCTTACAGGTATGGGATCAGGGAGACCAGTGCACAAGTAACTCAAATTGATGATTTAATAAATGTGTGATAATTTTGCCCAATACAGACTTTTTTGACTTTAGAATGAATTATTTTCAAAATTCTTTCACATTTATTTTTTTCTGTAAAGGACAGGCAGCATTGCAGAGCCTCATATTCCTGGATGTAGGCAACCNAATGAAGCATCCTAAGGAGTTTTATCAGAAGACAGGAATTTGAACATTAGCCTAAAAGTGCTTCTTTGATTCACAAGAGCATTTTGGAATACATATCGCAAAGGGTACAACTTTCAGGTTGTTAAAAGCTTCTGCGGCCAACTAATATCATTCAATTTCAGGGCTCACCATGGGTAAACTCTTGCTAATTCTCATCGAAAGACCGAGTGATCAGCTGACAGACTGTGGCAGCTTTATTGTATAAACACCGTCTTTGTCATATTTGAGTCATTTTATTAGGCCTGGTTGTCTGGTTGGGCTGAAACTGCCATCGACTAATTCAGTTTTGTCGACAGTGTTCTGGACCCTTTGGAGCTCATTGTTTAGTGGCACGTAGACTGTGAGCGTCGTCGCCCTTGTCTATCCCCTTAGCATGAAGTTTTCTTTCATTTAACAAAGAAGCTAAATAAAATTGTACTTTCTAGCTTTCACTGATCTATTCTCTTTTCTCTTTCCGTTGATTATCCTAGGTGAGGTTTAAAAGTGTCAGTAGATTTTCAGTCTACAAAGGTGTTCCCTGTCTTGCAACATTGGTCATTAATTAAAATAGCTTCATAGAGTTTTCTGATACCTCATGTCTTAAGATAGATATATCTATATATATGTGTGTGTATGTGTGTTAAANTTATCCTAGGTGAGGTTTAAAAGTGTCAGTAGATTTTCAGTCTACAAAGGTGTTCCCTGTCTTGCAACATTGGTCATTAATTAAAATAGCTTCATAGAGTTTTCTGATACCTCATGTCTTAAGATAGATATATCTATATATATGTGTGTGTATGTGTGTTAAACGTTTCATTTACGTAAAAGTTTGTCTCATCTTTTAATCTCCAAGTACTGTTCATGCTTTTGTAGAATGTCAAATGTCGATAAACTAATTAGAATTTCCCAATATCTTTGTGGGTTCATAGTGTTCCCTTTCACTTGATAATGAAAGCTGCTTTCTTGATACTACTGTATCTATTTTGGTATATGACATACTGCAATGTGGCAATCAGGAATCCTGCTTTGCTCATACTTCTCTCTTATCGACCATGTCCTTTAGAAGGTTCAGTGAAGGGGAGGCAATAAAAAAAATGCTGATGCTAAACTGACCAACATTATGTGACAAGCTATTTTGTTCTTACTTGAGTCTTCTAAGTCTCTCTTCTCTCTGGGGGATAAGAACACGGGAAGAAGTGACGATGCTAACTGGACCACATTCCAGTTTTGGCTAGGTCTCTGCTGTTGGTTACCGACTTCATGGAAACATATCTCCTTGCTATACTTTAATAGTTTAGATCAGTTAATCCTCTTAGAAGCATTATACTTTGTGTACTCTGTTGCTTTATGTCTCATTTTTGTAATTGAACGTGAAGGGAATATAGCATTTTAATCATAACTCTGCCAACATCTTTAATTATAGGCCAGTTGACATTTTTGTTTGTTTGTTTGAAATTTTTTGTCTCCAAGAAAGGCACAGTTTTTCTTCTTCTAGACTGAGTTGGTGGTAGTGTATTTTTGGTTATCAAAATGTTCATAGCTTTGGGAGTTTGAAATGGTGAATAGTCATGATGTGCAAAAAAGCATGGTATATAACTGTACGATCCTAATTATATGAAAACGGATGCTTAGTTGTGTAAATACATAAAAGAGACCTGGAAGGATGCGTTTTCTTCTTCTAGACTGAGTTGGTGGTAGTGTATTTTTGGTTATCAAAATGTTCATAGCTTTGGGAGTTTGAAATGGTGAATAGTCATGATGTGCAAAAAAGCATGGTATATAACTGTACGATCCTAATTATATGAAAACGGATGCTTAGTTGTGTAAATACATAAAAGAGACCTGGAAGGATGCGTCAGAGGTAAACTGCTTGTTATCATGGATAACGTCGCTTTTTGCTTTTTGTGTTTTTGGTTTCCTGTTATGCACATGTTAACTTTTAAGAAATAAATGCTATTTAATGTTTTAGAGCCTTTTTAAAGGGTTGTTCTAATAAAAATCTGTACTGAAAAACCTTAAAAAAGAAAGAGCAAACATACTGATTATTCCAAAAGGGACAGATTCCAAAAGGGTCACCAGCTACTTGCTTGACCTGGACTTGGTAAGTCCATTGAAGGAAATCATCTTTTTCAACACAGAGATCTCTTTATCCAATCTGTGTCCTGAAGAAACACTTCTTTACTTGGATAATGGTGACGTTTTACAAGCTGAGGTTGATAATCTGGGCTGACCCCTGTCTGGAGACCCTGGCACCGTGCTCAGGAAAAGTGTACTCAAGCTCCTCATGACCACTGTTGTATGAAAAAAATAGATGGACGACCATTAAGGGAAACCTGAAGAGAGAAGCGGATGAATTAAATGCAGGCCATTTAGCTTGAGAACAGGGTTTATTTGAGATAGAAGAGTTTCATTTGTGATTCTGTGTCCGTGTGGGGTGTGTATTTGGGGACGTTAGAAGAACAGCAAGAACTGAGAACTTGCAGCGGTGTTGGTCTAAGCTGCGGGTGCAGAGCAATTTTTCGGCCCCTCTGAACCTCACTCTGTTTAGCAGGGGTACAGCCACCTCTTCTTTCCTCACCTTTTGCCTCTTTCAGCCAATAACCACATTCAACAGCAACTTCTTCCTGTCGTAGTGTTTCTCTATGTCCTAATCTTTGAAAAATAGCATTTTCCTGCTTTTCTAGGTTTGAAAGTATGTTTTGCCATGTTCGTTCTGTTTCGTTTCTATTTCTTCTGAAAGCAATTTGCTACACGGTAGCAGTGTTAGAAGGCACTGGAGACAGGATGCTTTCAGGTATGAATTTCCCTTTCTTGAAAGAGTTGCCTTACATTTGGAGGTCAGTCCCATAACTGGCTTCGTAGTTTCTAAATCCCCACTCCGGGCATGGCACACTTCATCGTTTGTCTGTGTTTCTCAAGAACACTAACCAGTGGTATGAGCAGGGGTGTGTGTGTGCGTGTGTGTGTGTGTGTGTGTGTGTGCATGCAAGAAGGTACCCTGCTGCTGCTAAGTCACTTCAGTCGTGTCCGACTCTGTGTGACCCCATAGACGGCAGCCCACCAGGCTCCCCCATCCCTGGGACTCTCCAGGCAAGAACACTGGAGTGGGTTGCCATTTCCTTCTCCAATGCATGAAAGAGAAAAGTGAGAGTGAAGTCGCTCAGTCTGTCCGACTGTTAG
>SJYX01003152.1:95502-121805 GCA_006410675.1 Oreotragus oreotragus
CTGTGTGACCCCATAGACGGCAGCCCACCAGGCTCCCCCGTCCCTGGGATTCTCCAGGCAAGAATACTGGAGTGGGTTGCCATTTCCTTCTCCAATGCATGAAAGAGAAAAGTGAAAGTGAAGTCGCTCAGTCTGTCCGACTGTTAGCGACCCCATGGACTGCAGCCCACCAGGCTACTCCGTCCATTGGATTTTCCAGGCAAGAGTACTGGGGTGGGGTGCCACTAGGTCATCTGAATTAGCCAACCATGAGAGCACTCCAATATGCTGTTTATAATAGTCTTTATACTTTTGTCCTAATTTACAGATTATCACTCTATGATAAACTTAAAATACATCCCACATAAAATCTTAACTAATTATCTCTTTGAGATAAGGTTATTTTGAGGTGATTTAATGTTCTGAACTTGGATTTTGGTGAGGTCTGCACCATTTTGTAGAATTTTATTAAAAATCATTGAATTGAACCATTTAATTACATTGAATCATTGAATTCACCACTTAAATGGTGAATTTCATGGTATGTAAAGTATATTTCCACAAAGATGTTTAAAAAAAAAGAAATTTGGAATTATTTCCTATTCCTACTTAGGGTTGACATGGATGAGATCTTTCCCAGCAGATATTATGCTGGGCTAATATCCATGCCTGTTTCTGTTTGAAATATAGGTGGATGATCAGTAAGTGCCTCTTAGGACTTTGTTTCCTTTTGTATATGCTATCTCATCCAATTTGAAGAATTATATTAAACAAGTATAAGTTCATGACTTAATATGAAGCAACTCAGGTTCCATGGAGAATAGCGTAAAAGTTTTCAAATCAACTCTAAAGAGTTATGAGCAATCATTTTATATTTAAACTGATAACGCCACAAAAGGAAATGAAAAAAAAACAAATCATGGTTTTAAAAGAACGACTAAATATCATGCTATAATTAAGAGGTATAAGCATCTACATAAGGGTGAGCCCAGCTTAATGGGACAGACTACACTGAGTTGGTAGATCTAGCTGGAGCACATCTGGACAGTATGTGATCATCAGTGGAGTCCACAGCAAGCAACAGACAGTTAGTATCAGATATGTTCCAAATTTGGACTCAAAGCAGTATGTTGGATATTTTGGAGATGAATCAGAAGACAAATAAGATCGTCTACAGAGACAGAGATGTGGGTTCAAGAATGAATCAGTTCTAATAAGATGGATGAAACTGGAACCAATTATACAGAGTGAAGTAACCCAGAAAGAAAAACACCAATACAGTATACTAACACATATATATGGAATTTAGAAAGATGGTAATGAGGACCCTGCATGCAAGACAGCAAAAAAGATACAGATGTGTAGAGCGGACTTATGGACTCTGAGGGAGAAGGAGAGGGAGAGGGAGAGGGAGGGATGATTTGGGAGAATAGCATTGAAATANATTATACAGAGTGAAGTAAGCCAGAAAGAAAAACACCAATACAGTATACTAACACATATATATGGAATTTAGAAAGATGGTAATGAGGACCCTGCATGCAAGACAGCAAAAAAGATACAGATGTGTAGAGCGGACTTATGGACTCTGAGGGAGAAGGAGAGGGAGAGGGAGAGGGAGGGATGATTTGGGAGAATAGCATTGAAATATGTATACTATCATGTAAGAAATGAATTGCCAGTCTATGTTCAATGCAGGATGCAGGATGCTTGGGGCTGGTGTATGGGGATGCTCTGGAGGGAAGATGTGGGGTGGGAGGTGGGAGGGGGGATCATGTTTGGGAGTTCGTGTAAAAAAATAAATAAATACAAAAAAAAAAAAAAAAAGAATGAAGCCATTCTAAGTAGAGTAAACTTCACTTACAGGCTGGCTACAAAGAACAATGGCAGCATTCAACCTCTAATACTAAGGCAGAAGATAAAGAGAGCTTAGCCACAAACTGGACTGAAGTTGAATTGCTTGAGAAATTTACCTAGACTTCTCTAAATTCTCTGATTTGTTCCAGAACCTTGACTGGGGGTCCAGATAAGGCCTTACCTGTAGGAAATAGAGAGCTATAATGCTGGGAACCCAGGGCATCATTACAATGTCTGTCATATGGGATGTGCAACCACCCATGCGTATACTAGCAAAGTATTCAAGCTGACTGGGACCTGTTTGCTTCCCTGCTCCACTCCTTTGGCAGAAATTGCAGCTTGACTCTTCTCTCCCCTTCCCCCTTTCCTCATCCATTCTTATACATGCTTTGTGGAGTCTGAAGTGGAGACATTCTAAAATTGAGTTGCCTATAATACGATGTAGGCTAGGGAACACTTGTCTATAATATCCAGCTAAACATGCTCACAATTTTCAGAATTAAAAGCAAACTTTCTATGACTTAGTGTTCACATTTATATCTAAAATCCAAATTTTATTTACTTATTTTTAACTTTTTATTTTATATTAGACTATAGTTGATTAACAACATTGTGTTGGTTTCAAATGTATAGCAAAGTGATTCAATTATACATACTGTCTATTCTTTTTCAAATTCTTTTCCCATTTAGGTAGTTTTATAACATTGAGCAGAGTTTCCTGTGCTATATAGTAGGTCCTAATTGGTTATCCATTTTAAATATAGCAGCATGCAAAAATTTTAAAATTTAGAAAGCCATAATAGCACAGAAAAAATAATTGATCAATTTATAGACTAAATTAAAGGGGGAAAGCTTGTAAATCCCTCAGTCTCTCCTTTTACAAATGTAGGTGGGATAATAATAATGAATTTCAACCATACACTACTTTCAAGCAGCCCTGATCATACACACAAATGCACAAACCTCCTGCTTTCAAATAGTTACATTTTTAACAAGATGGATTCAACAGTTCACCATCCTACCAAAATAAGAAAAATACACAGAGATATAAAAATCAGTAGACTTAAAATGCTACATATTTATAGGCTGTGAGTTCCTAAACCAGAATGAAAAAAAAAAATAGGATGAGTGTCCAAAAACAATTCTGCAAGTCAATACGATAAATCAGGCCCAGAAGTCACAAACACAATAAATCAATGGATACTGCCAAACCACTCTTCTCAACCTACTGGATTTAATTAAAACCACCACTCAGTTCATGAGAGGCCTTATAGAGCAGATGCTATCATTCAGTCTCAACCATCCACCCAAGCCTGCTGTGGGAGACACAGCATGTTAAATTTTAATCAAGGGGCCTGTTAAGAGCGGCAGGGTTTAGTCCACCTCCACAGCAAGGCACCATCATCTGTTCTATGTCCTCTTCTCATCCTCCCAAAGCACTCATTGAGAATGCCTTCAGTCAGCCCTCAACACTGTTAAAAGAGTAAGTGCCAGATAAATGCAGGAGAAATGTTGCCTTGCTGGCCCTTGCTTTTGTGTTGAAAATACAGCACAGCCATTGAAATGACTAGCATATTTAATCAAACGTGTAAAACAAGAGGTACCATGGGTGCTCTATGGTTTTAGGTTCTTTAGTGAATCTACTAGGACTTCTCAACCCTAGCTCAGAGTCTATAAAGATCTGTTACCAAACAACCTATAAATGCCACATGGTAGAATGATAAAAAGAATAAAGCAAAAAAAAAAAAAAAAAGCACTCACGAGCTATGATGAATTCACAAGGCTGGCAAAGGGCACAGGTTTGGCCTTTGCCACAGCTTCCAGGCATTTTGTAGGACTGGTGGTTAGGAATCTCACTGGCCCTTAAAAAGAAAAGATCCCTTGGGTTTAATGCAGAAAAGACATAGAGATACCCACCCATGAGGTGGTTTTAACTTGAAGGATCACATTATTCATCATGAACAGTCTCTAAACTCAGTCAGCAGAAGCCTTTCTGGCACTTTTCTTGTATATACTTGGCTCCATTTTATGAAGACAGAACAGACTATGTTTGGCATTTTTGCCTTGAGTTATTGACATGTTTTAAATTATGCTGTTTTATGTCCATTCTTAATAGAACAGAAATCTGCTACAAACGATCTTTATTAACAGACCGCCTCAGGTGCTGAGACTCGATTTAACAACGTCTCCAAACAGACAGACAGGGAGCTTGTTAATAGGCTTTTCCAACCCTTTGGCTTCTGTGAGACGTAAGTGGATTATGGAGGTTTGTTTGTCAGGCTATCCTTTTTACATCACTGTCTGAATAATTGCCACAAAGGCCTATTGCTTTGGCCTAATTAACAAAATGTACAAAATCCCGAACATAGAACTTTTATTGATTAACCATCTCCACGGGAAGCAGTATGAACCCCCATGACTCCTGGACCCAGAGAAATGCTCTTGGTGATGTTACACACTGAACTATAGCTTGTTACTATACCAAGAACTTGTCTTAGGATTTTTGAGCCACTCAGAAAGTGTCACAAAAAACACATTTATTGGTTTTAGTTTAAAACTCAGTATCCTTGGGATGAGACCAATTCTTATGCAAATTTCACCCTATGTTTACTATAAAACTCTATACTATCAGTTCTGCTTTGTTTTTTATTCACAGAAACTGATCCTTGAAGAGGTGGTTTCAATAGTATAAAAGACTTGATGGTAAAGTTAGAAATATGGAGAAAAAAATTAGAGTTAGTTTACTGTTCAAACACTTGTCATTAATTAAAAAACTACTTGAACGAAGACTTCAGGGTTTGTGTGTAGGAGGACTGTTCCAGGCTCTGAGACTAAACTAGTGAGAAGACAGCCAGCATCCCTGCTCTTTGGAGCTTTTAGTATCAAGGATAGAAGATTTTTGAAAAGCCCAGGTGTTGAGGCCTATAACTATTTCTGCATTTGATATGCTTAGAGGAGTCCCCCCTATCCACAGTTCGACTTTGTGCGGTTTTGATTTCAGTTACCCAGCATGATCCAGAAAAATGTTAAATGAAAATTCCAGAAATAAACAATTTTTAAGTTTTGGACCTGGACTTGAACTTTGGACTTAGGCTGCAAAGAGATCAAACTACTCAATCCTAAAGGAAATAAACCCTGAATATTCAGTGGAATGACTGATGATGAAGCTGAAGCTCCAATACTTTGGCTACCTGATGCAAAGAAACAACTCATTGGAAAAGACACTGATACTGGGAAAGATTGAAGGTAAAAGGAGAAGGAGGCAGCAGCAGGTTAGATGGTTAGATAGCATCACTGACACAATGAACATGAATTTAAGCAAACTCTGGGAGATAGTGGAGGACAGGGAAGCCTGATGTGCTGTGGTCTTTGGGGTTGCAAGGAGTTGGATATGACTTAGTGACTAAACGATAAAAACATTTAAAATTTTAGGAGGTTCTGAGTAGCATGCTGAAACCTCACATGGTTCCCCTCCATCATGCTCAGGACATGAATCATCCCCTTGTCCAGTGTACCTTCTGTAGCAGGCTTGTGTTATCAGATCAACAAGTATTATCACAGAGCTTCTGCTCAAATAATCCTTATTTTACTTAGCAAAGGGCCCAAAGCCCAATCGTAGAGATTCTGGCAATTCCAATCTGCTAAAGAGAAGCCAGGCAGTGCCTCTTTTAAATGAAAAGGTGAAAGATACTTTTTTAATAAGGAAGAGAAAAGCTGTATGCTGAGGCTGTTAAGATCTTTGTAAGAATAAATCTTCTTACCTATGAAATGGTGAAGAAGGAAAAAGAAATCTGTGCTAATTTTGCTGTCACACCTCAAACTACAAAAGTTATGGCAACAGCGCATGATAAGTGCTTAGTTAAGATAGAAAAGGCATTAAATTTGTACAATAAGCTATTTGAGAAAGAGACCACATTCATATAACTTTTATTACAATACAATGCTAAATCTGTCTTATTATTACTTATTGTTGTTAATCTCTAACTCTGCCTAATCTATAAATAAAACTTAGTCATAGGTATGTATGCATAGAAAAAAAAAATACATATAGAGCTCTGTACAATCCAAGCTATCAGGCATTCATGTTGGGGGTGGGGTGGTGGGGCTGTCTTGGAACATAGTCCCTGCAGAAAAGTGAAGACTACTGTAACTTTCCTTAGGAACTTAGTAAAAAGCCCATAGGATGAAAAATTCTGTTTGATGACTTAGGAAGTTAGATTGGTCCTGAGACAATAAGCTGTGTACATCATTTTATGTAATATTCAGAAGGTACATATTGAAAAAGTTATTATAGAATTTTTTTTTGAATTGGAGAAGACCTACGACCCAACTAAAATGGTAGTCCAACAAAAAATGAAAAGCAAGACAAAAAAAAATTTCTTAATGTACTTATACACACAGATAGGTTAGAAAGTTTTGATTATATTTATGTTTTTGCTTTTTAAATCAGTCAAGTAACTTGATAATGACTGCAGAGAAATCAAAAGACTCAATTCAAACAACTGAATGAGCTTCAGTTGGGAACTCAGCTATAGCAACATTCACAGCACTAAATTAATTCAGAAAGCTTAAAAGCTCTAGGAATAGATTGCAATTTTTCTGTTTTCTTCTCCAGTGCAAAAGAGGGCAACAGCATTTTTTTTTTTTTAATCTCAGAAAGATATCTTGTCTAATCTTGGGAATTCATGCTGTATTTTGGAGAAAATTTCCTCCTGGAGCAGTCTGTACACATAAGCACACACACATTGGCATCTGTCAACATGAAACTGAATTCACCAAAAATGTGAAGAGCACCTGTCGTGCTCTCGTATTAAGATGAGTGTCATAGCAGCTGTCCTCAAGCATAAAAATCAAAGAAGGTGGAGTAGAGGAAGGTCAAAAGGTAGATACGCTGAGGTCAGAAGCTGAACAGAATAGGATACTGGAATATTCTTCAGGTGGAGACAGATTACGGCAGGAAGAGGCAATGTCTCGCATGTTAGTAGTCCTTCCAAAAGCCCCGAGGAATTGAAATAAAAGCAGAGATTTTCTTTTTTTTTAGATCAGCAGCAATAATAACAACAGCAATAATTAATAGAAACTATCATTTGCTGAGAGTTTACCTTATACCCCATTTACTTGATGGTTTAACATTCATGAATTTTGTTACTGTTAACACTCTGCAAAAGTAGGTTTTACTATTGTCTCTATTTCACATGTGAAGACAGAGAGTAGCACTTTACTCAAGATCACAAATCCAGTGAGAGGTAGAATCAGTATTTAAACCTACTCCAAAGCCCATGCCCTTATCCACTGCATGAAATTTGCCGAGCCTGGACTGATGGAGGTAGTGATTCATCACTCTTTGCCCAGAGAGTTGTTTGCCCTAAATTTTGCAAGAGATCATGTTTAAGGTAAACTGGTTATCACCTGCCAAGACAGCAATGATTTACAATTATTTATTAAGAAAATGTTCTGTGTGCGAGTGGTCTCTCTCTGAAAAAATGCCAACAAAGAGGCCCTGTCAGTTTTTTGGCAGAAATACATCTAAACACATAAAAACAAGTTTAAACACTATTATTTATGCGTAATTCTTTCTTGGCATCATCTCTCACTTGCCACAATTTGCAGCCAGAAAACACTTATTTCTACTTTTCTTACTCTAGAAATAATCCAGCCTTAAGTGGATCTAATTCCTTCCCAGAAGACAAACAGCCCTGTCAGGACTTGGTGGTGTGTGCTGTGTTTGAGGCATCAAGGTTTCCATTCACTGCACAGCTGCACGGACTCCGGAAGCTGGTGCTAAGCCAGAGTTCTGTACCCACTGAGATCTGCAGTCTGGAATGATAAACACACAGCTGCCCACGGCGAGGGCCACAGACATAATAGATGGCCATGTCTCCACTGGAGTCAGGCAAAGCCAACACAAATCATTAATCCAGCTGCTTATATGTTAAATATAACAAAACACGTACAAAATGGTGACCTGTCTCCATAGAAGACAGCGATGGGGTGGTATGAGGCGGAAGCAATTTAAGGCAACAGGACAGAGTCAGGGGCTGTGCGTCCTTTGTAAAGTTCTGCGGGAGAGCTGATTTACTGCCACAAGGCCTCTTGCTGCAAATAGTTCATAAAGCCTACGACCTGAGGACTTGCCCACGGGACCACAATAACATTTATCTAGCATAAATTAATGTGTTTCAACCACTAATTCAATTTGGCCAGACTCATTCTTCTGGTTTTGGCAAAGCCTAGCCTTGCTGTAAAGTCACTTGGTGACTCACACGAATGGCTGGGTTTGTTAGAGAGTCACACACCGCTAGGAACAAAGGGTGCTATTAGTTGAGTAGTCATAAAAATATACCTCCAGAGCACATTTGGAGCTGTGCTAATTGAAACTTCCTCTTTAGAGGAACCTGATCAAAACCAGCTGTAGGAGTCAAGCAGGCGCAGATTTCAACATCACATTAAAAGCTCAGCAGATTCAGAAAGAGCAGCAATATTTGAAAGAAGAGGGCATTGAGGCCCCAACACGCGCTCTAATTGGCTCCCAACACTCTGCTGAGAGCTGGTGACCTAAACCTGGAGAGCAGCAGGAAAAAACTTCTCTGCAAGCTTGATTTGAAAAAAAGAAAACTGGAGTGCAGTTCCCCTCATAAAATTCCAAATCTGCCAAGCTTCTCAAGGAACACATGGGAAAAAACCCACAAAGGCCTAGTGAATTTAGGAAAATGAAGTGAGATGAAGTGGGATATTGTTCTTAAAAGGTAGAAACAAGAGCTTCAGTAATTTTGTTGGTAGGATAGCCTCTTAAGAACATACCATTCGTATTAAAAAAGAGAAGCACAACATCCAGTGCACATAGGATCAAACAAGCAAAATCCTAATAAAAAGCAAAAACATGGAAGAAACATGACAACACAGACTGTACCTAAAGATGAAAATGTGAACTATCTCCTCCTCTCTGGCTGCATGTGGAATGCCAAGACATAAGGAATGCATTCTGTCAGTGTGTGTAGTAGCAACATGCATCCACAGGTTTGCTGATAATATGGAATAATCATGCATTTTCTGTGTTTGCTTTACTGGAGTGGGATTAGCCACTTGTAAAGGAAGCAGTCAGTGATATATAAATATAAATAGCATATTCTACCCATCAAATATGTGGATTTTATTTAATTTAGATGAGTGGGATGCCTGGAAATGTTAAAAGGAAGTTATGTTTTATAGCACTTTTAAGTAGCATATAAATTAGGAAGGATGGCTTCTTCTTTTAATTTATTTACTCATCAATTTAATGGAGTGTCTAGTTTGGGAGCTATGTCACAGTGATTCGTAAAGATACAGGTTGGGGAGGTTTATTTATGTAGATGTGGAAAGGATCATTATGTTTTATGCCACAAAAGGATGAGAGCAACCATATATATGAATTATAATGGTTATTCTAGTGGATATGATTATAGTGCCACAAATAATAACTATGAAAGTTGAAAATTTGCTTCATTTTCACCCTCTTTTTGGGATGCATTAAGTGGTTAACCTTTTCTTGTGTCCTTTTTTTCTTTTTATCACAAATAAAATACATTAAATTGAACCACTGGCTTTAAAAACAAAACAACTTCACAAAAGTAAGTTTCATAGTCATATAATCCTATGTTCCCTTTTTATGCTTAAAATTTTGCATCCAGAGTTTAACAGTCACTGACACAAAATGTGGCCTCTGGTATATGTGATACAGCTTTTTAAATTTGTGCAGATTTGAGTAGCAAGTATTTCTAACGCTTCTTTGTTATTCTTATGGCTTGCCAGATAGTGAATCATTTTCAATGCATAATGTAATTCACAGTTGCAATGCTATGCCTTTGATTTTATTTATCTTGTTTGTCCAAGTACTACAGATATTCAGTTTAGAGAGGCTTAAATTTAGTGTTCTTAAACCTGAAAGAGGCTAAAGAATTTGGAATTTTTTCTAAAGATAATTCAAGACTAAGTGGTGAAAAATTTTTTTAATATAATCCAAACACGATATCTTGCTTTAAAATGTTTTGTGGAAAGCAGTCATCTGACCTAGCTTCTCCCAATTTTCCCACTAAAATGTCTTCTTTAAAATTCAGAGCAGATGAATACACACCGGTTGTCACCAAACCTGGATCTGAAGTTAATAATACAAGAATCTACAAGTTTCCAATTATCTAAGATTTAAAAGAATAAGGAATAAAATCACTTTAGGTTATGTACAATTAGAAACAATAGAAATCAGTCCACTTAAAGTGAGTAAAGTCCCCACATTTCTTTCCTACTGCTTTACCCCTGACTCAGAAAATTATCTGTACTGAAAACAAAGCCTGACAGCTGTTCTAGGGACCCAGGGCGCTACATTCTGGAGTAGCACAATGCTGTCTCCACCTTCCTTCCACACTAGCTGTACTTTCTGAGTTTGAACACTAAGAGATGGTCCACTGAAACTTGCAGAAATCTAGGCAGAGAGTCAGTGGGTTGCTTTGGAAGTTGGTGGTGTATGTTCAGGAATTAAAACACAAATGCAGGTGAGGAATTCACTTTGGGTCAGCAGAACTATAGCAGCCAAAATCCTGCTAACTCTGAGAATTAGACTAGGAGTTGAGCACGATCTTCTCTCTAAGAGGAAGAATAGGTCAGAAGCCATGAGAGTATTCAAAGGTTGAGACCAGATAAATATCTCTTTATTAGAGGATATATTTTAAAGATTCATCATGAAGCATATGAAAAAAATACTGCATGAAAAGAAAAAGCATTTATCATCCTACAGATGAAAATGAAGAGCAGATCTCTGAGTCGATGAGCTACAAAGAATTAACTTAGAATATTATTTGGTGACCTCACATGTCAGAGGTGGTTGGTCTCTCATTCTTCCTGGGCTGTCATTTACAGCTGGATTTCAAACTGCTTAGAGATGTTGGTCAAGACTAAAGTTTCTACAGTGGAAGGTAAACATGGATGTCAACAGATCAAAAAGAAATAAAACAAAACAAAAAGCCCTTACTCTAAACATCCACATTGTCCCTGTTGATTAGAAAAAGGAATAAGACAGCCTTGGAGGATGAATGTTGAAAATGGCAGAGCTCCCCTGCACCGTGATGGAACAGGTAGGTTAAACCAACACGCACACACGAATGACCAGACAATCTGGATGATTACTTTATTATTTATTATATTTATAATTTACTATAATTTATTATATTATAATTACTTTATTATTATTAAAACTGCCTAAAGAGACAAGATAACTAACAAAGAGCAAATAATTATGGGAATAAGATCAATAAAAAGATAAAACATTTAGAAAAATGAACCCCACCATTTGGGGACAGTTTCTCCTAAGGATAGCTACCAGTTCTGGAAAAGGCAAGTGAGAGGCTAAGAAATCAGAATTTGTGACCACATTGCAAAGCTATAGGGACCACTAAGGATTAGTAGACCTGTGTACTAATGCTAGGATCCTCAAGGCTGCTTACTTACTCCATGAGTAAGGTTGATTTGGTTATAGAATAGTTGTTGCAAAGACTGATACCAGTCTCTTTAGTTCAATTTTAGACACTGAAATGATCCCAGTTTCTCAGTTATCTACTAAAAACAAATGTAAAAATTATATCATATTCATCCTTAATTGATTTTTTCCAAGTTAAGTTTACTGAGGTAAATTTACATTCAGTTACATTCTCTCTTTTTAGTATACAGTTTTATGAATTTTGACGAACACTCATGTAACTGCCTCCATGATAAAGATATAAAAAACTGGTTTCTGTCATTCCCCAAAGTTCCCTCATATGCCTTTGTGATCGATTCATTTCCCTGCCTTTTGCCATGGCAATCACTGATTTGATTTTTGCCATTGTGGTTTAGTCTTTTCCACAGTATCCTATGAATGGAATGATGCAGAATGTTGCCTCTGAATCTGGATATTTTCACTTAGCATAATGCATCTGAAATTCATCTTTGTGTTTAAATAAATCCATCATTTTTTCCCACTTTATTAGTAAGAGCAAAGAAACAACTCATTGGAAAAGACACTGATACTGGGAAAGATTGAAGGTAAAAGGAGAAGGAGGCAGCAGCAGGTTAGATGGTTAGATAGCATCACTGACACAATGAACATGAATTTAAGCAAACTCTGGGAGATAGTGGAGGACAGGGAAGCCTGATGTGCTGTGGTCTTTGGGGTTGCAAGGAGTTGGATATGACTTAGTGACTAAACGATAAAAACATTTAAAATTTTAGGAGGTTCTGAGTAGCATGCTGAAACCTCACATGGTTCCCCTCCATCATGCTCAGGACATGAATCATCCCCTTGTCCAGTGTACCTTCTGTAGCAGGCTTGTGTTATCAGATCAACAAGTATTATCACAGAGCTTCTGCTCAAATAATCCTTATTTTACTTAGCAAAGGGCCCAAAGCCCAATCGTAGAGATTCTGGCAATTCCAATCTGCTAAAGAGAAGCCAGGCAGTGCCTCTTTTAAATGAAAAGGTGAAAGATACTTTTTTAATAAGGAAGAGAAAAGCTGTATGCTGAGGCTGTTAAGATCTTTGTAAGAATAAATCTTCTTACCTATGAAATGGTGAAGAAGGAAAAAGAAATCTGTGCTAATTTTGCTGTCACACCTCAAACTACAAAAGTTATGGCAACAGCGCATGATAAGTGCTTAGTTAAGATAGAAAAGGCATTAAATTTGTACAATAAGCTATTTGAGAAAGAGACCACATTCATATAACTTTTATTACAATACAATGCTAAATCTGTCTTATTATTACTTATTGTTGTTAATCTCTAACTCTGCCTAATCTATAAATAAAACTTAGTCATAGGTATGTATGCATAGAAAAAAAAATACATATAGAGCTCTGTACAATCCAAGCTATCAGGCATTCATGTTGGGGGTGGGGTGGTGGGGCTGTCTTGGAACATAGTCCCTGCAGAAAAGTGAAGACTACTGTAACTTTCCTTAGGAACTTAGTAAAAAGCCCATAGGATGAAAAATTCTGTTTGATGACTTAGGAAGTTAGATTGGTCCTGAGACAATAAGCTGTGTACATCATTTTATGTAATATTCAGAAGGTACATATTGAAAAAGTTATTATAGAATTTTTTTTTGAATTGGAGAAGACCTACGACCCAACTAAAATGGTAGTCCAACAAAAAATGAAAAGCAAGACAAAAAAAAATTTCTTAATGTACTTATACACACAGATAGGTTAGAAAGTTTTGATTATATTTATGTTTTTGCTTTTTAAATCAGTCAAGTAACTTGATAATGACTGCAGAGAAATCAAAAGACTCAATTCAAACAACTGAATGAGCTTCAGTTGGGAACTCAGCTATAGCAACATTCACAGCACTAAATTAATTCAGAAAGCTTAAAAGCTCTAGGAATAGATTGCAATTTTTCTGTTTTCTTCTCCAGTGCAAAAGAGGGCAACAGCTTTTTTTTTTTTTTAATCTCAGAAAGATATCTTGTCTAATCTTGGGAATTCATGCTGTATTTTGGAGAAAATTTCCTCCTGGAGCAGTCTGTACACATAAGCACACACACATTGGCATCTGTCAACATGAAACTGAATTCACCAAAAATGTGAAGAGCACCTGTCGTGCTCTCGTATTAAGATGAGTGTCATAGCAGCTGTCCTCAAGCATAAAAATCAAAGAAGGTGGAGTAAAGGAAGGTCAAAAGGTAGATAGGCTGAGGTCAGAAGCTGAACAGAATAGGATACTGGAATATTCTTCAGGTGGAGACAGATTACGGCAGGAAAAGGCAATGTCTCGCATGTTAGTAGTCCTTCCAAAAGCCCCGAGGAATTGAAATAAAAGCAGAGATTTTCTTTTTTTTTAGATCAGCAGCAATAATAACAACAGCAATAATTAATAGAAACTATCATTTGCTGAGAGTTTACCTTATACCCCATTTACTTGATGGTTTAACATTCATGAATTTTGTTACTGTTAACACTCTGCAAAAGTAGGTTTTACTATTGTCTCTGTTTCACATGTGAAGACAGTAGCACTTTACTCAAGATCACAAATCCAGTGAGAGGTAGAATCAGTATTTAAACCTACTCCAAAGCCCATGCCCTTATCCACTGCATGAAATTTGCCGAGCCTGGACTGATGGAGGTAGTGATTCATCACTCTTTGCCCAGAGAGTTGTTTGCCCTAAATTTTGCAAGAGATCATGTTTAAGGTAAACTGGTTATCACCTGCCAAGACAGCAATGATTTACAATTATTTATTAAGAAAATGTTCTGTGTGTGAGTGGTCTCTCTCTGAAAAAATGCCAACAAAGAGGCCCTGTCAGTTTTTTGGCAGAAATACATCTAAACACATAAAAACAAGTTTAAACACTATTATTTATGCGTAATTCTTTCTTGGCATCATCTCTCACTTGCCACAATTTGCAGCCAGAAAACACTTATTTCTACTTTTCTTACTCTAGAAATAATCCAGCCTTAAGTGGATCTAATTCCTTCCCAGAAGACAAACAGCCCTGTCAGGACTTGGTGGTGTGTGCTGTGTTTGAGGCATCAAGGTTTCCATTCACTGCACAGCTGCACGGACTCCGGAAGCTGGTGCTAAGCCAGAGTTCTGTACCCACTGAGATCTGCAGTCTGGAATGATAAACACACAGCTGCCCACGGCGAGGGCCACAGACATAATAGATGGCCATGTCTCCACTGGAGTCAGGCAAAGCCAACACAAATCATTAATCCAGCTGCTTATATGTTAAATATAACAAAACACGTACAAAATGGTGACCTGTCTCCATAGAAGACAGCGATGGGGTGGTATGAGGCGGAAGCAATTTAAGGCAACAGGACAGAGTCAGGGGCTGTGCGTCCTTTGTAAAGTTCTGCGGGAGAGCTGATTTACTGCCACAAGGCCTCTTGCTGCAAATAGTTCATAAAGCCTACGACCTGAGGACTTGCCCACGGGACCACAATAACATTTATCTAGCATAAATTAATGTGTTTCAACCACTAATTCAATTTGGCCAGACTCATTCTTCTGGTTTTGGCAAAGCCTAGCCTTGCTGTAAAGTCACTTGGTGACTCACACGAATGGCTGGGTTTGTTAGAGAGTCACACACCGCTAGGAACAAAGGGTGCTATTAGTTGAGTAGTCATAAAAATATACCTCCAGAGCACATTTGGAGCTGTGCTAATTGAAACTTCCTCTTTAGAGGAACCTGATCAAAACCAGCTGTAGGAGTCAAGCAGGCGCAGATTTCAACATCACATTAAAAGCTCAGCAGATTCAGAAAGAGCAGCAATATTTGAAAGAAGAGGGCATTGAGGCCCCAACACGCGCTCTAATTGGCTCCCAACACTCTGCTGAGAGCTGGTGACCTAAACCTGGAGAGCAGCAGGAAAAAACTTCTCTGCAAGCTTGATTTGAAAAAAAGAAAACTGGAGTGCAGTTCCCCTCATAAAATTCCAAATCTGCCAAGCTTCTCAAGGAACACATGGGAAAAAACCCACAAAGGCCTAGTGAATTTAGGAAAATGAAGTGAGATGAAGTGGGATATTGTTCTTAAAAGGTAGAAACAAGAGCTTCAGTAATTTTGTTGGTAGGATAGCCTCTTAAGAACATACCATTCGTATTAAAAAAGAGAAGCACAACATCCAGTGCACATAGGATCAAACAAGCAAAATCCTAATAAAAAGCAAAAACATGGAAGAAACATGACAACACAGACTGTACCTAAAGATGAAAATGTGAACTATCTCCTCCTCTCTGGCTGCATGTGGAATGCCAAGACATAAGGAATGCATTCTGTCAGTGTGTGTAGTAGCAACATGCATCCACAGGTTTGCTGATAATATGGAATAATCATGCATTTTCTGTGTTTGCTTTACTGGAGTGGGATTAGCCACTTGTAAAGGAAGCAGTCAGTGATATATAAATATAAATAGCATATTCTACCCATCAAATATGTGGATTTTATTTAATTTAGATGAGTGGGATGCCTGGAAATGTTAAAAGGAAGTTATGTTTTATAGCACTTTTAAGTAGCATATAAATTAGGAAGGATGGCTTCTTCTTTTAATTTATTTACTCATCAATTTAATGGAGTGTCTAGTTTGGGAGCTATGTCACAGTGATTCGTAAAGATACAGGTTGGGGAGGTTTATTTATGTAGATGTGGAAAGGATCATTATGTTTTATGCCACAAAAGGATGAGAGCAACCATATATATGAATTATAATGGTTATTCTAGTGGATATGATTATAGTGCCACAAATAATAACTATGAAAGTTGAAAATTTGCTTCATTTTCACCCTCTTTTTGGAATGCATTAAGTGGTTAACCTTTTCTTGTGTCCTTTTTTTCTTTTTATCACAAATAAAATACATTAAATTGAACCACTGGCTTTAAAAACAAAACAACTTCACAAAAGTAAGTTTCATAGTCATATAATCCTATGTTCCCTTTTTATGCTTAAAATTTTGCATCCAGAGTTTAACAGTCACTGACACAAAATGTGGCCTCTGGTATATGTGATACAGCTTTTTAAATTTGTGCAGATTTGAGTAGCAAGTATTTCTAACGCTTCTTTGTTATTCTTATGGCTTGCCAGATAGTGAATCATTTTCAATGCATAATGTAATTCACAGTTGCAATGCTATGCCTTTGATTTTATTTATCTTGTTTGTCCAAGTACTACAGATATTCAGTTTAGAGAGGCTTAAATTTAGTGTTCTTAAACCTGAAAGAGGCTAAAGAATTTGGAATTTTTTCTAAAGATAATTCAAGACTAAGTGGTGAAAAATTTTTTTAATATAATCCAAACACGATATCTTGCTTTAAAATGTTTTGTGGAAAGCAGTCATCTGACCTAGCTTCTCCCAATTTTCCCACTAAAATGTCTTCTTTAAAATTCAGAGCAGATGAATACACACCGGTTGTCACCAAACCTGGATCTGAAGTTAATAATACAAGAATCTACAAGTTTCCAATTATCTAAGATTTAAAAGAATAAGGAATAAAATCACTTTAGGTTATGTACAATTAGAAACAATAGAAATCAGTCCACTTAAAGTGAGTAAAGTCCCCACATTTCTTTCCTACTGCTTTACCCCTGACTCAGAAAATTATCTGTACTGAAAACAAAGCCTGACAGCTGTTCTAGGGACCCAGGGCGCTACATTCTGGAGTAGCACAATGCTGTCTCCACCTTCCTTCCACACTAGCTGTACTTTCTGAGTTTGAACACTAAGAGATGGTCCACTGAAACTTGCAGAAATCTAGGCAGAGAGTCAGTGGGTTGCTTTGGAAGTTGGTGGTGTATGTTCAGGAATTAAAACACAAATGCAGGTGAGGAATTCACTTTGGGTCAGCAGAACTATAGCAGCCAAAATCCTGCTAACTCTGAGAATTAGACTAGGAGTTGAGCACGATCTTCTCTCTAAGAGGAAGAATAGGTCAGAAGCCATGAGAGTATTCAAAGGTTGAGACCAGATAAATATCTCTTTATTAGAGGATATATTTTAAAGATTCATCATGAAGCATATGAAAAAAATACTGCATGAAAAGAAAAAGCATTTATCATCCTACAGATGAAAATGAAGAGCAGATCTCTGAGTCGATGAGCTACAAAGAATTAACTTAGAATATTATTTGGTGACCTCACATGTCAGAGGTGGTTGGTCTCTCATTCTTCCTGGGCTGTCATTTACAGCTGGATTTCAAACTGCTTAGAGATGTTGGTCAAGACTAAAGTTTCTACAGTGGAAGGTAAACATGGATGTCAACAGATCAAAAAGAAATAAAACAAAACAAAAAGCCCTTACTCTAAACATCCACATTGTCCCTGTTGATTAGAAAAAGGAATAAGACAGCCTTGGAGGATGAATGTTGAAAATGGCAGAGCTCCCCTGCACCGTGATGGAACAGGTAGGTTAAACCAACACGCACACACGAATGACCAGACAATCTGGATGATTACTTTATTATTTATTATATTTATAATTTACTATAATTTATTATATTATAATTACTTTATTATTATTAAAACTGCCTAAAGAGACAAGATAACTAACAAAGAGCAAATAATTATGGGAATAAGATCAATAAAAAGATAAAACATTTAGAAAAATGAACCCCACCATTTGGGGACAGTTTCTCCTAAGGATAGCTACCAGTTCTGGAAAAGGCAAGTGAGAGGCTAAGAAATCAGAATTTGTGACCACATTGCAAAGCTATAGGGACCACTAAGGATTAGTAGACCTGTGTACTAATGCTAGGATCCTCAAGGCTGCTTACTTACTCCATGAGTAAGGTTGATTTGGTTATAGAATAGTTGTTGCAAAGACTGATACCAGTCTCTTTAGTTCAATTTTAGACACTGAAATGATCCCAGTTTCTCAGTTATCTACTAAAAACAAATGTAAAAATTATATCATATTCATCCTTAATTGATTTTTTCCAAGTTAAGTTTACTGAGGTAAATTTACATTCAGTTACATTCTCTCTTTTTAGTATACAGTTTTATGAATTTTGACGAACACTCATGTAACTGCCTCCATGATAAAGATATAAAAAACTGGTTTCTGTCATTCCCCAAAGTTCCCTCATATGCCTTTGTGATCGATTCATTTCCCTGCCTTTTGCCATGGCAATCACTGATTTGATTTTTGCCATTGTGGTTTAGTCTTTTCCACAGTATCCTATGAATGGAATGATGCAGAATGTTGCCTCTGAATCTGGATATTTTCACTTAGCATAATGCATCTGAAATTCATCTTTGTGTTTAAATAAATCCATCATTTTTTCCCACTTTATTAGTAAGAAGTATTCCATTGTTTGAGTGTACCATAATTTATCAGTCATAAGTTCATGGGCATTGGAGTAGTTTCTAGTTTTGAACATTTTGGAATAAACTACTTTGCCTCTTGAAAGTGTAGGTATATACATACACACACACAAACTCACATACACAGCATTTATTTCTCCTGGATAAAGTCCTGGGAGTGGGGACTCATATGGTAAGAATATGGTTAACTTTAAAATAAACTGTTCATTAAACTTCCAAAATGATTGTACCATTTTTCATTCCCTCCTACAATTCATGAGAGTTTCAGAGAGTTCCAGTTGCTTCACATACTTGATAGCATTTGATGTGGTCACATTGTTATTTTTTCTTTAATTAAAAAAGAAAGTTTACCATTATAAATGCATATTTGTATTATTTAATAGTTTTAATTTTCAATTTCCTCATGACTAATGATGCGAAGAGCTGACTCTTTTGAAAAGACCGCGATGCTGGGAAAGAATGAGGGCAGGAGGAGAAGGAGACGACAGAGGATGAGGTGGTTGGATTGCATCACCAACTCGATGAACTTGAGTTTGGGTAGATTCTGGGAGTTGATGATGGACAGGGGAGGCCTGGCGTGCTGCGGTTCATGGGGTCACAAAGAGTCAGACACAACTGAGTGACTGAGCTGAGCTGAACTGAATGATGTTGAATTTCTTTTCATATGCTTATTTCCTATCAGTTTATCTTCTTTGGTGTTCAAATCTTCTTTTCCATATTTTAATGGGTATTTTTGTTTTTCTATTCAGTTGTGAGAACTCTTTATGTTTTCTGCTTATGAGTCCTTTATCTATATCTGTTTATGCAATTACTTTAATTTTATCCTCTCATTTGTCTTTTCAGTGTCTTCCAAAGAGTAGACATTTTTAATTTTGATAAGGTAATATTGAAGTTCTGTTTGTCACTTTCTTCTTTTACAGTTTGTGTTTTGCCATAAGAAGTTTTCACCTAACTTAAGGTCACTAAGATTCCTCCTATGCTTTTTTAAAAACTGTTCTAATTTTAAGTTTTATATTAAGGTTTATGATTCTACAATTCAAGTTAACTTTGCTTAAGGCATAAACACGGGTTGACATTTATTTATTTGCATATGGCTCCATCCTTCCAACAATAATTATTGAAAACACTAATTTTTCCATTAAATTGCCTTGGAAATTTGGTTGACAATCAATTGAACATATATATATATATTTGGGGGTCTATTTCAGGACTGTTTTTCAGAATCTTTTCCAATATAGGTTGTTACAAGATATAGAGTATCTGTGTTATACAGTAGGTTCTTATTCCTTATCTATATTATACATGGCATTTTGTATATGTTAATTTCAAACTCCTAACAGATCCTCCACCACCACCACCATCCCCTTTGGTAACCTTGAGTTTTTTTCTATGTCTGTGAGTCTGTTTCTGCTTAGTGAATAAGTTCATTTGTATCATTTTTTTTTTAATTTTTCATATATAACATTTTGTTGGTATTTTAATTTGGATTACCTTAAATCTAAAGAACATTTTTGAAAATTAACTTATTAATATTAGCTCTTCCAATCTATGATCTTTATTTTATAGTTCTCAAATATAAATCTTGCACATATTTTGTTAGATGTATCAAAAACTATTTCATATTTTGGTGTTATTGGAAAATACATTGTGTTATTTCAACTTGGTTTCTAATTTTTCATTGCTAGTATATTGGAAGAAATTGATTTTCATGTATTGATACTGTCCCCAATGGTCTTGCTAAATTTACCCATTAGTTCTAATGGCTGTTTAACAGATTCCTTTTCATTTTTAATGCAGATCATCATTTTATTTGCCAATAGAGACTGTTTTACTACTTCCTTTCTAATTTAGATGTCTTTTATTTCTTTTCTTACTTATTGTACTAGCTGGGACCTCCAGTGAACTGAAATGGTAAAGCAGTCATTCTGGCCATGCTACCCATCTTAAGAGAAAAGCATTCATTTTCTCACCATTAAGTATGATGTTAGTTGCAAGTGGTTTTTTTAGTTTTCATTTAAATCAATGTCCTTTACCTGGTTGAGGAAATTTCTTTAAAAATTTATGATATTCAGTAAAAAGTAAGTAGACCCATAAAGGAATAATTCAACTTGAATGAAAACTAACAAAATGAGAAACAATGGGGAAAACATCAAAAGGATTTGATTATAGCATTATCAGAGGCATAATTTTTTAAAATCTGTACATTATGCATTTAATGTAAATGAAAGGATTCAGAACTTTAGAGAGATCTCAAGGTGGTGGATCTGAGTTAATCCTTTCTATAAGCTCTTTACCCAGTAAGACTTTTGTGCTATCCTATTAATGTCTCTCTAATGCAAGCAAGGAAATGGCAACCCACTCCAGTATTCTTGCCTGGAGAATCTCAGGGACGGGGGAGCCTGGCGGGCTGCCATCTATGGGGTAGCACAGAGTTGGACACAACTGAAGCGACTTAGCAGCAGCAGCAATGCAAGCAAAGCTAGCCTGATTTATATTGGGGTAAGACAGCCAGACTTTTCCAAGGTAATGTGGGTAAGAGGCAAGAGTGGAACTTGAAATATTTAATCTCTAACGTACATATCTCCTTCTACTTCTGGTACTTCTGTCAGGCTGCTCTGTCTAACTTACCCTGTCCCCATACATACAATTAACCCATATATAAGATTGTTTATACATACATATTACATACATAATTATTATAATACAATTAACCCATATATATGATTATTTATACATACATATTCGGGGAAGGCAATGGCACCCCACCCCAGTACTCTTGCCTGGAAAATCCAATGGACAGAGTAGCCTGGTGGGCTGCAGTCCATGGGGTCGCTAACAGTCGGACAGACTGAGCGACTTCACTTTGACTTTTCTCTTCCATGCATTGGAGAAGGAAATGGCAACCCACTCCAGTATTCTTGTCTGGAGAATCCCAGGGATGGGGGAGCCTGGTGGGCTGCCGTCTATGGGGTCACACAGAGCCGGACACGACTGAAGTGACTTAGCAGCAGCAGCATACATACATATTACATACATAATTATTATAATATAATTAACCTATATATATGATTATCTATACATATATATTACATACATAAATATGTAATATATGTATATATTATTTACACACATATGATTATTTACATATGTATTGCTTACATACATATTACACATAAATATGATTATTTATATATATAAGTATATGATTGTGTGTGTTAGTTGCTCAGCTGTATCTGACTCTTTGCAATCTCATGGACTGAAGCCCACCCAGCTCCTCTGTCCATGGGGTTCTCCAGGCAAGAATATTGGAGTGGGTTGCCATTTCCTACTCCTGAAACATAAGATTATTTGTATATAAATATATGATTATTTATATATATATAATCAGTTCACAAAGAGACTTCAGTCTCTTAAGGGAAAGTCTCAAGATTTTCAGATTTGATGTATCATTTAGTTTCTACTTTATTTCCAACCAGAACTAGTTTTAGTGGAAATGTAATATATGTATATATTATTTACACACATATGATTATTTACATATGTATTGCTTACATACATATTACACATAAATATGATTATTTATATATATAAGTATATGATTGTGTGTGTTAGTTGCTCAGCTGTATCTGACTCTTTGCAATCTCATGGACTGAAGCCCACCCAGCTCCTCTGTCCATGGGGTTCTCCAGGCAAGAATATTGGAGTGGGTTGCCATTTCCTACTCCTGAAACATAAGATTATTTGTATATAAATATATGATTATTTATATATATATAATCAGTTCACAAAGAGACTTCAGTCTCTTAAGGGAAAGTCTCAAGATTTTCAGATTTGATGTATCATTTAGTTTCTACTTTATTTCCAACCAGAACTAGTTTTAGTGGAAATAAACAGAGACTGTTATTAATTCATATCTCATTAATACACATACTTTATACATATATGGACAGGAATATTTGTTGTGTGCTATCTCTCAAACACAATGAGAGATAATGGGTAGTTTATTTTCACTATGATTCCTCCTCCCTGAATCAATATCTTTCATAATTGCAAATTACTTGCTGAAAATTACTTTTCCATTTTATGAAATTCAGATTGAATATACATGATTATAAGAACTCTGCTATTTAATTGTTTGTTTATTTTTTAATTTATTTTACATCCTTGATAATGAGAAAAAGTCTAGTATTTACTTGAGGAAGAGATGCTACATTTATAAAATTCTAGGAAACTGATATTGTACAAGGTGTAGTAGTATAACAACAACAACAAAAAGAATATAAGATAGAAAGAAATAATAAGAGAAATAGCATACATATAACCAAATAAAAATTCACTAAATAAGATAGATAATCAACCTAACAACCAGACAACTAGTAATCATTGAAATAGCAGTTATATCAAGTGTAATATCAGATAGAGCATGTGTAATATTCTATGTGGATATAGATGTTCCATCACTAATATTAGACAAAATGGAGTCTGGGGTCTCTGGCAGTCAAGGAGCTATACCACCCAGATTTCTCTTCGAGAGGACTGGTTGCCAGGGCAAGGGGAGAGATAATTGACTAAGAGCCTGCAGCTGCCTCGCATTGTCAGATGCCTCCTGGATTCATGCCAATGCCATGTATCCCCTGAACTGTTCCCAGCCAATGCCTTCACCTGGGAGAGGTACTAGAGGAGGGCTATTTCTGCCCAGTGTGGGACTTCTCTAAAGGATACTCTGAAGAGCATCACATTGTTATCTCTTTAGTGGCATCATGTTAATCAGATAGGATGATTCCGAAGTGGCTAGTGGACTGGAGGCCAACTGCAGACACAGCAGCCACAGTCCTACCATTATGGCCCTGAATTTCTTAGGGGTCTTTACAATTCTATTGTTACTTCATACTTGGAGACCCTGTAGCTTTATTACTGATTATCTCAGTAATCTTCTAAGTGGGTTATTTCTTTGCCTAGATGACAGTGCTTCCCTTTTTCATTTTTAATGCCTTGGCTCTGTGTTAACACAGGTTGCCTAAGAAGCATACACCTAAAGAAATTAAACATGGAAGAAAGTTATTGAGGGAATTCTTGTGAAGGAATTTTGAATAAAGGAGGGGAAAATGAATAAGTAGGGAATGGCTTCAGCATGTGATGTTGGTCTGTCTCCCCTCAAAGGAGAGAATGAAGGAAGAAGAATTAGGTAGAAAGAGATTCAGACAGCAGCAAAGTTCTGAGAAAGTCTTAACCTTACCAAATAGTTCTTGAGTAACGGTTGACAGCTTAGTCCCCTAGTGGGCAGAAATGACTTATCTCTAGCACTCTCATCATGTTCCATCACTGGCTAGTATTAGTTTGATATAAGTGCTTCCCTGACATGACTAAAAAGCCTCTTGAAGAAAGTGAAAGAGGAGAGTGAAAAAGTTGGCTTAAAGCTCAACATTCAGAAAACGAAGATTGTGGCATCTGGTCCATCACTTCATGGGAAATAGATGGGGAAACAATGTGAACAGTGTCAGACTTTATTTTGTGGGGCTCCAAAATCACTGCAGATGATAACTGCAGCCATGAAATTAAGAGAAGGAATGATGCTAAAGCTGAAACTCCAGTACTTTGGCCACCTCATGCGAAGAGCTGACTCATTGGAAAAGACTCTGATGCTGGGAGGGATTGGGGGCAGGAGGAGAAGGGGATGACAGAGGATGAGATGGCTGGATGGCATCACTGACTTGATGGACGTGAGTTTGAGTGAACTCCGGGAGATGGTGATGGACAGGGAGGCCTGGTGTGCTGCGATTCATGGGGTCACAAAGAGTCGGACACGACCGAGTGACTGAACTGAACTGAACTGACATGAACACTGTTGCTGCTGCTGCTTCAGTCGTGTCCGACTCTCTGTGACCCCATAGACAGCAGCCCAGCAGGCTCCCCCATCCCTGGGATTCTCCAGGCAAGAACAATGGAGTGGGTTGCCATTTCCTTCTCCAATGCATGAAAGTGAAAAGTGAAAGTGAAGTCATTCAGTCATGTCCAACTCTTCGCAACCCCATGGACTGCAGCCCACCAGGCTCCTCCATCCATGGGATTTTCCAGGCAAGAGTACTGGGGTGGGGTGCCATTGCCTTCCCCGTGAACACTGTAGGGGATCCAAAAATGTGGCATCTTATGGCTGTCAGTCAGCTACATTTTCCCTGGAAGACTCTTGAAGGAAGGTATGAGCAGTATACTCCCTTGTGTGTTACAGTCCACCCCTGGACCATGTAGACCTACTTCATGGACTGTCAGCTCCATGGTTACCAGGAGCTTCCTTTCCTGAGAAGAAAACTCTCAAGGGAGAGTTAGTGAGACAATCTACAAACTTAAGCCCAGAGGATTAACACAATATTATTAACAAAATTGTAAGAGGCAGGTAATTCTTATTGTAAACAACTTATTTCAGTGACTGAAATAAAACTAATAAGAATACTAGCAGTACAAATAAGAAATAGGTATTGCTGAAAACGTTAACATAATAGGCACTTAAACAAGAGAGAAATTAATCACACACACACACACACACACACACACACACACATTTTTCATAGCTGAGGTGCCAGGACAACTTCATAGCATCTTCAGGAATCCAGGTTCTAATCTTTCTCAACCATTATTTTCAATATGTGGGCTTTGATTTTCAAAGTCTTATTATGATACAGTATGACTGAAAGAGCTCTGACAATCATATCAAATGTGCCATATAGAAGAAGGAAGGCAGAAGAATAAGAGCATATGTCTTCCCTTTTAAGAAACCTTTCTGAAAATTTTCATGTAACAATTCTGTTTATATCTCTCCGTGTAGATGCAGAGCCATCATTTAAGACTTCAATATTGTATGTGCATAATTCCAGGAAAAACATTTCACATAGAAATCTGACATTCATACCAGAATTTATTACATGGTCATGATCTACATAAAGTGAACAAGAATATCACCAGATATTTATCAGAAAAGAAACAGAAAATAGAGATTGAGTAAGATAATTAAGGAGGTAAGTAGATGCCCTTGCTGTACTAATCAAATGATTTTCTGAAACTAATGGAACTTTGATACAAGATCAAAACTGGACAGGAGAGTACTGAAAAGAAAATGATAGACATTATGCTGACAAAAGCAGGTAAATAAAATATTAAAAAACAATAAAGAACAATAAATAATACAGTTTGACCAAGATTTGTCCCAGGAATTAAAGTACTATGAATGAAACTCACATTGTCACTAAATAAGATGAACCAAGTGATAATTTCAAATTCTGGTAAATATCAAAAAGATTAATATTTTAAAAATATTTGCAAACAGTGAGTTCAGTTCAGTTCAGTTCAGTCGCTCAGTCGTGTCCGACTCTTTGCGACCCCATGAATCGCAGCACGCCAGGCCTCCCTGTCCATCACCATCTCCCGGAGTTCACTCAGACTCACGTCCATCAAGTCAGTGATGCCATCCAGCCATCTCATCCTCGGTCGTCCCCTTCTCCTCCTGCCCCCAATCCCTCCCAGCATCAGAGTCTTTTCCAATGAGTCAACTCTTCGCATGAGGTGGCCAAAGTACTGGAGTTTCAGCTTTAGCATCATTCCTTCCAAAGAAATCCCAGGGTTGATCTCCTTCAGAATGGACTGGTTGGATCTC
>SJYX01003152.1:124398-147193 GCA_006410675.1 Oreotragus oreotragus
TTCATGGCTGCAGTCACCAACTACAGTGCTTTTGGAGCTCCCCAAAATAAAGTCTGACACTGTTTCCACTGTTTCCCCATCTATTTCCCATGAAGTGATGGGACCGGATGCCATGATCTTTGTTTTCTGAATGTTGAGCTTTAAGCCAACTTTTTCACTTTCATCAAGAGGCTTTTTAGTTCCTCTTCACTTTCTACCATAAGGGTGGTGTCATCTGCATAACAATGAGTTACGTATTGTTAAACAACTAAAGAACCTCTTGATGAAAGTGAAAGAGGAGAGTGAAAAAGTTGGCTTAAAAGTCAAAATTCAGGAAACTAAGATCATGGCATCCAGTCCCATCACTTCATGGCAAATAGATGGGGAAACGGTGGAAACAGTGGCTGACTTTATTTTCTTGATCTCCAAAATCACTGCAGATGGTGACTGCAGCCATGAAATTAAAAGATGCTTGCTCCTTGGAAGGAAAGACATGACCAACTAGGCAGCATAAAAAGCAGAGACATTACTTTGCCAACAAAGGTCCATCTATTCAAAGCTATGGTTTTTCCTGTAGTCACGTATGGATGTGAGAGTTGGACTATAAAGAAAGCTGAGCACCTAAGAACTGATGCTTTTGAACTGTGGTGTTGGAGAAGACTGTTGAGAGTCCCTTGAACTGCAAGGAAAGCAAACCAGTCTATCCTAAAGGAGATCAGTCCTGAATATTTATTATAAGGACTGATGCTGAAGCAGAGACTCCAATACTTTGGCCACTTGATGCAGAGAGCTGACTCATTTGAAAAGACCTTGATGCTGGGAAGGATTGAAGGCAGGCAGAGAAGGGGACAACAAAGGATGAGATGGTTGGATGGCATCACCAACTCAATGGACATGAGTTTGAGTAAACTCTGGGAGTTGGTGATGGACAGGGAGGCCTGATGTGCTGCAGCCCATGGGGTTGCAAAGAGTCGGACACGACTGAGCGAATGTACTGAACTGAAAGACTATGGAGGGCTTCCCTGATAGCTCAGTTGGTAAAGAATCCTCCTGCAATGCAGGAGACCCTGGTTTGATTCCTGGGTTGGGAAGATCACTTGGAGAAGGGATAAGCGACCCTCTCCAGTATTCTTGGGCTTTCCTTGTGGGTCAGCTGGTAAAGACTCTGCCTGCAATGCAGGAGAGCTGGGTTTGATCACTGGATTAGGAAGATCCCCTGGAGAAGGAAAAGGCTACCCACTCTGGTATTCTGGCCTAGAGAATTCAAAGGACTGTATAGTCCAAAGGGTCACAAAGAGTAGAACACGATTGAGCAGCTTTCACGTTCACTTTCAAATAGTATCTATAAAGAACCTACAACACAGATTGCACTTAATGGTCAAACCTGAAAATCATTCTCATTAAAAGACATTTTGTTGTTGTTCAGTCACTAAGTCATGTCCAACTCTTTTGCGACCCCATGGACTGTGTCCTCACAGGCTCCTCTGTCCATGGAATTCTCCAGGCAAGAATACTGGAGTGGGTTGCCATTTCCTTCTCCAGGGAATCTTCCCAATCCAGTCTCTCACTGAGGAGATTCTTTACCACTGAGCCACCAGGAAAGCCCAATAAACATTTTAAGACACAGATAAATCTAATTAAAGATGCATAATATGTGAAGAAATTATAATACATTACTAAAAGATATAATTTTTGAAAGCCTGAATTAATGAGATATAATATGCTCATGATAGAAAGCCTTACTATTTAAAGATGAGTTATTTTCCCCACATTCATCTGTAAGTTTAACCAATTTTCAAAGAAAATGAACTTATTTCTCTTTTTCACTAACATGGCAAGCTAATTCAGATAGAAGAGTGAAGTCCAAGGAAAGGAAAGTAATTTTGAAATACAATAAGGAACAATTTTCCTAGGAGATACCAACACTTTGCACAAAGTTATAAGTCCATGGAATTCTCCAGGCAAGAATACTGGAGTGGGTTGCCATTTCCTTCTCCAGGGAATCTTCCCAATCCAGTCTCTCACTGAGGAGATTCTTTACCACTGAGCCACCAGGAAAGCCCAATAAACATTTTAAGACACAGATAAATCTAATTAAAGATGCATAATATGTGAAGAAATTATAATACATTACTAAAAGATATAATTTTTGAAAGCCTGAATTAATGAGATATAATATGCTCATGATAGAAAGCCTTACTATTTAAAGATGAGTTATTTTCCCCACATTCATCTGTAAGTTTAACCAATTTTCAAAGAAAATGAACTTATTTCTCTTTTTCACTAACATGGCAAGCTAATTCAGATAGAAGAGTGAAGTCCAAGGAAAGGAAAGTAATTTTGAAATACAATAAGGAACAATTTTCCTAGGAGATACCAACACTTTGCACAAAGTTATAGTAGTTAGGTGGTAGCATAGCCACATAGACAAAAGTGTCAAAACAGAGGACCAGAAAGAGAACCATAGTTAACTAGAAAGTTGTTATTTGAGAGAAGTAGAGAAATGATGATACATTTACTAAATGGTGCACAGCCAATTGGCCCCTCATCTTGAAAAAATAAATAAACTCCTACCTTGTATAACAACAAACATAAATTTTAGATAAATTTCAAAGGCAAAACTTTACATCTTTTATAAAGATATGCAAGGGACTGACTATCTTTATGACCTTTGGGTAAGGAAGGCTTATATGTCTCAAACACCACTCTAACAAAGGAAAATTCTGATAAATTTGACTATATTAAACTGTTTTTCAGTGTGCTTCCAGAAACAAAGTTGCCTCCTGGGAGAAGACATTTATAAAAATATAGAAATGATAAAAAATAGTATCCAGAATACATAAAGGATAATTTAAAAAATGAGTAAATATTATGAGAAATAATTAACAGAGTAGGTAACTTGAAGTATGCATATACACCTTTGTATATACTTCAACCTCAGAATATGACTCTATTTGGGGATAGGGTCTTTAAAGAGATAATTAAGTTATAACAAAATCATTTGGCTGAACTCTAATAGAGTATGACTAGTATCCTTTTAAGAAGTGAAAATTTGGACGCAGGCATTTACCGAGGGAAGTCCATATGAAGACAGAGAGAAATGACCATCTACAAGCCGAGGAGAGAGGCCTCAGAAGAAGTCAGCCCTGCCAACACCTTGATTTTCAGTTCAGTTCAGTATCCAGAACTGTGAGAAGATAAATTTCTGTTGTTGAAGACACACAGTCTGTGGTACTTTGATATGGAAGCCCTAGAAAAGGAATATATTGTGATATAAAGAAGCTCCCTTGCATTTCCAAATGCCCTTGGGAGTGGAATCATGCCCACTTGAGAATCTCTGCTATGAAGGATTCCTTTCCCAGCACATGTGCACTAGGAAGCATGGACAAGATTGCTGCTATCAACATGAGACAGTTCAACTATATGTATAACACAATGGAGAAGTCAGTCAAATATACTGGTGAGTGAAGGCAACTAAGATGCAGCAGCACAATATATGCTGTGTTGTGCTTAGTTGCTCAGTCATGTCCGACTCTTTGCAACTCCATGGACTGTAGCCTACCAGGTTTCTCTGTCCATGGGGATTCTCCAGGTAAAAATACTGGAGTGGGTTGCCATGCCCTCCCCCAGGGGATCATCATTTATAAAAGGTTCAAAGACGAAAAAAAACACTGGATATGTTGCAACTTGACAAACAGCTGGCAAAAGCATAAAAATCAAGATAGACATTGTCCTTACCAACTTCAGAATTTTGGCTTCATCTTGGGAGGGAGAGCAAAGAATGAGGGAAGGTATGAGGAAGGCTAGAAAGGCAACCAAAACTGCCTCTGCAAAGTTACATGATCTGTAGGAAAGTCTACAGCAAATATGGCAACACCATGATATTTGTTAAATTTGAGTGGTAGTTAAAAGTCTGTTAATTTATTCTCTCTAATTTGCCAAATGTATTAATTTTTTTTAAAGAAAAGAAGGTAGTTCTATATTTTATTATTATATTATAAAACAAACTACATACAGAAACACAATTTCCTTCTCATCAAGGAGTTCACTTTAAAATTATAGGTACTAGCTGGTAAATTTTAGGAAATATTTGGAGGATACAGTTTGTTGCATCTCCCTCATTTACTCCTTCCCCTTTGTATGGACTCCAGCTAATCCAGCAATTCATGTGCTTGCATTCTCTGCAGCTGTGTGCTAATTTTAGACTAAACCCCTCAAATTAGCAATGGATAATAATACACTAATTAAAACTGGAACACAAAGCAGTTTTTCCAGAAGCAATGTGAAAAACCTCACTGATTATTATCTGTGTATACTACAACAATTTTAGACGTTCATTACAGAAGCTTAAAAGAAAATACACTAAGATAGATATGCTCAAGTTGCTTCTTGAGTAGTATTGATTTTACTTAGCTTTGGCATATACACAGATGTCCCTATTTCTGGATCTCCCTCCTCTCTCCCTCTAAAGGCGCCAGAACAAATACATCAAAGCAACAACAATGACAAGACACAATAAAAGAGCTGACACATTTAGAAAGAACTTTGTTATGTTTGCAATACAAAATTACCTCCCTACTGGCTTACTTTTTCTTTGTAAATCTATTTGACATTTGTTGATCCCAGGTAGGTGAAATAACATGAGCTTTGTTTTTAAACTTAAGTAATTCTAAGTTGCATTATTCCTAAATTACCTAACAATAAAGATAATTGAGAGGACACTGTACTTAATCTTAACTAGATGTACAACGCTGAAGTAAAGTGAAAGCATTAGTCACTCAGTCATGTCCAACTCTTTGTAACCCCATGGACTGTAGCCTGCCAGGTTCCTCTGTCCATGGAATTTTCCACACAAGAATACTGGAGTGGGTAGCCATTCCCTTCTCCAGGGGATCTTTCCAACCCAGGGATCGAACCCAGGAAAAATTACCTCCCTACTGGCTTACTTTTTCTTTGTAAATCTATTTGACATTTGTTGATCCCAGGTAGGTGAAATAACATGAGCTTTGTTTTTAAACTTAAGTAATTCTAAGTTGCATTATTCCTAAATTACCAAACAATAAAGATAATTGAGAGGACACTGTACTTAATCTTAACTAGATGTACAACGCTGAAGTAAAGTGAAAGCATTAGTCACTCAGTCATGTCCGACTCTTTGTAACCCCATGGACTGTAGCCTGCCAGGTTCCTCTGTCCATGGAATTTTCCACACAAGAATACTGGAGTGGGTAGCCATTCCCTTCTCCAGGGGATCTTTCCAACCCAGGGATCGAACCCAGGTCTCCTGCATTGCAGGCAGACTCTTTACTATCGGAGCCACTAGGGAGTACTTAAATATTTAGAACTATTTAGGGCCTATATCTTTACTAAACCAATATAAAATGATACATAGTTTAGCAATATAAATATTATAATTAGCTATTTAATCATTATAACACAACAGACTTAAAATAATTAGAATGAACAGAGTTTACGCTAGAGATTATGTTACATGGAAGTGTTTTCAGAGTCACTGAACTGTACATCAAGAAACCTATTGGTATATTCCCTAAGTCTGCATTTAAATCAATCAGTAAGACTCTTCATTCTCTGAGCTTGAAAATTTCTGTAAGACAGAAATAGTAATATGCCATTTCCACTATTCTTATTTTTAGTTTGAAAGCACTTTTGGAAACTCTGACTTTATTGTAAAATGAATTACAGTAACTCTTTATTGAGGAAAGAAAGGAAAGGAGAATGACGGGTAGAGTGGGGAGGGGAAGGAGGAGAGAGTAGGTAGAAAAAGGTGGTATTGAAGGAGGCCAGGTAAAAACACTGCAGTTGGCACCACAGAGTTCATAAGGGAAAAAGAGGTGAACAGAGGGATACAAGCTGCGATGTTGGAGGTAGAATCAATGGATGTGGTTTACTGATGTTTACATGTGGGTGTTAGAAGGGCATAAAGAAAAGAGAGAAATCTAAGATTAGTCTGAGATTTTTGCCTTGAGTAAGCAAGTGGATAGTGATGTGATATACTGAATGAGAGGGATGAGGCAGGAAAAGTTCTAGTAGGCTGTAAAGAGTTCTGTTTTGAGATGTCTTTTAAGCATTCAGGGAGCAATGTCAACTAAGCAATAGGATATATGCTCTTGGAGTCACAGGGACACGTAAATCTAGCTTTGGGAGCCTTTGGTTTAAGGTGGTATTTAAGACAAACTACTCATTAGGTGACCCAGAGAGAGCTGGTGGATAATGAAAAGCTCAATAAATTAAATAACTTTTATTGTCTATATGAGAACTGCTAAATCAGAAAGGAATGAGAAAGTACGGCTTATATAGTGCAGTCTGCCCACTGAGCCAGAGAGTCAGAATCTGAACAGTGTGCTAATATACTGCTGGCAATTAGAAAAATGAACAGAAATGACATTAGTAACAGTCATACTGCACTTGCAAACATGTGGATTATTTTATAGTACCTTTTGATATTGATTTGTAACATCATTCCACAGTGATATGAGAACAGACTGTATGATTTCAAGACCAGAAATTTCAAGACCAGNTTTGTGTACTGCACCTTGGTGGTTTTGAACGGAAAATAATCCAGCTTTTTCTGCAGAGGGGTTTAGTCCGAACGACAGGCAGGCAGGACTGGCCCCAGGCAGGAATGCAAAGGCAAGAGGCAAGGGCCGCGTCCAGGGGCACACGGTAAAGAAAGGGGCCGAGGGCAGCCCCGGCTCCTGTCTTGGCCCCCAGGATCCTGCATGGGCCGGGAGGCCTGCGGCCTCCTCCCTCAAAGGTGCTTTTCATGCTCAGCAGCCCCAGGGTGTCTGAACACGTTCCGGTGGCTGCCAGCTGGCAAACAGGGCTTTGCTGATTCCAGCCCAACTGTGTGACTCAAGGTCAAAGTGGAAGCTGGCGTGGTGGCCGGAAGCCGGGCCTGGCAGATGGCACCGTCATGCCCCTGCTCCCTGGCCTGGAGTCGGCCCTGTGGAGCCCAGGCTGTCTGTGGACGCGCAATGGCTGGAGGCTGATTGGGGGGGGGGGGCGGGGGTAGGGAGCCCCACGGAAGGTTGGAGCTTCCGCAGCTGGGTTCCGGCTGGCAGCTGGGAGGGTCTTTGGTCCTGTTCCTGGGGTGTGGCCTCTTTTGCTCACCAATCTCCTTTTTTACCAAGACTCTCAGGCTCTTGGATGGGCAGGCGGGGTCCCCCGGCAGCACGACGTGGGGATGTGACTGAGGCTGGGGTCAGGGACCTGAGGTGGGTGCTGCGGAGGTCGGGGTGCTCGGCTCCATCTTTCTGCATCATGTCATCTCCACTCAGGCCGTGCAGAGATGTTTTACCTCTTCCCTGACCTCCTCCCGTCCTGGCGCTCAGACTCTCTGACCTCCTCCCGCCCTGTTGCTTAGAACATCTTTTTCCTGATGGGGACACCGAGGCAGAGAGGCCTGTAACCCATCCGACATGCCCCAGCCATCACCCCTCCCCTGGAAGGACAGCGGGGGCACCCGTGCGTCCTGCCAGGCGTGGCATGGGGGTGGGGCGCCTATGACCTGCCCCAGCATTCTTTCCATGGCCTCACTTCCCTGACGAGGGAGAGCGTGAACGAGCATGTGAGGCTGTCTTAGGAAGCCAGGGAGCAGTTCCCTGAACGTGCACATGTCAGGCGCTGGGAACCACTCCCCGCGTCTCAGGACAGTGAGTGGACATAAGGCGATGGGTCCACGAAGACCTTGGGGAGGGGGCGTGGGTACCGAGAAGGGGAGCAGAGATGGGGACCCAGCACATCGCCCGTCTCTTGTTATGTGTTCACAGAACTTGCACCATACGCGTAGGGATTGCATTTGGTGTAAGCGGCACGTGTGGCCAGCTGAATAACGGCCCTCAACGATGACTGTGCCGAGTCTGCGGCACCTGTGAATATCACCTTATGCAGCAAAGAATGGGGGTCTTTGCAGGCGTGGTGAAGGATGCTGAGATGCGGACATTTTCTGGGATTATTGTGGTGGGGGGTGTGGGTGGCGTGCTCAATGGCATGATAGGTGTCCTTGTAAGAGGGAGGCAGAGGAGCTGTGAATACAGATGAGGAGGAGGAGGCCAAGAGACACTAGACAGAGGCCGGAGGGACGAGCTCAGAAGCCCAGGGTCGCCTGGAGACCCAGGAGCTGAAAGAGGCAGGGAGGACCCTCCCCTGGGGTCCCTGGCGGGGGCGGTCCCAACTAATGCCTTAATTTTGGCCCGGTGACAACTGGCAATGAACTTCTGCTCCAGAAGAGTGAGACATTTAGCTCCCGCTGTTTGAAGCCACCCAGAATGCGGTCATTGGTCCCAACAGCCCCAGGACACTCTCACCGGACCAGCGGGAGGTGACAGGTTCTGCAGAAGCAACGGAAAGTGGGTGCTGGCCAGTGAGGACAGGGCCGGGCCTGCATCTAACAGAAGCTGGGGGTGGATCAAAGACCGGGGGATGGGGAGCGGCAGCAGACAGGCCCCTGGGCCGGGCACAAGGCTGGAGCCACCCCCGGGCGCAGCCTCCCCTCCGAGCCCCCTCTGAGCCCCTCTGCTCTTTCTCCTCAGACGTGTCACCCTCGGTGCCTGGGCTTCCTTCCCTGAGGGATGACCCCTGACCTCCAGGCATATGGACTCCACCTGCCCTCTCGTCCTGTCTAGGGCGTGGGCCTCTCCTCCCAGCGGGCAGCTCTGTCCCTCCCCCACTGTGCCTGGGGGCTGGGAGTCAGCCGTCCACTCCTCCCCCGGAGGCTTGGGTCCGCCTGTGCTCTGGGCAGTGCCGTGGGGTCCCTGTTTCTCTCCCAGGGAAAAGCAGCTGCCCACTCCTGGAGGAAGCCCCCCGACCCCACCCACGATGGGGTCCCCACAGGGTTCAACGTCCACACGTCCACACCCTGCTCCCATAAAGCTAGGACGGTGAGCCATCGGGTCCTCTTGCGGTCAGCACAGAGCCTGCGTGTTCAGGACAGCTGGGCGCAGCGGGGCTGGGGGCTTCTGTCACTGGAACCACGAGCTCCGACCGACAGACCGGGAGAGGACGGGTGTTCTCTGAGGGGCACGTGGGCGCTTCCTGTCCTCACCCTGGGTCACCGTGGTGGCGGCCTGGGCTCAGACCACTTCTTAAACCAACAGGACCGCGCAGGTGGGAAACGGCACAACCTGGGCAGAACTCAGACCTCCCAGCTCCCCCGCGTGGATGGGGTGCGTCCCCTGCCCCAGGGAGGCGGCGGGAACCCCCAGATCCGATTCCCCGGCGTGGCCGGGGCGTGCTGACTCCCAGCGACGTGCCTCTCTCAGCCTTCAGGGAGACGGTTCCCAGGGGGCCCGGTTCCATCTTTATCTAATTAGCTTCTGTGCTGGGAATCTGACGGACTCTCTAACCTTGCGAGATGAGGTGCCCGCCGGGCCCGGCTGAAATTTGTCATGTTGGCTTAGAGTTGGGTCTTACAAAGAATTTTCTTCCTAATTCTCCTCCTCTGGGGACCTGAGAACACAGACACACCTCCCCGTGCCAGCCATTCACGGGTCCTCTCTGGGGCGACCCCACCCCGAGGAGCAGGGGCCCCCGAGCCGCCCAGGTCACCGCCCGGCTCTCTTCCCAGCCGGGGCAGGTGACATCCGAGCCAGCGGCAAACGGCACAGTCGCCATTTCAGCGGGTAATTGATTACTGGCCTGGCTGTGTTCCTCCGACCCCGGGAGAGCGTGGCTTACAAGGAAAGAATGCATGAATACTTCCGCCGTGGTGCCGTCTGCCTGCTCCCCTGTGCCCGTGCCAGCCTGCTCCTCCCCGCTCCCCAGCAGCTCCCCAGGCAGAGCCTGGGACGCGATGAGTCAGCCCCAGATCTGCGGCAAGCTTTGGTGGAAACACCCCCGGCCTGCGTGGCGAGCAGGGCCTGTCTCGCCGTCTCTCCGTGGGAGGGGAGGGGCGGCCTGGATGGTGTGCTGGTCCGAGTCCTGGCCCCTGTGACACCCGTGTCTTGATCTCTGAGCATGACTGTGTCACGCGGCTGAGGAGGACTGAGGTTGCACGTGAGACCCTGTTAGACCCTGGAAGTTGAAGTGGTAGTTGCTCAGTTGCATCTGACTCTGCAGCCCCATGGACTGGGGTCCACCAGGCTCCTCTGTCCACGGGATTCTCGAGGCAAGAATACTGCACTGGGTTGCCATGCCCTTCTCCAGGGGATCTTCCCAACCCAGGGATCGAACCCCGGTCTCCTCCATTGTAGGTGGGTCCTTTACCATCTGAGCCACCAGGGAAGCTGTTAGGTATCAGCTGACCTTGAGACTGGAGCGTGACATGAGCATCTGGGTGGGCCTGGTGTTGATTGCAGGGTCCGTGTTAGGGAGGAGGGATGATCAGAAGGAGGGGGTGGGGGGAGATAATGATCGAAGAGCAGAGGATGGAGTGATGGAGGAAGGGGCCAGGAGCCAAGGGGTCCAGGCGGCCCCCGGAAACAGGCGAGAAGCAGATTCTCCCCCGGGTCCTCCTGCAGGAGGCAGCCCTCAGACACCTTGACCTTAGCCCAGTGAGGCCTGTGACCTCCGGCAGTGTGAGAGGATAACCCTGCATTGTAGATGCTGCCCAGTTTGTGTTCAGTTTTTCCAGAAGCGTCAGAAACTAGTACAAGTGTTTCGAGCCTTCAGAGTGCTGAGACTGAGAGCAGTAAGAACAGGCCCTCTGATCCCTATTCACCGCGAGACTGGCAGGGAGAGCCCATTCTACAGGTGGGGAGACTGAGGCTGCAGGAGTTCCAGCCACTCTCCCCAGGCCAGGAAGGGACTCGTGATCCTGGCTCCTCTCCCAGACTCTACCCGCTGCACCCTACTCACTGGCCTCCCTGGGATCCCCCCGGTCCTCTCAGAGGCTCACAGGTCAGGAGATGAGGTCTGGGCTCGTGTGACTGCCAGGAATACCCACAGGGGTGCCCTGGCTCTGAGGCTGTGCCGGAGGCCGCCGAGGAGGAGGTATGTGTGGGCTGCCGCAGAGCCCACTGCATCTGGGAAGAGGCGCTGGCTGGGGGCCCGAGGCACGGGGTCAGGGCTGGGCCACCGAGGCTGGACTCACACAGAGGCCGCCTGTGATCGGGGCAGCACCCAGCCTGCTCCTCACTTGACATCTCAATGCTGCCCTTCGAGGGAGCTGGCCACACCTGAGCAGGGTGCTGGCCGTCCCAGGAGCCTGGGGAGACCGGGGGGCCCTGAGGGACCCATGGAGGCCCCCACACCCGCACAGAGGTTGGTGCAGATGGAGTGAGGAGCGCGCGGCCCCCGGCCTGAGCGGTCTGCGGCCACCTCTCCGAGACTCGCCCTGAGTGAGTGGCCTGGGCCGTGCTGCGGGTGACGGCACCCTGGCTGACTTGGACCAGCACTCATTTGCCCAATCCCGGCGGTCTGAGATCAGTGTGTGGTCAGGGCTCACTGCCCCCCGAGCTCGGCGGAGGGCCTTTCCTGCCTCTTGCAGCCTCTGGGGTCCCCGCGTGTCCCTGAGCTTGTGCCTGCGTCCCTCTAGCCTCTGCCTCATGCTCCCTTCTCTCTCTGTCTCCCCCTCCTTTTTTTTTGGCCACACCACATGGCAAGGAGGATCTTAGTTCTCCTGCAGGGAGCAGACCCACTGCCCCTGCCCGGGAAAAGCGGAGCCCTACGCACTGGACCACCGGGGAGACCCTCTGTCTCCCCTCTTGTAGGGACTCCTTTCGGGGATTCAGGGCCTCCCCCCAGATTCAGAATGACCTCTCCTCAATCCTTCCCCTCACTACTTCTGCAAAGACCCTGTTTCCAAGCAGGGCACCTTCCGAGTTTGGGGAGGATATGAATTTGGGTGGGGGGGTGATGCTGGATCAGTGGTAAAGAATCCACTTGCCAATGCAAGAGACCTGGGTTCAGGCCCTGGGAGGGGAAGGTCCCCGGAGTAGGAAACGGCTGCCCACTCCAGTGTTCTGGCCTGGGGAATTCCATGGACAGAGGAGCCTGGCGGGCTGCAGTCCACGGGGTTGCAGAGGGTCAGACACGACTGAGCGACTTTCACTGTCCAGTCTCTATGCCCTGTGGCGTGTCTTTCCTCGGGCACGCGTGTGCCCCAGGTGAGTGTCCAGAACTGGGACCCGCCGAGCCCCACCCTCCCCCCTGCCAGCCCCTTGTGCTAAAGCCTGAGTCGCTGTTTCCACGGGGCTCTGGGTGGGGCCTGTGCACCCCCCAGAGATGAAGCGCACATCTTGGGTGGGGCCTGGGGGTGTGGAAGGGGGTTACCATGTGTGTTGGTGGATGGACAGCCAGGGGCCATAGGGCGCTGGGCGGGTGGCGGGCAGTGGGCTAGGAAAGTCCTGGGGCCAGGCCTGGGCTCCGGGGGCATCAGTGAGGTCACAGGTAGATGCCACCTCCTCGTGCCCTGTGTGTGGAGACCCCCCCAGGCTGTCGGAGAGCAGGGCCAGCAGGAGGGACAACGCCCCGATCTCCCCCAGTGCTGGGGCAATGGGGGGCTCCAGGGCCGTGGGGACAGTCCTCGGTGCTGTGGAGTGACGGGAGCAGGCCAGGAGCATGGGGCAGGCGGCTGGAAGGGGCTGGGGGTGGGGGGCTTTCCAGGGAGAAGACATTAAAGCTGGACCTGCAGGGGGCCTGCGGGCCCCTCCCGGCTCCCTCGCTGCTCCTGGCCTGAGGCTCTGGCCCCTCAGCAGCCCCGTGCGATGGTTCTGGGGAGACAGGATGTGGACTCCAGCCCCCGAGCTCTGCAGGCCCTGGGGGAGCTGCCCCGCATGTCCCAAAGAGGGTACCGAGGGCCAAGGAGCAGCTCTGGTCCCCGTCCACTGGCCGAGGGGGCTCTGCAGCCCAGACCCTCCACTCGATGCCCAGCTCAAGCCCCCTACAGGAGGCTGTGTGACCTTGAGCTAGTCACTGCACCTCTCTGAGCCACACCATCCTCGCTGGAAAAGTGTTGGGGGGGAGCCTGTGCCTCCCTCCTCTCCTGTGAGAGAGAGGATGAGTGTAGGGGCTTCCGCAGACCCAGCGGGTAGCGAAGAAGGCTGTGGCCGCCATGAATGTACTGTGTATCATCTGCAGTCGTGCTGATAAACCCTGCGGTCACCTGTGGTTGGACCGTCTCCCTGTTCTCAGTAACGTGGGAGGAGGGAGGGCGGTCATCATAAGTACTCTGGGCTGTGCGTGCTCGCCCAGTCAGTCGTGTCTGGCTCTTTGCAACGCCACGGACTGTAGCCCGCCAGGCTCCTCTGTCCAGCGGGTTCTCCGGGCGAGAATGCCGGAGTGGGTTGCCGTTTCCCATTCTTGGGGATCTTCCCAACCCAGGGATCCAACCCACGTTGGCAGGTGGATTCTTTACCACTGTGCCGCCTGGGAAGCCCCTCGTAAGTACATTTCAGCGGAAATCTGTCTCGATAACCTCAGACAGCCTAGGATCCTCTGATGGATGCGTGTGAGTGATCTGGGGGAGGAGAAGGGAGAGTCGGTGGAGAAGGCACCAGGGTGGCCATCTTTCAGAAGACAAGCAGGAGGGGAGCAAGGAAGGAAAACAAATACAGACACCGCCTGGCCTGGCAGACAGGCGCCTGGAACCCAGCAGGTAGCAGTCAGAAAAATGTCTGTTTGGGGCAAACTAGAATCAAGCAAATCATCATTAGACCTCGAGGAGGAGAGGTGAGCTGCCCCTGCACAAGGGGACAGCAAGACGGATGGGCCGGCACATGGCCGGCCACGGGACTCCAGCTTTAAGAAAGAATAATGAGGAAAATAAGGGAGGATTAGGAGATCTTAGAGACAGGAACGGGGAAGGGAAGGCACCGGCTGGGGCTGGATCCCTGGGAGGTTGAGACCATCTACAGCCTGGTGACCTGGAGGCCCAGCCAGCTCTCCATCCGCATCCCACGGGGGGTGGCGTGGGGGGTCCCGCCCAGCTGGGGACAGCACCTCTGTCATGAAACATCCTCTTCCGTAGGGAGACGTGTGCAGATGGCAGGTGCTTGGAAAGGAGTGTGAACAGCAACTCAGCTCACAGGGGGACCAGCCAGGGCATTTCCCCTACAGGAGCCATGCCAGGGGGTGTCTCTCCAGCTCAGAAGGAGCCTGACTTTCTGGAGCTCCGTCCATGTCCACCCTGAAGGTCAGAGGGCACATGGGGTTTGGTTCGATGAAGTGCGAGATCTTCCACCGTTGTGGGTGGCTGTCACGTGGGCAGTGCCAGCACCGAGTCCTGGGGATGCTTGGAGGAGAGAGAAGGCAGAGAGTCACCTGCTGATTTCAGAAGAAGTGGCACTGCTCCACTAGAGCAGCTGGACACGGAGACTTTTCACGGGCGTCAGGCTTCACTTTTGCAGAATGGAGACCCCGCGTGTTGCTGAGCTCAGGGGTGGAGGCGGGGCTGTGTCAGAGGACGCAGAGTGCCGGCCCCACCGATGACTCCTGCCAGGTCTAGGCCTCGGCCCTCAGCTTCCCCTTCTGTAAGGCAAAGGGTCCGGCCCACACCATCACCAAGTGCCTCTGGAGGTCCGCTGCTGTTAGTCGCGTCCGACTCTTTGCAGCCCCGTGGACTGCAGCACACTAGGCTTCTCTCCTTCACTATCTCCTGGAGTTTGCTCAGGCCCATGTCCATTGAGTTGATGATGCCGTCCAACCATCCCATCCTCTGTTGCCCTCTTCTCCTGCCTGCAGTCTTTCCCAGCATCAGGGTCTTTTCCAGTGAGTCAGCTCTCCACTTTGGGTGGCCAAAGTATTGGAGCTTAGCTTCAGCATCAGTTCTTCCTATCAATGTTCAGAGTTGGTTTCCTTTGGGATTGACTGGTTTGATCTCCTTCCTGTCCAAGGGACTCCCAAGAGTCCTTTTCAGCACCAGAGTTCCAAAGCATCAGTTCTTCAGTGCTCAGCTTTCTTTATGATCCAGCTCTCACTTCCGTTAGGTCTAACACCCGTCTTTCTTTGCTTCGGTTCACTTTTTGGCCATCCCCCAGCTCGGCCATTTCTTTTGTCCCTACCGTATAACGCCCTTGTCGTTGTCACTGTACTTCTTGAGACACGTTGATTTCTTTGGCTGCACCGGACCTTAGCTGTGGCATGCAAACTGTTAGTTGCAGCTTGTGTGATCTAGTTCCCTCACCAGGGATCAAACCCAAGCCCTCTGGGACCTGGAATGGGGATTCATGGCCAGTAGACCAGCAGAAAGTCCCTGCTGGTGTACTTTGGATCAGCCAGCATGTTTAGGGAGTCAGTGTTGTAATTACTGGGAAATTAGTCTTGGCTAAGACCAAGAAAATCACTTTTATTTTGCTCTCCACTTGTGAACTGAGTCCGCCTGAGACACAGACTGTCATCAGACCTTCCTTGGGAATTGAAGGTTGGGCAGGACTGGAGGTCTGTGTCACCAGGGCTCCTGAGTTCTCATGGCCAACCAGCAGTGCAGAGAGGTGTGGGGCCCAGACTCTTTCTCAGCCCAGAACATAAGTTGAAGCTACTGGATTTATCGGGAGGTCTTGGCATCCTGATATCCACACATGGTCCATACCCTCTAACCTAATCCACCTCCCTCCTTTCCTCTCCAATCTCTAAAAGCGTGAAAGCATTAGTTTGCTCAGTCGTGTCCGATTCTTTGTGACCCCACGGACTGTACCCTGTAGCCCACCAGGCCCCTCAGTCCATGGAATTCTCCAGGCAAGAATATTGGAATGGATAGCCGTTCCCTTCTCCAGGGGATCTTCCCAACTCAGGGATCAAACCAGAGCCTCCTGCACTGCAGGCAGATTCTTTACCATCTGAGCCACCAGGGAAGCCCCTCTCTAACTTTTAGATGTCTCTTAAGAAGGTTTGGGCTGCAAATAATGAAAAGCGCACTAATGCTGGCCGAGACCGCCCTGATGAGTCTGGAGGAAGGCGTGGCTGGGGTCTGTCCCAAGGGGCAGCGGCGTCTGCAGGCCTCCTGGCCGTTCCCTCAGGGCTGTAGGTAGTTTCCAAGCTCCACGTGTCATGTTCTCAGAGCAAATCTCATGCAGTAGGGAAGGGACTTCCCTGATGATCCAGTGGTTAAGACTCCACGCTTCCCCTGGACAGGGCACGGGTTCCATCCCTACTTGGGAAACTAAGATCCCACATGCCATAGGGCATGGCCAAATAAATAAATGAAAATAAAAATGGATGCAAAAAATCCATCATGAACAGAGAATCCAAATTTTAAAAAAAGAGTATATAGAAAGAAAGCATCAGGAAGCATTTTTCTGATCTCTCTTCACGCACACGTGAAATATTCTCTGCAGGGCCCCAGGAGACTCACCCTCAGGGCTTATTGGCTAAAACTGTGTCCGCTGACCATCCATAATTGCAGTGGAGGCTGGGAAAGCAAGGATCTCACTTTTCCCACCTTGAGAGTAGAAAGCAGGCTGGGGGAAGGAGCTGGGTATGTGAGGGACAAGGCTGAGTGCCTTGCCTCTAAGCAACAAGGATGCTGTAAAAGTGATGGCTGTTGAAGTGGGTTTTGAAGGATGAATAGGAGTCTGCACAGCAAGCCTATAGAGTGTGTTCTGGGCAGAAGTGAAAGAATGAGCCCGAGAACAGCACGCTTGTCAACCAGGAAGACCTCATTTGGCCGCTGGCCCGTTCCTGCTGCTGCTGCTGCTAAGTTACTTCAGTCGTGTCCGTTCATAGCAATGGGGAATTGTAAGACACGGCACCTTCGTAATTAAACACGCTGTTTCAACACTGAACCTTCACCACACAGGTGTTGCTGTAATACATCTGTTGTGTTTTTCCTTGAATAGGCAAAAAGAAATTATAATTAGGGGGATACTGCTTTATGCTTATAAATACACAGCATCATTTGAAACAAGTTGTTCCAAACAAGTGAGAAGCATGCAGATTTCCCTCTTTCAATGAATGGGAAACGCAGACTAGTTTTGGTGCCTTTGTTTTAATGACAAAATCATGATCTTCAATGGAAACACGCATTTAGAGTTTAGGCATCATATGACAAAGTGAGCTTCAAGATAAATGTAAAAATCTGAGTTTAAAAAATTTTTTGTACTAGGATTTGTTTAAACCTTAAACAGGCAAATATCACTCAGTGATTTTTCATCTCTTCTTAAGTATTCCAACATGGTCTCCAAAATGAATTTGGATTGAGAGGAGGATTTTTTGATCCCTCCATTTCCTTGGCCAGATGAAAAAGGAAACCCAGAAGCAAATAATGGGCTATATAATATATCACTTGGGTGTCCAAGCTTCTCTATACCTCACAGGTTTGGGCTGGAATTTTAATGGGTTCCAATTTTACTTGACCCAATTCATCCATTTCTGTTAGATGTGCTTATCCTTTACACACTATAGAAACACTAAACTACAGAATGAACTGTAAATCATCAGATTATAAAATTTTACCCTGACATTTTTAGGAACTACATTCATTTCACTTTCCACCTATGTAATGAGGTCTTGCTACTTTCTTTTTTATTTTAGAGGTAAAGAGCTTTGCAATTTTGACTCATTTGCATAGTACCTAAGTGAGAATATAAGTTTAGTTTTCTACTTTAAAATATTCAAGTCTAATATCATTAGGATTGTGGGTACTATGTAGTTTCTCATTCCCTGTCTCTCTCACTCACACACACACACACACACACACACACCCCTATTATAGTCAGTACTGCTAAAACACAGAATTAGACAAATATCTCAAAGACAGGATAAAAAAGAAAAGGAAGTAATATTATTAAGAAATGTCAGGAAGACTATTTAAAGAATATATGGAATATTCTTATTTATTCTTATAAGAGATATAATATATCTCTTCTCTTTTCCCATGTCAATAGGAAGTATAACTCTCAGAGATCTTTAGGAAGCCTAGTGTATCTTATTACCTTTCACAGACCAGTTTCACTAGCCCACCAAATCCCACATACATGACATTTAGATTAAAAAGCTAGAGATGCATGGTGCCAGAGAGAAACAGAAAGAGTCTACCACTTTTGGATGGCATGATGAAAGAAGGCTTTATGAACAAGTGACAGACTGAGCCTGATTTTAGCAGACTAAGCTAAGACGGAAGGTCTTCTAGGCCCAGAGACTATATGCGAGTATAGTGGACTGGGTCTTGTTTAGGATGGTAGTAGACACAAGAGAAGGCTTCCCCTGGGGCTCGGCAGGAAAGAATCCACCTGCAACGCTGGAGCTACAGGAGATGTGGGTTCAGTTCCTGGGTCAGGAAGATTCCCTGGGGGAGGGCATGGCAACACATTCCATGTTGCCATGCCTGCAGAATCCCATGAATAGAGGAGCCTGGAGGGCTACAGTCCATAGGGTCTCAGAGTTAGACTAGACTGAAGCGACTTAGCACACAGGCACACGGACATGAGAGATGTCTGAAAAGGAGTTTGATGGTAGTCAGACTGTGGAGAAGGGGGTAATTCTTTCAAGAGTATTGGCTAGACAGTGAAGATTTGGCAGATGATGGCATTTAAGTCTCTGCTGAGGTCAGTTTGAATTAGTGAATTTAAACATAAAGAGTCACGAGAAGTGTGAGGAGCATTCTGAATATAGAGGAGACTGTTAAACCATGTGCAACCAAATAATGCTGTTCCTGATGATTATAAAAAACAAGCTGAGGAAAAGTTAAAATACTATTATTTTTCTATTCAGGTTTAAACTGTGTAAGGCTATGGATGAGACAACCTCTTGAGAATCTTTCCATCTCAGTGATCTGTGAATAGCTATCTTTTTGATCTGGTTCTTTTTGACTGTATGAACTGTTTCTGATAGAGCAGAGATTAAATGCCCTATGAACATTTCTCTATTAAAAATATGCTGCTGCTGCTGCTAAGTCACTTCAGTCGTGTCCGACTCTGTGTGACCCCATAGACGGCAGCCCACCAGGCTCCCCCATCCCTGGGATTCTCCAGGCAAGAATACTGGAGTGGGTTGCCATTTCCTTCTCCAATGCATGAAAGAGAAAAGTGAAAGTGAAGTCGCTCAGTCTGTCTGACTGTTAGCGACCCCATGGACTGCAGCCCACCAGGCTACTGCGTCCATTGGATTTTCCAGGCAAGAGTACTGGGGTGGGGTGCCATTGCCTTCCCCGATTAAATATACATGTATATAAATAAAAGGATGCAACTCTTCATCACCTGGGATTCAAGATCTTTACTTGAGTGGCAATGAAATGTTATAGTCTGTTGTGTTTTAGCTTTAGGAATAGACTTTTTAATGCACTGAATGCTTCCACCTCCAAATACAAAATTTAGCGAAACACATGAAACTCTAATTCTGAGGCCAAAAGAAATACAATCGATAAAAAAACTTGGTAGGAAAACAAACATAGCTAGTTCCCTGAGTGAAGGCAGAATAATAGATAATCAAATGTAAAATTTAGTAATAAATTTAGCTGACAGTACCAAAATTGAGAGGTTGATTAAAGTAAACAATTACAAATACACTGATTTTATTTTTGCAAATAAGACATGAAAGTTACTAAGTTACAAATTCATTTCTTGGATATTAGTATACATATATTTTAGATACAAAAAATAAACAGTTTACATCCTGGTAAAAGAGCTAATAATATGTTATTAAAATAACACCTATCACTGTAACTCAAACTAAATGGCCAAGAGATTTTAGCTCTTGTGTTCTCTACTGCTGAGAAATTGATTAGGTAATTGCTGAATAGATCTAATTCAATTGCTGATTGCAATAATACAAGTGTTGCCTGAACTGGTCATTCTAGTCATCTTTTAACCGGATTGGTTGAGATACGCATTAATTACAGAGTGTTTTTCACTCTAATCCTCCAACACACACATAATGGAATAGTTGATCTTATAGACACCATTCTGACTCCTAGAAAACATGCTCACCTTGAAGGAAACTATGGCATACTATCTGGAAATATGGATGGCCTTCGAAGTTATGCACATAGGCATAAGGTGAGTGAGTGAATGTGATGCATTTAGCTCATCAGCTGCCACCAACTAAGGGCCATCATTATTAGCTATTATTATTAATATTTTCTTTCAAGAAAAAGAAAGTTATATAACTAGACAAACCTTTTGATTTTAAACCAGAAAATTTGATGTTCAGGGTCTTTCTGGTTAGAGTTGACTCCTTGGAAAAGACCCTGATGCTAGGAAAGATTGAAGGCCAAAGGAGAAGCAGGCAGCAGAGGCTGAGGTGGTTAGATAGCATCACTGACTCCATGGACATGAATCTGAACAAACTCCAGGAACAGTGAAGGACAGGGAAGCCTGGTGTGCTGCAGTCCACGGGGTGGCAAAGAGTTGGACACCACTTAACGACTGAACAACTGGTTAGAGGCTAGAAAACTACTTTAGGAATACTGATTGGCTTATTTACATCTACTTTCCTTCCCACTCCTTTGTGGGATACAAATATGAAAAACCAATATAGGTCAAGATCAAGCAATTTTGCTAACATGTCCAATCAGTGCAACAATACATACCTAGCGAACACGTCCCCCTTTGTGGTCACTTGGAGAGCTGCTCCTTGCTTACATGCAGTAAGGCAGTAGAGTCCAAAAGGCTAAGGTATAGACTCTGGAAGTACACTGAATTTGAGCCCTGGCTTCTTTATTTATCAGAAAATCAGCTAATTCTTCTGAGCTTCTATTTCAGTTTTTTTTAAATTAATTAATTAAAAAAAAATTTGTCCACACTGAGCTGTTTGCAGGATCTTAGTTCCCCAACCAGGTATTGAACCTGCACCCTTATTGAAAGTACAGAGTCCTAACCACTGGATTGCCAGGGAATTCCCAGTTGTTGTTGTTGTTTTTTTAATAGAGACAGCAAGAGTACCTTGCAGGGTGATAGTTTTGAGGGTTAAATAAAATAATGCAATTAAAACAATCACAGTGCTGCTTTGAATAAAATGTTAATTTTTATCATTATTATCTTTTTTCTTTAAAAAATGTTTGTTTGGAACGGGATGAGGTCATGAATCCATGACATTCATGAAGGTTCTCTTACTTTATCAATTAGATTGTTATCCAGGGAAAGGAGTGCTGGGAAAGAAGTAAAATCTGAGGAATTTCTGTTCCTATAATTTATTATCATTGTTAATGCCAAAGGAATATTAAAAATTAGAGCATGAAATGAAAGTATTTTGATAAGTCTTTATGTGAAGTATTTGTTAAAATCTCATGAAGGACAGAAAAAAGCAAAAACATGTGAAATAAACTACATCAAATACTTATAATTTCCATGACTAAATTTTTTAAAAATTGGCTTTTATTTGTAATTTGAGTTGTAGAAACAAAAACGTGTTCTTTGCAACAGATTTTTCTAATTTTCCTTTGACCAGTGTGGTTCCTAGGGCAGTTGCTTTGCTATATAGATGTCTATGCAGACCCTGATGCTGGGAGGGATTGGGGGCAGGAAGAGAAGGGGCTGACAGAGGATGAGATGGCTGGATGGCATCACCTACTCGATGGACATGAGTTTGGGTAAACTCCGGGAGTTGGTGATGGACAAAGAAGCCTGGCGTGCTGTGATTCATGGGGTCACAAAGAGTCAGACACGACTGAGTGACTGAACTGAACTGATGAATACTCTTTTGTAAAGGGATGTGTTTATTTCAAGTAGAATTTCAATATCATTGCTCTGCTTTAAATTACTTTGATGAACATATTTTAAAAAGAAATCTATAATTTTTCCCTAAAGGGAGAGAAAAAAATTCATGTTGCTGACTTACTTTAAAATTTCTCAAATTATTTTCTCATTTGACAACTAAATCAAACAACCAGTGCTCTTTCTCTGATCTAAACAATTTTACAGCGACTACCTTGCAAATGTCCCAAGAGATGAACTTGCTCCCAGTGAAAAATGTACTCAGCAGGAAATTCACTTAATGATAATGATTATTCTTCTATGTAATGGACATTTCATTGTCAGTAAAGTGTAATATTATTCTGTTGAAAGCTTTACATATGCAGCCAGCTCCAAAGACATCTTGGCTTAACTTGCATATCTCACTTTCCAGTTTTATCATTTGTCTTTTTGCATATTCAATGAAATTTTTTCATGCTTGGTATGTAGAATGCTTTATGCTGGTGTCATTTGCTTCTACTGGGGAAAAAAATCTTTCATAGTTTGTATGGGCATGGATTCATGAATATATTTTATATGATATCCTGGCAGAGAAGATGGCATCCATCCTACCATGCATAAGTGTATAGCTAGAGATTATTTTTATCCTTTCAATAAAGTGAAAGCTTGCTGTATTTCCACATTTGGCAATAGCAAGCATTTAACTTGGTCAGGATTTGCAGTAATGAGAGGTCAAAGACAAGAAACTGATCGTGTATTTGGATGGCTGACTAAAAGGTCTCCTTAACACTAATGTTAATAGCTGAGCTATTTCAAATCCTAAAAGATGAGGTTGTCAAAGTGCTGCACTCAATATGCCAACAAATTTGGAAAACTCAGCAGTGGCCCCAGGACTGGAAAAGATCAATGTTCATTCCAGTACCAAAGAAAGGCAATGCCAAAGAATATTCAAACTACAGCAGAATTGCACTCATCTCCCATGCTAGTAAAGTAATGCTCAAATTTCTCCAAGCTAGTCTTCAACTGTACATGAATCGAGAACTTCCAGATGTACAAACTGGATTTAGAAAAGGCAGAGGAATGAGAGATCAAATTGCAAACATCCGTTGGATCACAGAAAAAGCAAGAGAATTCCAGAAAAACTTCTGCTTCTGTTTCATTGACTATGTTAAGGACTTTGACTGTGTGGATCACAACAAACTGTGGGAAATTCTGAAAGAGATGGGAATACCAGACCATCTGACCTGCCTCCTGAGAAATCTGTATGAGGTCAAGAAACAACAGTTAGAACC
>SJYX01003152.1:157194-171606 GCA_006410675.1 Oreotragus oreotragus
CAGCCATTTTGCTTTTTTGCATTTCTTTTCCATGGGGATGGTCTTGATCCCTGTCTCCTGTACAATGTCATGAACCTCATTCCATAGTTCATCAGGCACTCTATCTATCAGATCTAGGCCCTTAAATCTATTTCTCACTTGCACTGTATAATCATAATGGATTTGATTTAGGTCATACCTGAACGGTCTAGCGGTTTTCCTTGCTTTTTTCAATTTGAGTCTGAATTTGGTAATAAGGAGTTCATGATTTGAGCCACAGTCAGCTCCTGGTCTTGTTTTTGTTGACTGTATAGAGCTTCCCCATCTTTGGCTGCAAAGAATATAATCAGTCTGATTTTGGTGTTGACCATCTGGTGATGTCCACGTGTAGAGTCTTCTCTTGTGTTGTTGGAAGAGGGTGTTTGCTATGACCAGTGCATTTTCTTGGCAAAACTCTATTAGTCTTTGCCCTGCTTCATTCCGCATTCCAAGGCCAAATTTGCCTGTTACTCCAGGTGTTTCTTGACTTCCTACTTTAGCATTCCAGTCCCCTATAACGAAAAGGACATCTTTTTGGGGTGTTAGTTCTAAAAGGTCTTGTAGGTCTTCACAGAACCGTTCAGCTTCAGCTTCTTCAGCGTTACTGGTTGGGGCATAGACTTGGATAACTGTGATATTGAATGGTTTGCCTTGGAAATGAACAGAGATCATTCTGTCGTTTTTGAGATTGCATCCAAGTACTGCATTGCAGACTCTTCTGTTGATGATGGCTACTCCGTTTCTTCTGAGGGATTCCTGCCCGCAGTAGTAGATATAATGGTCATCTGAGTTAAATTCACCCATTCCAGTCCATTTTAGTTCACTTGTAATTTTATATCCAAGGCAATTGCTTTAATGCTCTTTGCTAGTACTTTTGCTATCATTTACATGCTGTGTAGATATGTTTGTTCTCTGATATCAAACAAGTCACAATGCCTTGGGAAAAAGAAGACAGCAAGGCTAAGGATTAAAATGCAGGCCTACCAGAGACTAATGACAGAAGGCAGAGCTACGTGTTCTGGGTACTAGGATGGTGCTGCAGAACTATTCAGTATTGGCAGAGGAAGAAGAAGAAAAAGGTTCTGTACAACAAAGGCAGAAAGTTCAAAATGTTACATGCTTTCCGCCTCTGTCATACCACCAACAATTGCAGGCTTCCTGAAACGCTCTGTTAGTTCAGCTCTAGTTTTGCCAGTAGTCCTTATCAGTCATCAGGAGGAGTCTAGGAATAGCTCAGGATAAAATTAGAAGCCGCTCACTGCAGAAAACTTCAGGAAAGCCCTCCGTGACACTGTTTTCATATTGTGGTTTTAAGTAACATGTTTGTTGTTGCTGTTTAGTCATTAAGTTGTATCTGTTCTTTAAAGACCCCGTGGACGGTAGCCTGCCAGGATCCTCTGTCCAGGGGATTTCCGCAAGAATACTGGGGTGGCTTGCCATTTCTTTCTCCAGTGAATCTCCTTGACCCAGGGATCGAACCCAAGTCTCCTGCGTTGGCAGGCAGATTCTTTACCACTGACCCAATGGGGAAGCACATCAAGTAACATACAGCAGAACGTATTCTCCAAAAGCACAGAGCAGAACATATTCCTAAGGAAAGTGTCATAAAGGAAGTTCTTTAGAGTTGCCAAATGTATTTGAGAAACACAAGATGCTGTGAAATCATAAGAATTGTGTCTATATTGGGCTCTGTTCACCACTCCTGACACAGAGCTCTTAAAACCCTCACAAATAGGATGCGAGGAGAATCTTCTGTTATAACATTTAGTCTTTGACCTTGGTTACTGACATGGAAACTCAAAAACTTCTGTAATTTCCTGAGTGACAGGAGCATCTAACTCTCAGCCCCTAAATCCCTTGGATTTTCCTAGGTGATGGAAACATCTCATGTTCTAATGAGCTGACTCTTGGTGGATATGGACTGCTCACCAGAAAGACCAACACCTGATTAGAAGCTTGAAATTTTCAGTCCCATCCCCTATTTTCCCTAGAGGAGCTGGAAATGGAGATAAAAATTGCTCATGCCTATATAATGTAACTGCCATAAAATCCCAAATTAAGGAGTTAGGTGAGTTTAACATATTGATGTATCCATGAGGGTGGCCTACCCAAACTCCATGAGGTTAGAAGCTGCCGTACTTGGGACCCTTCTAGACTGCACTCTCTGTAACTTGATCCATCTGTTCATCTCTATTCTTTATTATATAATATATTGGTAAACATAAGTGTCTCTTTGTGTTGAGTGAGCTTTAAATCTAAGGAGTAAGGTCATTAGAACCTCCAATTTGTGGCCAAATTGGACAGAAGTTGTAGATAACCTGGGGACCTCTTACTTGCAATTGTTATTTAAAGTGTGGAATAGTCTTGTAAGAGTAAGACCTTAACCCATGTGATCTGCACTAACTCCAATTAGTATCAGAACTGAATTGAATTGCAGGACACCGAGTTGATGTTGCAGAGAGCTGCTTAGTGTGGGGGAAAACCCACACATCAAGTATGTGAGTAAAGGAGAAATGCAGAATTTTTCTGATGCACATGTCATGCCCCCACTGTGGATTCACAATGTACATTTCTTCATGAAGATCCATCTAGGCAGTGTTGCCAACTAAAACTACTAATCAGTTTTCAATTTATTTAATTACACAACTTGTTTTTTTCCCCTTTGCTACACTTTTAACCTTCCATGGAGCAGAACATATTATGTAAAATGCTGGTCTGAAGATTTTCCTAATTTATAACTTACTACAGTTTGTAGCTGCATCAGATCCCTTTGGAGGTATGGTGGTATAAATTAAATCTATAAAACTTTGAAGTTGGTTTTTGAGTGCCTCAAGGAGTGTTTCTGCAAGTATCAGCTTAATGAACAAACAGCAACATTTGATTTTTCATTACTATAAAGTCCATAAAGTAGATCTTAGCTGCACATATGGTTAATTACCAGTATCATAAAGCTTTATTGAAAAGCATAATATTTACATCAAAGTTAGCATTTGAATTATGGTGGATTTTGGCTACTGTGAAGGCTAAATTTAATGATAATAATGAACACGTAGAAGAAATTATTACAAATATCTGTAGCTAAATTATATCAGAAAATCCTTTCAATAACTCACTTAATGAAACAGGATAGCAGTATTATTCTTCCTGTTTAAAAACTGATACTGCATTTTTTGACCCTAAAGGACCCCATGTGTGTTTTATGTATGTGATAGAATAATTATGTACTTGAAGGACCAAACAGAGACGTCAGTGTTTTTACCAAACTTGCTCCCAACTTTTCATGAATTACAGGTAATCAAGTACCTTGATGTCATTTTCTAAGACACAAAGTTGAAACTATGTTGCTGACATTATTTGTTCCTTTGGGAGTACATTTAATCCCATTCAAAGGCAGCTTTTGGCTGCCTTTTTTACACCATTAATAATTGTTTAATACACATCATTTTTTGTTCGGTCTCTCAAAAAATTGTTGATATCTTTGGAATAAAGTCAGTTTGTGCAGGTTTTTTTGCTTTAACTTTTTCTCCCAGAAGATGATGTAGCACTAGGTACAAAAAAGGTATCATGAAAAGCTATGAAAGCTATGACTTTCTGAGGGTCCTTGGACTTCACAGAATCTACAGAATTATATAAAAAAGAGTTGGGTGATAGACTGAACATTATTCTTTATCCAGTTGTTTCATTGTTTAAATAAACTTTGTATTGAAGTATAAAGAGGTAAATACATACATATAGTTGTAAACCTCAGCTAATTTTTATAACATGGACATATCAGATAACCAATACCCCAGATGACAGCACAAATCTCTACCCTCTGCTAGCACTATCAACACCAAGCAAACAATTATTCTGACTTCCAGTGCATTAGGCATACATTAAGGCATCATCTAGTATAATCTCATTTGTGTTTGCTTGTCTTCTTTCACTCAACATTAATTTTTTTTTAATTCCACGGTATGTGTAATAGTGGTTTGTTTATTTTCAGTGCTGTGTAACTTTCAGTTGTAATATGTTCATCTACAAGTGATAGTTTGAATAATTCACACTTTGGGGTTTTTAAAAATAGTGCTGCTATAAACATACTTATACCTTTCTTTCAGGTTTTCACTACAGGATGAAATCACTGGGTCTTCAGGGATGCAAAAGGCTGTCTAAAATACTTACTGTCAAATTCTTTTCCAGAGTGATTTTAGACCAATGTATTACCAGTAATATAAAATATAAAATAGATCAAAATGCTCCACCTGCTCACCCATACTAGATAACATCACTCTGAAAAACTTTACCCAACATGTGTATGTCTGCTAGATTGCTGTCATTTTTTTTCATTTCATTTTCAATCTTAATGAGGTATAATTTGGATGCAGTAAAATGCATTAATTTAAAATTGTATTGTTTGATATTTATATATGTGTAAAATTGCCATATCAATCAAAAGAGTGAAAATTTCCATCACTCCCAGAAAGTTCACTTCCGCCCCCTTCAATCAATACCCTCCCAGTTCAGTTGCTCAGTCGTGTCTGACTCTTTGCAACCACATGAATCACAGCATGCCAGGACTCCCTGTCCATCACCAACTCCTGGAGTTCACTCAAACTCATGTCTATCAAGTCAATGATGCCATCCAGCCATCTCATCCTCTGTCATCCCCTTTTCCTCCTGCCCCCAATCCCTCCCAGAATCAGGGTCTTTTTCAATGAGTCAACTCTTCGCATGAGGTGGCCAAAGTACTGGAGTTTCAACTTCAGCATCATTCCTTCCAAAGAACACCTGGGACTGATCTCCTTTAGGATGGACTGGTTGGATCTCCTTGCAGTCCAAGGGACTCTCAAGAGTCTTTTCCAACACCAAAGTTCAAAAGCATCAATTCTTCGGTGCTCAGCCTTCTTCACAGTCCAACTCTCACATCCATACATGACCACAGGAAAAACCATAGCCTTGACTAGATGGACCTTTCTTGGCAATGTCTCTGCTTTGTAATATGCTTGGTCATCACTTTCCTTCCAAGGAGTAAGTATCTTTAATTTCATGGCTGCTATCACCTACTGCTGTGATTTTGGAGCCCCCCAAAATAAAGTCTGCCGCTGTTTCCACTGTTTCCCCCTCTGTTTGCCATGAAGTGATGGGACCAGATGCCATGATCTTATATTTTTGAATGTTGAGTTTTAAGCCAGCTTTTTCACTCTCTTTTACTTTCGTGAAGAGGCTCTTTAGTTCTTCGCTTTCTGCCATGAGGGTGGTGTCATCCTCATATCTAAGGTTATTGGTATTTCTCCCGGCAGTCCTGATTTCAGCTTATGCTTCTTCTAGCCTGGCGTTTCACATGATGTGCTCTGCATAGAAGCTGGATCAGCGGGGTGACGGTTTACAGCCCTGACGCACTCCTTTCCCGATTTGGAATCAGTCTGTCGTTCCATGTCCAGTTCTGCTGCTTCCTGACCTGCATACAGGTTTCTCAGGAGGCAGGTAGGATATTCCCATCTCTCCCAGAATTTTCCACAGTGATTACAGGAGTCTCAGAAAAGGTAGTGGTCACTTTTTATTCTGTTAAGGAAGGTCTTTGGAGGGAAAATGAACGAGTAGGAAGAGGATGGCCGCTGGCTCAAACATCCTCGTCCCTCCGGAGATGGAAAGACAGGCTATTCCACAGCACTCCCTCCTGCTGTGTCCCCTTGCTGGTTTCCCCTGCCCAGGTGGGCAGAGGGGGCAAGCGGCTCACATAAGTTACAGAGGTGCTGGGGGTTGGAGTGATGGTTAGTTGGAGGAGGTGTCTGAGCCCTAATTGTTTTCTGCTTTCTTCAGTTTGTGATGAAACTATTCACAGTGTTGAGTGCTGATAACTATTTCTCGTGTGATAGAAGTCCCTGGATGCCAATATCAGAGTGCTTGTCTCACTGAACTGTAATTTTTTATATGTTTACTTTTCAAGACAGAGTGTTTTCTGCATCCTGAGCATTGCAACTGTGCAGCACAATAGGAATCCAATAGTACTTACTGAAGAATCTTGATGGGTTTTTTTGAGAAAAAGACTCTGTGTTATGTAAAGAAACTTTAAGCTCTTAACTTTAACCACATTTATCCTTTTCTCCCTCCTCTGGTCCATAAACAAGCTCTTGGGAAATGGAAATCCCAGGAGGATCCTGCAGAGTGTCCACACCCACGTGACCTGACTAGGAAGAGGGAGATGAGAAGCTGGGTGGGGTGAACCAAACCCTGTAAGTCATCTCACAAGTGCTGGCCCCAGACCCTAAGCCCTCTTCTTTGGCTGTTAGGAGCAGAATCCTCCTGGTAGGGGGGTCCATTTAAAAAGTGACACTCTGCAAGAGGCTCTAGCCCTCCCGTACGTGCAGAGGGCTCTGCTATGCCAAGGCCAGTCCTGCTGATAACTCTTGGAGGTGCTTAGGGTCTCAGGTCTGGAGTGGAATGAGCCTGAAGCTGGGAGGGGAGCAGGCCTTCACAGACCACCAGGGGGCAGCAAGCCCACGGAAAACCCTGATCAGGCCGGAGGAGCCTAGGTGAGGGACAGGAGCGCTCAGGATTCCGTAGCTGGTAGCTTGCTGAGGACAGCACTAGGCTAGGTTGGTGATCTCAGGGTCAGACAAATGTGGAATTGGATTTTGAGCTTGGTCACTGCCTACCCATGTGAGCTCTGAGCCTCAGAGTCTCATCTGTGATGCAGGAGCATCGTTACCTGCCTCATTGGGTCATCAGGAGGATATGGGATAGTTTATGTAAGAGGGCCAGTGCGTTGTGGGAGTCAATCAATAAGCTCTGCTATGTTTCACTAAGAAGACCCATTTGTTTCCTCAAGTTACTTTCAGTCTAGGTGGAGACATATGAGCAATTAACAGTTCAGTGAAGGCGAGAGCTGAATGATTACTACAGACCCCAAGCAATCTAGTGTTCATGTGGAGGTGAGGTCACAGGTCTGCATTTAAATGAGATAATTAAACAGATTTTATTACACTTTTCTATGGTGTATAAAATCGATAAAACAGTGAGAAAAAAAATCACCTGAAATCCTAGCCCTAACCCTAATGACATGAATGTGGACGTCAGAATGGGATATAGATAAGGTGGAGGTGGGGAAAGTTGGGCTTCCCCGGGTGGCTCAGGCGGTAAAGAATCTGCCTGCAATGCAGGAGACCCAGGTTCGATGCCTGGGTCAGGAAGCTCCCCTGGAGAAGAGAATGGCTACAAGGTTCACAGGAATTCTGCCAGCTGCAGCCTCCCATGCCACATGAGCTATGGGATAGGACCCTGGGACACAGACTCTGCCTTCCGATCATCACGGACTCCACCTGAGAGCTGAGTCTTAGGTCCAATGCCGGATTACTGGTAGTAATAAGAGCAGTAATACCTTTAGAAGTTCATACACATGGAGTGACAACCGTGTGTCAGGCAATTCACAAGGCTTATTAGTCCTCAGAACCTTTTGAAGTAGCTATTATCACTGTCCTCACTTTAGAGTATTAAAAAATAAATCCCCGAGGCTCACATCAGTCCTTGCTCAGGATCAGTCTTCTTATGAGTAGGGGAGCCTCATNGGTGATGGATAGGGGGGCCTGGCGTGCTGTGATTCATGGGGTCGCAAAGAGTCGGACACGACTGAGCGACTGAACTGAACTGAACTGAACTGATTCAGTTTTTCCTACATTCATTATGGAAAAGAATACGTTTTCCTCATTAACTTGGTACTTTTAAAAAATGTAATTGATCATATATTTGTGAATTTATTTCTGGACTCCATCCTATTCCACTGACACTGTCATCTATCCTTATTAACTTACTTGATCCTTTGTTAAAAAATAACTGATCATATAGTTGTGGGTTTATTTTTGGACTCTATCCTATTCCACTGGTACTGTAAATCTATCTACCCACTAACACCACTTGTCTAGAATACATTAGCTTTGTTTAAGTCTTCAGGTGGCTCACGGTAAAGCGTCTGTCTACGATGCAGGACACCTGGGTTCGATCCCTGGGTTGGTAAGATCCCCCGGAGAAGGAAATAGCAATCCACACCAGTACTATTGCCTGGAAAATCCCATGGACAGAGGAGCCTGGTAGGCTACAGCCCATGGGATCGCAAATACGGTAAAGCGTCTGTCTACGATGCAGGACACCTGGGTTCGATCCCTGGGTTGGTAAGATCCCCCGGAGAAGGAAATAGCAATCCACACCAGTACTATTGCCTGGAAAATCCCATGGACAGAGGAGCCTGGTAGGCTACAGCCCATGGGATCGCAAAGAGTCAGCCGTGACTGAGCGACTTCATGTTCACGTTCACGTTCAAGGTAGGTAGCATAATACCTTTACCTTTGTTTCCATCGTTCACAAAACTTTCGCTATTCTATGTCCTTTGCTTTTCCAAGTAAATTTTATAGTTTGCCAAACTCTACAAAAATGCCTGCTCTCATTTTGACTGAGACTGGGTTGAATCTATAGACTAATTGTTGGAGAATGAACAACTAAATACTTAATTGATCCTTGAACAAACTATATCTACATTTAAGTATTATTAAATTCTCTTGGAAACACTTTTGGTTTTCATTATAAAAGCTCTGAAAATTTTTGCTAAACATATTTCAAAATATTTTAGATGTTTGTTGCCATTAGAAACAATCTTGCTTTTTAAATTTTATAACTTCGTCATTATTATTTGGAGAAGGCAATGGTGACCCACTCCAGTGTTGTTGCCTGGAGAATCCCAGGGACGGGGGAGCCTGGTGGGCTGCCATCTATGGGGTTGCACAGAGTCGGACACGACTGGAGCGACTTAGCAGCAGCAGCAGCGTAATTATTTATCTAAATATAATTAATTTACTGTCCACTGGTATTTGTTCTGTGATTTTTCTTAAATTTCCTTTTTTAATTCTACTAGGAATTTTTTTATTAGTTCCCTAGGATTTTATTCAATTACAATCATATCATTTGTGAGTAGATAAAGCTTCATTTCTTCTTTTCAATTTTTTTTTAACCATTTTTATTCTTCTATGGCACTGGTTAGGCCCTCTAGTACAATTTTGAATAGAAGTGGCAATAATGAATATCCTTTCCTTTTTCTCAAATGCAAAAAAATATCAAAACAAACAACCCAATCATAAAAATGGGCAGAAGATCTAAATAGACATTTCTTCAAAGAAGACATACAGATGATAAAGGACACAAGAAAAGATGCTCATCATTGCTATTTATTAAAAAAAATCCAATTCCAAACCACAATGGGGTATAACCTCACACCTGTAAGAATGGTTATTATTAAAAAGTCTATAAATAATAAATGCTGGTGAGGGTGTGAAGAAAAAGGAACCCTCCTATACTGGGCTGGAATGTAAATTAGTACAGCCACTATGGAAAACTGTATGGAGGTTCCTTAAAAAACTAAAAATAGAGATACCATATGATGCAGCAATCTCAATTTTGGATTTATATCCAGAAAAAAAATGAAAGCTCTACTTCAAAAGATGCATGTACCTCAATATTTATAAGTGAGTGAATGAAAGTTTCTCAGTCATATCCAACTATTTGCAACTCCATGGACTTCTCCAGGCCAAATACTGGAGTGGTTTGCCATTACCTTCTCCAGGGGATCTTCCCGACCCAGCGATCAAGCCTGGATCTCCTGCACTGCAGGCTGATTCTTTACCATCTGAGCCACCAAGGAAGCCCTATCAATGTTTGCAGCAGCACTGTTTCCTACAGTCAGGACATGGAAATAATCCAAGTGCCATCAACAGATGATCAGCTTAAGAAGATATGATGCATATATACAATGGCATATCACTCAGCCATAAAAAGAATGAAATGTTGGCCTTTGTAGCAGCATGAATGCTTAGTGAAATAAGTCAAAGACAAATATCATATGATATCACTTATGTGTGGAATCTAAAAAATTATACAAATGAATCTATATATAAAAGAGAAACAAACTCACAGACAGAAAAAACTTATGGTTTCTAAATGGAAGGTGAGGGAGGGACAAACTAGGATTATGGTATTAAAAGACATAAACTACTACATATGAAATAAATAAGCAACAAGAATTAACTGTATACAACAGGGAATTGTATCCAATATTTTGCAACCTATAATGGAATATATTCTGCAAAATATATAGAAAATCACTAAGCTATACACCTGAAACTAACATAATATGTGAGATAAAATATACTTAAGTTTTTAAAAAAAGTATCATGTGATAGACTGAAGTATTAATATATCTCATAAATAAAATAGTAGAAAACAAACATAAAAATGACTATGGAGAAAATTATGGCTATAGCAAAGGGTTCTGAACTATATGTAACTTATTTTCATAAAAACAGAACAAGTATCACAAAATTCAAGTACACAATTAACCTGCCCTGAAATACATAAGGCTTGAATTTACCTATTGAATCTCAAATGTGTTTCAGGAAAAATGGATACAGAGGGACTGATATAAGTACACACATGCATTAAAAAGTATCATGTGATAGACTGAAGTATTAATATATCTCATAAATAAAATAGTAGAAAACAAACATAAAAATGACTATGGAGAAAATTATGGCTATAGCAAAGGGTTCTGAACTATATGTAACTTATTTTCATAAAAACAGAACAAGTATCACAAAATTCAAGTACACAATTAACCTGCCCTGAAATACATAAGGCTTGAATTTACCTATTGAATCTCAAATGTGTTTCAGGAAAAATGGATACAGAGGGACTGATATAAGTACACACATGCATTCTGGCAAATTTCTCAGTCTTTAAGGATAAAGAAAGAATTATATGTGGATTCATGAATGAATGAAAGAGTAAGTCACATTCAAAGTGGAACATCAGGTGGTCTTTTGTGGTCTTCAATTAATACTCAGTTCTAGAAAAAGTGTAGATATGCTTATACATTTCTAAGAAAAAGTGGATGTGAGAGTTGGACTGTGAAGAAGGCTGAGCGCCAAAGAATTGATGCTTTTGAACTGTGGTGTTGGAGAAGACTCTTGAGAGTCCCTTGGACTGCAAGGAGATTCAACCAGTCCATTTGGAAGGAGATCAACCCTGGGATTTCTTTGGAAGGAATGATGCTAGAGCTGAAACTCCAGTACTTTGGCCATCTCTTGTGAAGAGTTGACTCATTGGAAAAGACTCTGATGCTGGGAGAGACTGGGGGCAGGAGGAGAAGGGGACGACCGAGGATGAGATGGCTGGATGGCATCACTGACTCGATGGATGTGAGTCTGAGTGTATTTGGAAGGAGATCAACCCTGGGATTTCTTTGGAAGGAATGATGCTAGAGCTGAAACTCCAGTACTTTGGCCATCTCTTGTGAAGAGTTGACTCATTGGAAAAGACTCTGATGCTGGGAGAGACTGGGGGCAGGAGGAGAAGGGGACGACCGAGGATGAGATGGCTGGATGGCATCACTGACTCGATGGATGTGAGTCTGAGTGAACTCCGGAAGATGGTGATGAACAGGGAGGCCTGGCATGCTGCGATTCATGAGGTTGCAAAGAGTCGGACACAACTGAGCAACTGAACTGAACTGAACTGAAATATATTTTATATTTAAAGTAAAAGACAGGACTTCTCATTTTTATATAATGATATTTAGCCAAATAAGAGATAAAAATAAAAAGCTTAGAGAAGTAGAAACTGTAGAAAAGCATGCCTAATGAGAGTTAAATCCATTTATGCCAACATTGAAGATTAAAGAACTAAAGTAATTCCAGTTACATAATCTAATGTGAATGCTATACTTCTTGGAAATGTTAAAATGATAGTATAATTAAAAATGAAAGCTAAAAGATCAAATGTGGGAGGAAGTATGAGTGATATTTTCTCATATTTCTTAGAAGGGAGTAAAATATTTTTCAAGCTTGAAATGTATAGTTAAAAATAGCTCAAAATATTATCTCCCATGTATAATTTCTCAGTAACTTCTGAATGTGCGCCATGAAAAAAGGGAAGTAAATGGAAAAAGATCAGGAAGTGAGACAGTAACAGAAAACTGTCATTGTGACGTCCCATCTTTCAAAATCACCAAAACATGATAAATTCCCATTCTGTAAGTCCCGTTGTCCCTGAGTTCAAACTACTGTTCAATTGTGCTCATTTCACATGCTAGTCATGTAAGGCTCAAAATCCTTTAAGCTAGGCTTCAATAGTATGTGAACCAAGAACTTCCAGATCTACAAGCTGGATTTAGAAAAGGCAGAAGAACCAGAGATCAAATTGCAAACATCAATAGAAAAAGCAAGAGACTTCCACAAAAACATGTACTTCTGCTTCATTGACTATGCCAAAGCCTTTGACTGTGTGGATCACAACAAACTGTGGAAAATTCTGAAAGAGATGGGAATACCAGACCACCTGACTTGCCTCTTGAGAAATCTATATGCAGGTCAGGAAGCAACAGTTAGAACTGGACATGGAACAATGGATTGGTTCCAAATTGGGAAAGTAGTATGTCAAGGCTGTATACATCATGCAAAGTACCTGACTGTATGACTCACAAGCTGGAATCAAGATTGCTAGGCTAAGTATCAACAACTTCATATATGCAGATGATATTACCCTAATGAGAGAAAGCAAAGAGGAACTAAAGAGCCTCTTGATAAAGGTGAAAGAGGAGAGGGAAAAAGCTGGGTTAAAACTCAACATTCAAAAAACAAAGATCATGGCATCTGGCCTCATCACTTCATGGCAAATAAATGGGAAAAAACGAAAAGAGTGGTAGAGTTTATTTTCTTGGGCTCCAAAATCACTGCAGGTGGTGACTGCAGTCATGAAATTAAAAGACATTTGCTCCTTAGAAGAAAAGAAAGTGAAGTTGCTCAGTTGTGTCTGACTCTTTGCGACCCCATGGACTGTAGCCTACCAGACTCCTCTGTCCATGGGATTTTCCAGGCAATAGTATTGGAGTGGATTGTCATTTCCTTCTCCAGGGGATCGTCCCAACCCAGGGGATGAACCCAGGTCTCCTGCATTGTAGACAGACGCTTTACCAGCTGAGCCACCAGGGAAGTCATCATAGAAGAAATCATCCTTAGAAGAAAAGCTATGACAAACCTAAATGGCATATTAATTTGGAGTGGATTGTCATTTCCTTCTCCAGGGGATCGTCCCAACCCAGGGGATGAACCCAGGTCTCCTGCATTGTAGACAGACGCTTTACCAGCTGAGCCACCAGGGAAGTCATCATAGAAGAAATCATCCTTAGAAGAAAAGCTATGACAAACCTAAATGGCATATTAAAATTCAGAGACATTACCTTGGTGACAAAGGTCCATCCCATCAAAGCTATAGTTTTTCTAGTAGTCATGTATGAATGTGAGAGTCATATGAATGTGAGAGTTGGGCCATTAAGAAAGCTGAGCACTGAAGAATTGATGCTTTCAAACTGTGGTGCTGTACAACACAGAGATAAAACCAGTCAATCTTAAAGGAAATCAACCCTGAATATTTATTAGGACTGATGCTGAAGCTGAAGCTCCAATACTTTGGCCTCCTGGTGCAAAGAGCTGACTCATTGGAAAGGATCCTGATTTTGGGAAAGATGGAAGGCAGGAGGAGAAGTGAGTGACAGAGAGTGAGATGGTGGGATGGCTTCACTGACTCAATGGACATGAGTTTGAGCAAACTCCGGGAGATGGCAAGGACAGGGAAGCCTGGTGTGTAAGAGTTGGACACAACTTAGCGATTGCACAACAACCAGAGTTGTTTGATACACAATTGTCTGGTTCTGTTACAATCCAGAACCCTTGCTTCTCTAGCTGCCATGGAGCTAGAGTACACACACACAGCCCAGGATTTGCAAGACAGAAGCTTTCTTCAGTTCAGTTCAGTTCATTTCAGTTGTTCAGTCGTGTCCGACTCTTTGTAACCCCATGAATCGCAGCACACCGGGCTTCCCTGTCCATCACCAACTCCCGGAGTTCACTCAGACTCACGTCCATTGAGTCCGTGATGCCATTCAGCCATCTCATCCTCGGTCGTCCCCTTCTCCTCCCGCTCCCAATCCCTCCAAGCATCAGAGTCTTTTCCAATGAGTCAACTCTTCACATGAGGTGGCCAAAGTACTGGAGTTTCAGCTTCAGCATCATTCCTTCCAAAGAACACCCAGGGCTGATCTCCTTTAGGATGGACTGGTTGGATCTCCTTGCAGTCCAAGGGACTCTCAAGAGTCTTCTCCAACACCACAGTTCAAAAGCATCAATTCTTTGGCACTCAGTTTTTTTCACAGTTCAACTCTTACATCCGTACATGACCACTGGAAAAACCATAGCCTTGACTAGACGGACCTTTGTTGGCAAAGTAATGTCTCTGCTTTTCAATATGCTGTCTAGGTTGGTCATAACTTTCCTTCCAAGGAGTAAGCATCTTTAATTTCATGGCTGCAATCACCAT
>SJYX01003152.1:172393-183059 GCA_006410675.1 Oreotragus oreotragus
GTCTGGTACTCCCATCTCTTTCTTAGGAGTCTTCAGTTCCAAAAAATGCACACAAGAAATGGAACAAACTCAACTGTGTTTTCAGTTCAGTTCAGTTCAGTTCAGTCGCTCAGTCGTGTCTGACTCTTTGCGACCCCATGAATCGCAGCACGCCAGGCCTCCCCATCCATCACCAACTCCTGGAGTTCACTCAGACTCACGTCCATCGAGTCAGTGATTCCATCCAGCCATCTCATCCTCGGTCGTCCCCTTCTCCTCCTGCCCCCAATCCCTCCCAGCATCAGAGTATTTTCCAATGAGTCAACTCTTCACATGAAGTGGCCAAAGTACTGGCGTTTCAGCTTCAGCATCAGTCCTTCCAATGAACACTCAGGACTGATCTCCTTCAGAATGGACTGGTTGGATCTCCTTGCATTCCAAGGGACTCTCAAGAGTCTTCTCCAACATCACAATTCAAAAGAATCAATTCTTCGGCGCTCAGATTTCTTCACAGTCCAGCTCTCACATCCATACATGCCTACTGGAAAAACCATAGCCTTTACTAGACAGACCTTTGTTGGCAAAGTAATGTCTCTGCTTTTGAATATGCTATCTAGGTTGGTCATAACTTTTCTTCCAAGAAGTAAACATCTTTTAATTTCATGGCTGCAGTGATTTTGGAGCCCCCCAAAATAAAATCTGACACTGTTTCTACTGTTTCTCCACCTATTTCCCATGAAGTGATGGGACCAGATGCCATGATCTGTTTTCTGAATGTTGAACTTTAAGCCACTTTTTTCACTCTCCTCTTTCCCTTTTTAGTTTTGTTATTTCTGTTTGCTTGCTTTCTGGAATAGATGGCCAACTCTGTTCATATTTTTGTAATACGTTCCATATAGCAATTTTAGTATCTCAGATGTGAACGGTGGAAGTGGGCTTAGTGTACTCTTATTTACATTTGATCTTTGTTACTATTTTCATTTTCTTCATTGTATATTAGTCAGGAACCTGGTCCCTCAGTTCTCTTCCAGCTATTCTGTAAGCTGCATAATACCTTTTAATAAACTGGAAATTTTGCTAAAGACAGAAGACACTAAATTCTGTTAATCTCATTTTATAAACTCTCTTTAACAGGTATGCCTTGTATACCTGTATATGTGCTATGTGCATGTGCATGTGTGTGCAAACACACACACACACGAACTTTAGTAATTGTGTTATATGTCTTCAGTATCTTTTTCTTCAGTTAAAGTCATATATAATTAAGCTTGATTTTAAGTTTAAAATCATCTGCATGCTACCACTTTAATGTCTAAACTATTCCTATCTTTTAGAAGTCTTGTGTATGGATAAAGAAAGTCAAGGTTGATGGTCACTAAAACTAATTGTTGGGTGATGAATGGTAACAAATGTAATAAATTTTTGTTTTGCTTTCTGCCAATTTTCATTTTGCTTTAATTTTTTTTAATATACAAGAAGGAATGTTTAATAAAGGCAGTAAAATGGTTATACTAAAAATTGGTATAAGTAAACAATTTCCCTCTAAATATTTATTATACATTTAAAAAATACTGTTAGCTGCATAGACAGTTCATCATATGTGAGTGCACATTTGTATGTGTATCAATGTGTTTGTACACTTTTTTTTTAAGATCACTGGAAATTAGTACACTATTTAACAAAATGCTTTTCTGTTCTTTATTTTGCATTCATACCTCAGTTATGTATCTGAATAGAAATTGAGAAATAATGTAGAGGTCAGAATTTCATATAACTATTTCTCATCACAACAAAACTTAACACCTGTGTAAACATAAGTATTTTTATATGATATATAGGACATTTTAAAAAGAAAATAAGACAATTTTCTAACATGCCAAAGCTTTCCTCTTCACAAAGAAGTCAGAAATAAGAGAGAAAACACATAAATTTATTTTCTTTTCAGATCCAAAGTCATGTGTATCTACAGAAGCTTATCTCCTACACTAATATGCAATACTAAATACTCCATACCCAAGAACAACCTGAGAGACTGCACTCTACATAATTATGCAAATGGATTTTTTAAGAAAAAGGAAAAAGCAGAAATGACAATATGCTAATATGGCAGCAGCATTGAATATGATGAGGATTATTAAAAAAAAAAAAATGAAGTGTTTGTTCATGCCCAGAGCCTTTTTCTACTTAATATTTTTTTCATGGCACCTCCAAAGGAAGTATTCAAGAAAAAAGCCCTCAAATCATAATTACCATAATTAGACTTTTTCATCTTAAAATCCTTTACACACCACTAGAATAAATATTATATGTAGTACATAGTATCATAATTAAAGTAAATGTTCAAAGAAATGATGCTTTGATTGCTCTTTGCCACATAGTCTATCTAATGAGCCAGAACTACACAGTGTATATGCTGTGCTATGTGTCTATTTGTTATTATTATTAGCATGGTGGCTTTGACTAATCTTAATTAAAAATCTGCATAAAATATTTCTATCCCATTGTATAGAATACACTCGAAATTAATATTGGAAGCAGTGAATAATTTAGACTATTGCCAAATAAATGCTTTAAAAGGAAGCTTTCAAATGGAGATAAGCCTTGTAAAAGAACATCAGAGATTAGTAAGAGCTGCAAGCTCTTTTCTAGGTCATGTGAATGTATTGTTTAATTATGGATCAAGTTTAGTCTTTAGTTCCTTGACCACTGTGGATTATTCTTTCCATTTTCTTCTATGATACCATGCTAAGCTGGATGATACATACATAAAACTTGATATTATTCACCTCCCTATATTCTCTAGAAAACATCAAAACTGAGTAAGAGATTTGTAGGAAGGGCAAGGAGGGGCAGTGTGATGGGCAGAAAGGCCTTGAGAAGTCTTTGATTTTAAGTAAAAAGAGAAATTCAATTCTTATTATTTTAAAACAAAATATATAAAACTCATTCTGAGCAAAATATTTAAGAACCAAAGATAATATACTTTTGCAGGCTTAAGTCCATGAGAAAAAAGTGACCAAAATACAAAAATCAAATTGCCTTTTTGTTGCTAATACTTATAGTCCAAAGAGTAGTTGAATATGATATCTGCATAAAAGAATTGAGGTGAAAGTCGCTCAGTTGTGTTCAACTCTTTGTGACCCCATGCAACGTAGTCCATGGAATTCTCCAGGCCAGAATACTGGAGTGGGTAGCCTTTCCCTTCTCCAGAGGATCTTCCAGACCCAGGGATTGAACCCAGGTCTCTGGCATTGCAGGCAGATTACCACCTGAGCCACAAGGGCAGTTCCTATAAAGGAAACTCAGGAACAAAGCATCTGCTGTCTCTGAAAGGCAGAGCAGAAATAAAGAAGAGAAATAGGAAACAATTTCTGTACCTTTGCCTTTTTCAGAATTTCATAACCAAAATAATGACTGGCTTCTTATTGGACAAAGCAAAAATATTTTATTTCTGAAGTCCACGACCAGTTTGTAACTAATAATAAATAACTGACCTTTTCCTTTTTTTCAGAAGGAGTAAATCTTGTGTGACTGAAGGATATTTAAAATGAGAGTGAGAAAGTGTGGGTGTAAGTGCTAGCTCCTTGTTTGCTAACAAGTTAAATGTTTTGTGGTCAGTTTCTTGGGGTTTCCATTCCATACCTACAAAATGAAGTGGCTAATTAAAGTACGGAAGACCAAAATAGGATGATTCTAAGATTGTACTTGTTTGCAATTCCTTTCTCACTCCCCTTTAACCTCTCTTCAATCAGGCCTTTGCCTTTCTCATTTCATTCCACATTGCTAACTACAGTGATCCCCTCTCAATCCTCTTACTGTTTGATGTATTTATGTTCTCTTTCCACTGGTAAATTCTATTTTCATTTCAGCAGTCAAGATAATCTTTCTCTTTCTTCTTCCATTTCTTCTTGTCCTTCTTCAACACTTCCCGTTCAACTAATTTTTCTAAACTTTTTTTTCAAGAAACACTATATGGATAAGGCCTTTTCCACTGAATGAGTTTTGAGTCAGGTCAAATAAAGACAAATCCTTTAAAATGAGGTTTTAGAGAGAGCTGTCATAGAAATCAATGAGTAACAATTCTTCAGTGATATGGACTTTAGGGCAGATTCAGTGAGATTTTGTCTGTAAAGTGGCAGCTAGACCCTGTTTTTCACAGCTGATTTTCACAGCTATTATGGCTGTGAGGCTAATTATTTTCCAGGATTCCACTAAGCTGGGAAGAAAAACAACTATAATACAAGTCCATATAGCATTATTAGCTACTCAAACCGAGTTTCAACTATTTTTATTGAATAAATGTTCCTTGACTGTTGTTCCTAAACTTGGATTAATTTGAAGAGTTCAGAAAAATGTTGATTTTGACCATTTTGCACTGTTAATGGTGCTTATATGGATCAAAGAGTTTTCAGAGTTTCTTACTCTGCCATTTTCTACGACTAAGTGAAAGACTTCTTCCCAAAACATAATTTTAGTTCATTTTTTCAAGATTGCTGAAATGGTGCAGAAAACCTCAAGTAGAAAAAACACAACAAAAGAACTAGATGCATCATATTCAAGCATCTGAAAAATCAAAGAGAAAGAGAGAGTCCTAAAGAAAGTCAGTGAGAAAAAAGAAACCTGTACCTACATACGTACAATGTTTTTCATCAAAAACTATACAAGCTAGGAGACAACAGGGCTACATCTTTAGAGAAAAAACAAAAAAATCATCCCAATATCTTATTCACAATGAACATATCTATCACAAACAAAGAAGAAATAAAACCTTTTTATGACAAATAATAGCTGAGTATCAAATAATAGCTGAGTATTCTATTACCTATAAAATGTATTTCTCGTTGTTTTCCATGAGGTCTTTTTTTTTTTAAATTAAAGTGTCAGTTTATTCCAGAATATGGAGGAGCTAATGAAGAATAAACTTACAAAGTGAAATAAATAAATAAATAAATAAATAAATTAAACTCTTCATTTTGAGATAGATTCAATTGTAGTTAGAAGAAATAATACAGAGATAGCTATCCTGTGTGCTCTTTAACAAGCTTCTCCTAATGGTAACATCTTGCAAAACTATACTATAAGCAAGATATAAACGTTGATATAGTCAACCTAAGACACAGCATAACATAAGACAATTCCATCATCAAAGGATTCCTTATAATTCCATTCATAGTCACACCCCCCTCCTCTCACCATCCCTAACCCCTGACAATAATTACCCTATTTCTCATTTCTATAATTGTACCTGTTTAACACTTTTCAAGATTGGCTTTTGTAACAGCATAATTATAAAAAAAAAATCATTCAAATTGTTCCATTCATGAAAAGTCTATACTTTTTAATTATTAGGTAATAGTCCATGCTATAGACATATCACTGATAATTTAACCAGTCATCTATTGAAAGATGCCTTTGTTTCCAGTTGGGGCTATTTTGAAAAAACTGTAATGGATATTTATATCCAGATTTCTGTTTTAGCCTAGATTTTATTTCTCTGTGATAAATGCCCAAGAGATCAATCATTGCATCGTATGTGAGTTGCCTGTACCGTATTACAGGAAAGTATCAAACTTTTCCATACTTCTACATTTTTTCCAAACTTTTACTTTTTTTCCAAACTTTTACATTTCCAGCAATGTTGTATGACTGACACAGTTTCACCAACATTTAGAGTTGTCATAAGATTTTATTTTAGCTAGCATCCTGTTTAATCAAGGGGAGGAATGAGCCTAACTGGGCAGCTGGGCTACAAGGTAAAGGTTGATTTACATATGAGTCATCTCATCCTGTTGGAAGGTGCAGGGGAGATGGTGAAACATCCTGCCATTATGTTTTTCACCCAGTTCTACGGTTCCTAATCAGCCCCTAATCACTCCTCCTTCCTCTTACTATCTATACTAGTTTTCAACTGATGCTGTAACAATCTAATTTGATGATTTAATGACTTCAAATAGCACAAATTTCTCCCACAGTTCTGGAAGTCAGAAGTCTACACATGTGTGCTATCTGGATAAAACCTAAGTGTAAGTTGGGCTGGTTTCTTCTGAAAGCTCTGGGGGAAAAAATCTGTTTCCTGCCTTTTCCAGTATCTAGTGGCTAGCTGCATTCCTTGACTTTTGGTCCTTTCCTCCACATTCAAAGCTAGCAGCATTGTATCTTCAAACTCTCTCTGCTTCCTTCATGACATAGCCTTCCCTTTGTACATCTGATCCTCCTAGCTAATCCCCACCCCTTTACATTTTTTTTCCTCTATCACAAATTTTTAAAATTTATTTTTAATTGGAGGATACTTGTTTTAAATGTTATGTCGATTTCTGCTGTACAACAATGTGAATCAGCCATAAGTATATATATATATGTATGTATGTATATATCCTCCCTCTTGAGCCTTACATCTGATCCTCCTAGCTAATCCCCACCCCTTTACATTTTTTTTCCTCTATCACAAATTTTTAAAATTTATTTTTAATTGGAGGATACTTGTTTTAAATGTTATGTCGATTTCTGCTGTACAACAATGTGAATCAGCCATAAGTATATATATATATGTATGTATGTATATATCCTCCCTCTTGAGCCTCCATTTCATTCCCCCATACCACCCCTCTAGGTTGTCACAGAGTGCTGGGTTAAGCTCCTTGTGTTATACAGCAACTTCCCACTAGCTATCTGTTTTACGTATGATAGTGTATATATTTCAGTGTTACTCTCTCAATTCATCCTACCCCTTCCTCCACCCACTGTGTCCACAACTCTGTTCTCTATTTTGGTGTCTCTATTCCTGCCCTGCAAATAAGTTCATCAGTACCATTTTTCTAGATTCCATATATATGCATTAATATATGATATTATTCTCTTTCTGACTTTGTATATCAGATTCTAGTTTTACCCACCTCAGTTCAACTTAATCAAATTTATTCCTTTTTATGACTAAGTAATATTACATTGTATACATGTACCACAACTTCTTTATCCATTCATCTGTCAATGGACATCTACATTGCTTCCATGCCCTGGCTATTATAAAGAGTGCTACAGTGAACACTGGGATACATGGATCTTTTTGAATTATGAATTACAGTGGATTTACATTTCAGATGGACAGCCAAGTGATTATGTGTTTCAGATTCTGGTCCATTATAGGTTATTAAAAGATATTGCATATAGTTGACTGTGCTATACAGTAGGTCCTTGTTGTTTATCTGTTTTATATACGGTAGTGTGCATCTGTTAATACCAAACCNTACAGTGGATTTACATTTCAGATGGACAGCCAAGTGATTATGTGTTTCAGATTCTGGTCCATTATAGGTTATTAAAAGATATTGCATATAGTTGACTGTGCTATACAGTAGGTCCTTGTTGTTTATCTGTTTTATATACGGTAGTGTGCATCTGTTAATACCAAACCCTTAATATGTCTCTCTTCACCTGTCCTCTTTCTTAATCATAAGTTTGTTTTCTTTGTCCATGAGTCTATTTCTGTTTTATAAATAAGTTTATTGGTATATATTTTTGAGATTCCACATATAAATGATATTACATGATAGCTGTCTTTCTGACTTACTTCATGTAACATAATAATCTCTAGGTTCATTCATGTTGCAGCAAATGGCATTGTTTCATTCTTTCTCATGGCTAAGTAATATCCCATTTTATATATACCACATCTTCTTTATCCAGTCATCTGTGGACGGTTATTTAGGTTGTCTCCACGTCTTGGCCGTTGTAAATACTGCTGCTGTGAACATTGGGCTGTATATATTTTTTCCAAGTATACTTTTTATTCAGATATATGCCCAGGAGTGGGATTGCTGGATCATATGACAGCTCTATTTTTAGTGTTTTAAGGAACCTTCATACTGTTCTCCAATTACACTGATATTCCAATTTAACATTCCCACCAACAGTGTAGGACTGTTCCCTTTTCTTCACATCCTCTCCAGCATTTATTATTTATAGACGTCTTGATGATGGCCATTTTGACTAGTGTGAGGTGATACCTCACTGTAGCTTTGACTTGCATTTCTCTAATAATTAGTGATGTTGAACATCTTTACATGTGCTTTTGGCCATCTGTATGTCATTTTTGGAGAAATGTCTATTTAGGTCTTATGCCCATTAAAAAATTTTTTTTTTATTAAATTGAGCTGTATTAGCTGTTCCTGAGAAATCTGCACGCAGGTCAAGGAGCAAGAGTTAGACCCAGACATGGAACAACAGACTGGTTCCAAATTGGGAAAGGAGTATGTCAAGGCTGTATATTGTCATCTTGCTTATTTAATTTATATGCAGAGTACATCATGCAAAATGCCAGGCTGAATGAAGCACAAGCTGGAATCAAGATTGCCAGGAGAAATATCAATAACTTCAGATATGCAGATGACACCACCCATATGGCAGAAATTGAAGAAGAACTAAAGAGCCTCTTGATGAAGGTGAAAGAGGAGAGTGAAAAAGCTGGCTTAAAACTCAACATTCATAAGATCATGTCATCTGGTCCCATCACTTCATGGCAAATAGATGGGGAAACAAAGAAAATAGTCAGAGACTTTATTTTCCTGATCTCCAAAATCACTGCAGATGGTCACTGCAGCCATGAAATTAAAAGACGCTTGCTCATGGGAAGAAAAGCTATGACCAACCGAGACAGCATATTAAAAAGCAGAGACATTACTTTACCAACTAAGGTCCATATAATCAAAGATAAGGTTTTTCTAGTAGCCATGTATGGATGTGAGAGTTGGACCATAAAGAAACCTGAGTGCCAAAGAATTGATGCTATTGAACTGTGGTATTGGAGAAGACTCTTGAGAGCCCCTTGGACTGCAAGGAGATAAAATCAGTGCATCTTAATGGAAATCAGTCCTGAGTATTTATTGGAAGGACTGATGCTGAATCTGAAGTTCCAATACTTTGGCCACCTGATGAGAAGAGTCAGTAAACACCCTGATTTTGGGAAGGATTTAAGGCAGGAGGAGAAGGGGACGACACCAGATGAGATGGCTGGATGGCATCACCGACTCAATGGACAAAGTATGAGCAAGCTCCAGGAAATGGTGATGGACAGGGAAGTCTGGTGTGCTGCAGTCCACGGGGTCGCAAAGAGTCAGACACGACAGAGCAATTGAACTGAACTGAAGCTGTTGGTGTATTTTGGAAATTAATCTAAATGAAAGAAAAAAGCCTTTGATAAAATTCAACATTTATTTATGTTAAAAAGTCTTCAGAAAGCAGGCAGAGAGGGAACAACCCTAACATAATAAAGGCCATATATTATGAATCCACAGTTAGCATCATACTCCATGGTGAAACCTGAAAACTTTTCCTCTAAGTTCAAAAAGGCAAGGATTGTCACTCATATTACTCGTATTCAATATAGTTTTGAAAGTCCTAGCCACAGTGATCAGAGAAGAAATAGATGTAAAAAGGATACAAATTGGAAATGAAGACTTAAAACTGTCACTGTTTGCAAATGACATGATTCTATACACGAAAACCTTAAAACTCTCCTAGAAAACAGTTAGAGCTCATCAATGAATATAGTAAGTTTGCAGGATACAAAATTAGTGTACAGAAATCTGTTGCCTTTCTGTACACTAATAACAAACTGTTAGAAAGATAAATTAAAGAAACAATCACATTTACCCTTGCATTAAAAACAGTAAAATACCTAGGAATAAACCTATCAGAGGTAAAAGAGCTATATTTGAAAAGTTTAAGATGCTGATGAAAGAAACTGAAGACAACACAAATATATGGAAAGATACACCATATTCTTGGATTGGAAGAATCAATATTATTAAAATGACCTTACTACCGAAGGCAATCTACAGATTCAATATAATCCTTATCTAACTATCAATAGCATTTTTCACAGAACTAGAAAAACTAGCGTTTTTCACAAAACACGCTTAAATTTATATAGGAATACAAAAACCCTGAATAGCCACAGCAATCTTGAAACAGAACAGAACTGGAGGAATCAGGCTCCCTGACTTCAGACTATACTACAAACCTGCTTCACTCTTGTAAGAACCCTTGTAGTCACACTGAACCCTATAAAATAATCCTGGATAATCTCATCTCCAGATTCTTAATTTAATCACATCTGCAAAGCCTCTTTTGTTTCACCACATAAGGTAACATATTTACATACCCTGAGTATTAGAATGTAGACATCTTTGGGGGGACATTATTCAACCTACTACACACCTTCAGATATCTCCTCTAGTTGTGTCTTGTGTTGTTTCGAGGGTACATAGCTGCACTTAGTGGAGAAGAGAACAAAGAGATGTCTTACAGACTGCATGTTTGTCTCTATCCCAAAGGCATATACTGAAATCTAATTTCCAATGATACTATTAGGAGCTATTACTTCACTAGCGTGTGAGATGAGTGCAATTGTGTGGTAGTTGGAGCATTCTTTGGCATTGCCTTCCTTTGGAATTGGAATGAAAACTGACCTTTTCCAGTCCTGTGGCCACTGCTGAGTTTTCCAAATTTGCTGGCATATTGAGTGTAGCACTTTCACAGCATCATCTTCCAGGATTTGAATGAGCTCAACTGGAATTCCATCACCTCCACTAGCTTTGTTCGTAGTGATGCTTTCTAAGGCCCACTTGACTTCACATTCCAGGATGTCTGGCTCTAGATTAGTGATCACATCCTCATGATTATCTGGGTC
>SJYX01003152.1:188757-218475 GCA_006410675.1 Oreotragus oreotragus
AGCTTTAAGCCAACTTTTTCACTCTCCTCTTTCACTTTCATCAAGAGGCTTTTTAGTTCCTCTTCACTTTCTGCCATAAGGCTGGTGTCATCTGCATATCTGAGGTTATTGCTTTTTCTCCCGGCAATCTTGATTCCAGCTTGTGTTTTTCCAGCCCAGCGTTTCTCATGATGTACTCTGCATTTAAGTTAAATAAGCAGGGTGACAATATACAGCCTTGACGTACTCCTTTTCCTATTTGGAACCAGTCTGTTGTTCCATGTCCAGTTCTAACTGTTGCTTCCTGACCTGCATATAGGCTTCTCAAGAGGCATGTCAGGTGGTCTGGTATAGTATACTTAAAAGGTGATAGGCAGTGTGCTAGACCTCCATCATATGAAAGTTAATAAATTGGTAATTTGGTAAACATTGGTCACCTGTTAACAGTGTACCATTTCCCCCAGCAGTGATTCCATCCCTTCTTTGTTCAGTGTCTGTCTCTGAACAAAGCTTGCCAAGCAAGCCTTTCCTTGTCTGTAGCAGTTCCTCCAGCCTCAGTCAGTCTGGCCCCAAATCCTTCTGACACTGTTCTAAGTGTGCAGCCCTTTTGTTTTCATTCCCTCATTCTGCCTCTTCTACATGTTTTTTTATATTCCCGGCTCTTGAGAGAGCATCCTGTGCCGCTAATTTAGTTCTCTTAGAAATAGTTTCTTACTTGTTTGGATGGAGACTGTGTAAACCAAAGTTAATCATTTTACCATGCTCCTTGAGCAACATGTCCCTTTTAAGTCTCATACAAAAGACAAATCTGATTTTTTCCTTTTAGTACTTTTGAAGTCTAGTTTTAAACTTCTTAGTCCCATGTGTCAAAACTATGGTTTTTCCAGTAGTCATGTATGGATGTGAGAGGTGGACCATAAATAAAGCTGAGTGCTGAAGAACTGATGCTTTTGAACTGTGGGGCTGGAGAAGACTCTTGAGAGTCCCTTTGCAAGGAGATCAAACCAGTCAATCCTAAAGGAAGTCAGTTCTGAATATTCATTGGAAGGACTGATGCTGAAGCTGAAACTCCAATACTTTGGCCACCTGATGCAAAGAGCTGACTTATTAGAAAAGACCCTGATGCTGGGAAAGATTGAAGGCAGGAGGAGAAGGGATGAAAAAGGACAAAATGGCTGGATGGCATCACCGTTCAGTGGACATTCAGCAACCTCTGGGAGACGGTGATGGACAGGGAAGCCTGGAGTGCTGCAGTCCGTGGGGTCACAAAGAGACAGATATGACAGATATGTTGTTCAGAGCCACTGAACAATAACAAGTCCCAGGTGTGGTTATGGCCAACATTTATTCCCATTAACCACTTCTTATCAGCAACAATTTCTTGCTTTTTTGATCGATATTAGATTATCAGAGCAGCATCTTAATTTCATTTGCCTTTAGAAAAGTAAAAGGAATATCTTAGACCCTATTTTTTCAGCACAACTAGATTCCCAGATGGCTTAAACTTATCATGACTTTATCTTAATAGTGTTTGTATTTTTTCTGTTGCTTATGGTAAAAATCATGTTTAATGATAAGTTCAGTTATTTTCTCAAGATGCCTTTTCTAAACACAGACATCGAAATTATTCATCCAATAGTTCCATTTCCTAAATATGATAAATTTTTCACAAATACAAAGAACTATGTCTTTTTTTGGCTCTACTTAGAGCAAACCAGCTGTCTGCTGAGCTATCAGCAGGGTTTATTTTTCTTGGCTTAAATACAAACCTCTAGTTATTAATATGGGTGTGAGTTTTTCTTGCTGACAATTTAAGATAAAGTAAATTAGAAGTGACATAAAGGAGCATGTGTGTGTTAATGTGCATCACTAAGGTTCTTTCCTGACATCCTGAAAGGTCTTATCTAGATGGCCCACTCCAGAGACTATGGCAAGTAACCCCATGCTATTAAGGGATGGGCATTCTCATTGCTTTGTAAAAGTGACAGATGCAGCACGTGATTGTAAATTAGCAATATGAAGTTAGTCCCGAGAGATCTCCAAGCAGACTCCTCCAACCTCCCACCCTCAGCAATCATTTGGTGGCTTCTTAAGCTTTTAACATTTCCTCTGACTTACTGTACTGAGTCCTCTGGGCTTTGCTATATCTCTTTCTTCCCTCTTTCTCCTCAATTTACAGTCATTCAAACCAAAACAATAGTTTAAACATTGAAAATGATCTTATCATTACAAATATTCTTTTATCTTCAACTTTTGCAGCCCTAAGGAAAAATTTTGGATACTGTCCATGTCGTAGTGCTTTACAAACTTTAGTGTGTGTAAAGTCACCTAGGGTACTTATTAAAAATGCAGATTTACAAGCCTCCTGTCCAGAGAATCTGATCCAGCACACCTGGCAGGTAGCCTATGATTGTCTGTACATTTCATGTACTCCCCATGTGACCTTTATGCAGGTGGTCTGTAGCCTGCCTTTGAGAAGCATCCTATTCAATCCTTAATCTCTTTTCAAGTTTAAATTATGTGTTTCTTTCTATTTTTAACTAGGCTGCATTCCTCAGGCAACAATTTTAATAGTGAATGTTGTCATCCTCACTTTCTGTGGTTTGACCATGTTTAAACGAGCGCTCCTGAGAACTGAAGCATTCCACAGAGTAATGGGGAGGAAACAAAAGTACATGAGGCACAGATATTGATCACAAGTTCTGCCGCTTCATGCTCTCCCACTTTGTGTCTGTGGTGGAGCATGTTTAGAAGACATCTCAGCCCACCCTTGATAATAACAACACTTCACTCTTAAGAGATTTCTCATTTAAATATTTTATATCAAATTAGGTAGTACCTTTACACACTCACATTTTTAAAAAAGAGCATGTTCATATAAAATATTTAAATACTGTTAAATTTATAAGATAACGAATGCCATAGCACCTTAATCAAAAGCAAAATACCACATGATGAAATGTCATGACTTCAAAATGCGTAGGGACAAACTTTGGCCCAGACTAAATGTCAAAAGTAAAATACTTGGTAATGAAATGAGCAAGACCAAAGGTCAGGCTTCTATAAAAATCCCATTCTAGCTCGAGCTTCATTTTAAATCATTTCAGATTACGTATGGTAAGTTGTCTATATTTTCAAGTGAAATATCCTTCCTATGAACTTCAGACTGGGTAACTGCTTATGAGAGTGAAAGATCCAGACTGGGAAGCAACATTGTGCAGTGCTTTTCCTCCTCCACCTCTTTTCAATCTGTAAAAGCCTGGTTTGTGACTAGATCTCTTTATAGAACAAGAGCCTATAATATCTTATAGGAAAAATGAGTGACTTATGACCTCACATGTCCTGGTCTGTCCCAGAAAATTCCAACTTACAATCTATTGCAGATAAATCATAACTGTTCATTATTCTCAGTTCCCTCTTTACTCTCAAGAGGGCTTCCCAGGTGGAACAGGTGGTAAAGAACCCTCCTACCCTTGCAGGAGACCTGGGTTTGATCCAGTATTCTTGCCAGGAGAATCCCCATGGACAGAGGAGCATGTCGGGCTACAGTCAATGGGATCACAAAGAGTCAAGACACAACTGAAGCAACTTAGCACACAAACATGCATTACTCTCAGAAATGCTCAAAGTTAGAGTATAACTCATGTGGCCATCCTATTTATGGACAATCTATAGAAGTCTTAAGAGATCAAGTTAGATTATGGCATTCTTTGGCTTAGAATCATCTAGTGTAGTGTTTCTCCCACTTGAACACACATCTGAATCACTTGGAGCACTTATTAACACAAAGTCTGCTGGGCTCCATCCCTAGACATTTTTAGCATTTATTAATACAAAGTCTGCTGGGCTCTATCCCTAGCCATTTTGGTCTGGGATAGGCCTGAGAATTCATATTTCTAACAATTTCCCAGATAAGACTTGTGCTGCTGGTCTGGTGATTTTACTTTGAGAACCAATGACTTGCTCACTTCCTATTTTATTCAGAATAAAAGCCAAAATCCTTAGAACAGCATAAAATTTAAATGATCTGACTGGCAGCTACATTTCTGAACCCAGCCTTCCAACCTGCTTTTTCCTCTCCAGCCATACTGATCTCTTTGCTATAGCAGAAATAAGCAAGCGGTCTTCTGCCTTGGTGTTGCCCCTTTCATCTGTAGAGATCTTCTCCAGGTATTTCAGTGGTTTACTTCCTCGATTCCTTCAAGTCTTTACTTATGCTCTCAGTGAGTCTTCCCTTGACCATTCTTATCAAAATTACAACCCACATCCCAACCCGCTTATCCCAGCTCGCTCATACCCCTAGGTTTTCTTTTTTTGAGAGAAAATAACAATTTATACTATTTTTACTCCACTCACTACACCTCCCACCCCAACGTAAGCTTTGCAAAGGGAGGATCTTTTCTGCTTTATTGAGTGATATATCCCAAATGCCTTGATGAGAATCTAGCATACAGTGAGCATTTTACATATTGAATGAAGAAATGCCTCATCATTTTTAATTCTGCTTTATAAATGAGCAAGGCAAGTGAAGGCTAGAGGATTACCGTAGAATCCTAAGACACTATAAACACACATGTAAATAGATGCATATTTTTAAGATCAGAACGTAATGCCCAGACTTTGACTTGCACCTTTATCATGTACAGTCTATACTTACTCACGCTGCACCTACGAAAGTTCTTTGCTTTTCATTTAGCACTAAAATGTCACACATCCTTAACTTTATTTTAACACACCTGCTGGTCATTCATTCTCACACTATCTTTGTTGCTCTTCTACCCCTTACCACTAGTTTCAAAAGTCCAATTTTAACTATTTCTGTGGAAACTATTAGAGACATAACACCTATAATGTACAAGAAAAGAAAAATTAGTACATTATGCACTATTTCATAGCTCTGAAAAACCAATCCTACAAATAACACCCTTTCTGAAGGTTAGATAGGTCATTGTTTCATTAGAGGAAGTGATTCACATATTTTAAATGAGTTATACTCAGTTCTTTTGTAAGATTCTTTTAATCACCATATTTCAAAAACCCATCTTTTGATATGATTTTAAAAGCATTTTCTTTTTATCTCAAAGTCTTTGCTGTGGTGGACACCCTCACAATCCCACTCTCACTCCCAACAACCCTGAGCAAAAAGGGAATTTTCAATTTCTGATTCTCCTATTGTGTACATACATGAATAGCAGAATTAATGGCATGATTTTTGAAGTAAGTTTAGTTAATTCAGCAGCCTTTTAAAAATATATAATTTTTCTATCACTCCCATCAAAAATATGTCACTGGAGTGCCTCTTCATGATTCAGAGGAAAGAAAATATTCCTGGGAGAGCCTACATCCAATCAGAGAGAAAATAAGCTCAGCAATTACAGGCATATAGACTTAGAGGAAAGAGACATTTTTTCTCTAATAGTTCAGCTGCTGTCATCAATTATTCAAAGCCCAATTTAGATGTTGTTGTTCTTTAAACTCTAGTTAACTGATTTGGGATTAATGTGTTAGCATTGGCCATGAGCTCCCTAACCCTGCATTCACTGTAAACTGCTCTCTGCTCTATGGAACTCAGTTCCCCTGGCACTTAATTAACTACTCTGACCATCCTGTAAGGCTAAGCGGACTGATTAGCCCCACAAGTGAAGCAGCAAACCTGATAGCTCTTTGTTATTTGACACGAAGGTTTAGGGGTCTCAGTGGGTACTTTTCTTCCAAATCCCTTTTGCAACAGTTAGAATGCTTTCTAAATGACTATTTCTCCTAGAAACATATTAATACAAATATGTCAAAGCAGTCAAAATTATTGACTCCTAAGGTAATTATTCAGAAAACGAAGATCATGGCATCCAGTCCCATCACTTCATGGGAAATAGATCGGGAAACAGTGGAAANTTATGACCTCACATGTCCTGGTCTGTCCCAGAAAATTCCAACTTACAATCTATTGCAGATAAATCATAACTGTTCATTATTCTCAGTTCCCTCTTTACTCTCAAGAGGGCTTCCCAGGTGGAACAGGTGGTAAAGAACCCTCCTACCCTTGCAGGAGACCTGGGTTTGATCCAGTATTCTTGCCAGGAGAATCCCCATGGACAGAGGAGCATGTCGGGCTACAGTCAATGGGATCACAAAGAGTCAAGACACAACTGAAGCAACTTAGCACACAAACATGCATTACTCTCAGAAATGCTCAAAGTTAGAGTATAACTCATGTGGCCATCCTATTTATGGACAATCTATAGAAGTCTTAAGAGATCAAGTTAGATTATGGCATTTTTTGGCTTAGAATCATCTAGTGTAGTGTTTCTCCCACTTGAACACACATCTGAATCACTTGGAGCACTTATTAACACAAAGTCTGCTGGGCTCCATCCCTAGACATTTTTAGCATTTATTAATACAAAGTCTGCTGGGCTCTATCCCTAGCCATTTTGGTCTGGGATAGGCCTGAGAATTCATATTTCTAACAATTTCCCAGATAAGACTTGTGCTGCTGGTCTGGTGATTTTACTTTGAGAACCAATGACTTGCTCACTTCCTATTTTATTCAGAATAAAAGCCAAAATCCTTAGAACAGCATAAAATTTAAATGATCTGACTGGCAGCTACATTTCTGAACCCAGCCTTCCAACCTGCTTTTTCCTCTCCAGCCATACTGATCTCTTTGCTATAGCAGAAATAAGCAAGCGGTCTTCTGCCTTGGTGTTGCCCCTTTCATCTGTAGAGATCTTCTCCAGGTATTTCAGTGGTTTACTTCCTCGATTCCTTCAAGTCTTTACTTATGCTCTCAGTGAGTCTTCCCTTGACCATTCTTATCAAAATTACAACCCACATCCCAACCCGCTTATCCCAGCTCGCTCATACCCCTAGGTTTTCTTTTTTTGAGAGAAAATAACAATTTATACTATTTTTACTCCACTCACTACACCTCCCACCCCAACGTAAGCTTTGCAAAGGGAGGATCTTTTCTGCTTTATTGAGTGATATATCCCAAATGCCTTGATGAGAATCTAGCATACAGTGAGCATTTTACATATTGAATGAAGAAATGCCTCATCATTTTTAATTCTGCTTTATAAATGAGCAAGGCAAGTGAAGGCTAGAGGATTACCGTAGAATCCTAAGACACTATAAACACACATGTAAATAGATGCATATTTTTAAGATCAGAACGTAATGCCCAGACTTTGACTTGCAACTTTATCATGTACAGTCTATACTTACTCATGCTGCACCTACGAAAGTTCTTTGCTTTTCATTTAGCACTAAAATGTCACACATCCTTAACTTTATTTTAACACACCTGCTGGTCATTCATTCTCACACTATCTTTGTTGCTCTTCTACCCCTTACCACTAGTTTCAAAAGTCCAATTTTAACTATTTCTGTGGAAACTATTAGAGACATAACACCTATAATGTACAAGAAAAGAAAAATTAGTACATTATGCACTATTTCATAGCTCTGAAAAACCAATCCTACAAATAACACCCTTTCTGAAGGTTAGATAGGTCATTGTTTCATTAGAGGAAGTGATTCACATATTTTAAATGAGTTATACTCAGTTCTTTTGTAAGATTCTTTTAATCAACATATTTCAAAAACCCATCTTTTGATATGATTTTAAAAGCATTTTCTTTTTATCTCAAAGTCTTTGCTGTGGTGGACACCCTCACAATCCCACTCTCACTCCCAACAACCCTGAGCAAAAAGGGAATTTTCAATTTCTGATTCTCCTATTGTGTACATACATGAATAGCAGAATTAATGGCATGATTTTTGAAGTAAGTTTAGTTAATTCAGCAGCCTTTTAAAAATATATAATTTTTCTATCACTCCCATCAAAAATATGTCACTGGAGTGCCTCTTCATGATTCAGAGGAAAGAAAATATTCCTGGGAGAGCCTACATCCAATCAGAGAGAAAATAAGCTCAGCAATTACAGGCATATAGACTTAGAGGAAAGAGACATTTTTTCTCTAATAGTTCAGCTGCTGTCATCAATTATTCAAAGCCCAATTTAGATGTTGTTGTTCTTTAAACTCTAGTTAACTGATTTGGGATTAATGTGTTAGCATTGGCCATGAGCTCCCTAACCCTGCATTCACTGTAAACTGCTCTCTGCTCTATGGAACTCAGTTCCCCTGGCACTTAATTAACTACTCTGACCATCCTGTAAGGCTAAGCGGACTGATTAGCCCCACAAGTGAAGCAGCAAACCTGATAGCTCTTTGTTATTTGACACGAAGGTTTAGGGGTCTCAGTGGGTACTTTTCTTCCAAATCCCTTTTGCAACAGTTAGAATGCTTTCTAAATGACTATTTCTCCTAGAAACATATTAATACAAATATGTCAAAGCAGTCAAAATTATTGACTCCTAAGGTAATTATTCAGAAAACGAAGATCATGGCATCCAGTCCCATCACTTCATGGGAAATAGATCGGGAAACAGTGGAAACAGTGTCAGACTTTATTTTTGGGGCTCCAAAATCACTGCAGATGGTGATTGCAGCCATGAAATTAAAAGACGCTTACTCCTTGGAAGGAAAGTTATGACCAACTTAGATAGCATATTCAAAAGCAGAGACATTACTTTGCCGACTAAGGTCCGTCTAGTCAAGGCTACGGTTTTTCCTGTGATCATGTATGGAAGGAAAAAGTTTAATTTGATATTTTTTGAGGAGATCCATGAAATTCAGCAGCCCATAATATCTATACTATTTTGTGAGATATTATGACTTCAGACCTGAAAAGACCTATCTGTGATATTTGAGATGCACTGTGTGTCTGTCTCATTGGAAAAGACTCTGATGCTGGGAGGGATTGGGGGCAGGAGGAGAAGGGGACGACAGAGGATGAGATGGCTGGATGGCATCACTGACTCAATGGACATGAGTCTGAGTGAACTCCGGGAGTTGGTGATGGACAGGGAGGCCTGGCGTGCTACAATTCATGGGGTTGCAAAGAGTCAGACATGAATGAGCGACTGAACTAACTGACTGTCTGTCTGTCTGCAAACTTTCTTATTGTTTTAGAGCCTGTTGTTTGTATTAAGCTTGGAAGCTGGCTATTATCATAGCCTTTCCATATAGGTGCTTTGCTACATTCCAAGCAGTAAACAAATTATTTAATTATATACTTACTACAGTAATGTTTTTAACTCATCCATCCATTATTGTAAAGGATTCTTTTAACACATTCCAGTGGCTAGCCCAGTGCCTAAAACATAATGCACAATAAACTTTCAGTGAACAGAGAATTCTTTATGTCTCTTTTCTTTCTCTGAAACTCCTTGTGACAATGCAGCAAACGGAGTATGACTTTGGGGAGTAAACTAGAGAAAATAATTAGGTTACTTCGATATCAATTATAGTGCGAGTCTATGTAATGCTAGCATGTCGTGGTATGAAATTATTTATTTCAGTGATCCTTCTGATCAAAAAATCCTTTCAAAGAAATCATGAATAAAACAAGTCATAGGGAATTAAGTCAAGTCCCTCCTGTCCACATGTTTTCTGTCATATATTCAGAGAAATGCTCCCTATTTTCTAAAGCAATTTGGGACTTAGAGCCCTTCATAGAAAAGGCCTGCCCTTCTCTGGGTTTTCAGTTGCCCAGTACTTTGGTTCACTGGCCAGTTTCATGATAACTTTATTCCTTGAGACTTTCCTAGTTGAATACTACTTCTTGACTATCTTGGAAGTGGGAGGTGGGGGGTGGGGAGTTGGTACTGATAAAGAGATATTCACTATGCAGGAGATATAGGTGATTTGCTCAAAATTAAAGTATCTTTGAAAGCTTTAGGAGACAAAGAATGGTGCAACTCTTTTTCTCTTCTTTTCCTTCTCTCACCAGCCAGGATGATATATAGTCCTGGAAACAAAGAATCATTTTGTGCTTTTTTTTTTTTTTATCATATCTCCATTTTTGAGATTCATAAAGAACTGTAAAGTAGATTTGTTCAGATGATTCGTTGTCATTACTGCATCTCCAACTCGGGACTTTGAAAGTTTTCTTCAAAACATGACTATAATAAACTTCAGTTTTACTTAGTATTCATCTTTCTCAAGCCCACACCATAAGAACATCTGATAACGTGTTAAGAAACCATGTGTTTTCTGTCAATGAACTTTCCAAAGAGGACCTGAAGGTAAACAAGTTCTTCTGCCTTCATTGCCTCAAATACCATTACTCTTTCCCTCCTTAAATCAATAAATGGCATGAAGGCCAAGGGTTATTCTTTTTTAATGATACTTTGTCTAAGACAAAAGAGTTTGGTAAAATGAATTAAAACCCAATATATGTAAGTATTACTAAACTGTACAGAATCCCTGGTTGGATATCTTATTTTAGTTAGTGAGTTAGAGCTCAGAAGCCAAATGACTCCTCTATACAGCTAAAGAACTAAGCAGGGGTAGAGAGTAATCTTAGCACAATTATGGACAGAGAATCAAAATCGATAGGAAACTGAAACATATACTAATATCGCATCTACTACATCCTTCATGATAAATGGGGATCAATTAGATTAACTTCAAATTCCTTTCACCAAGCAGTACATGAGTCAAAGTTCCCCTAATTTGTGCACTAGCTAACTCTTGTTATTTTTTCCTCAAATGATTAACATTAATTGACCACTTACTCTATAGTGGAACAGTTATATTCTCAGCTCTGTATATGAAGTAATTAATGTTTATAACACTCAATGCTACATATGTATACTCATTTTAAAGATAAGGAAACTTAGTCACAGAGAATGTAAATAACTTGCCAAGGTCACAGAACTGATAAATGGCTGAGCCAAGACTCAAATTCAGACAAGTCAGATCCAGAGTACGTGACCCTAATCACTATGCTTCCTTTAACCATCATTAATGAATGTATTAGTTTCTCACTGCTATTGTAAGTTACCCACAAATTAGGAGGCTCAAACAACACAGGGTTATAATCGTGTAGTGCTAGAGGTCAGAAGTCTAAAAAGGCTTTCAGGGGCCGAAATCAGTGTTGGCAAGGCTCTATTTCTTCTAGAGTTTCTGGGAGAGAAGTTGTTCCCTGGACTTTTCAAGCTTCTGACGGTCATCTGCATTCTTTGGCTCATGGCTCCTTGCTCCATCTTCGAAGCCAACAGGGTTGTATCTTTAAAGTCTCCTTCTCTTTGTTTCAGTTCATCACCTCACCTTCTGTTCATAATTCCGATTCTCTGTCTCACAAGAGGAAGGACTCTTTTAACTACATGGGACTCACCCATAGATTCCAGGATAACTACCCCATTACAAAATATTTAACTCTACTTGAAAATTCCCTTGTACTATGTTAGGTAAAACATTTACAGGTCTTTGAGATTAGGACAGGAACATCTCTGAGTGAGTGGGCAGATAGCATTACTCAACCTACCAGCAGCTGCTGCTGCTAAGTCACTTCAGTCGGGTCCGACTCTGTGTGACCCCAGAGACGGCACCCCACCAGGCTCCGCCATCCCTGGGAGTCTCCAGGCAAGAACACTGGAGTGGGTTGCCATTTCCTTCTCCAATGCATGAAAGAGAAAAGTGAAAGTGAAGTCGTTCAGTCGTGTCCGACTCTTCACGACCCCATGGACTGCAGCCCACCAGGCTCCTCTGTCCATGGGATTTTCCAGGCAAGAGTACTGGAGTAGGGTGCCATTGTCAGTCACAATTAATTTGAAAGAGAAGTACCTGAATTAAATATAGGAATTAGAAGGGATTACTGTGACTTTTCATTTTATTCTCTCACACTTTTTCACATATGAATTACACATTGTTTCTCAAATGAGATAACTCAGTACTGTTTTATAGGAAGAAATTGCTCTGAGGTCTTCTTAGCTTGTATAATCTTCATGATTATGGCTGTAATTTTCAATAGACTACTTGCTTCTAGTCACACAGAGACCCTAAACCAAAGGCTACACAGCCAAAAGGCCTGACTTTTTGGAACACTTTCAATATGAACATAATCTATTACCAGACCTGACTGCATTGATAATGTATACAGGGTGGCAGTGAGCCTGCAAACACAGTTAGAGATGGGAGGTGGATGGCGTTGAAGACGGTTCAAGATGGAAGTGTCTTGTTTATCTCCTTACTGTTGTCTTCTATCAGATGTAGAGGATTTGAAATATAAGTATAAAAAGATGGGGTAGTATACCAAGTACTTAACAAACCTTCACTGGAATAAAAACCTAAATTCAAGTTTAATCCCAACAATTATGTGTTATTAGAAATTTCTTCATATATAAATGTGATAATTACTTCCTTTTTGTTTCTCTCTGCAGGGAATGGAACTGTCACAGTTATTCAGATTGGGGGAGGGGATGGGAGTAATGAAGAGTCACACTGAGATATTATCAGAAACATTTCCTGCCTATAGCTTCTGTATAGAGTTCTGAAAGTACTCTGAGCATGGAGAACAAGAGAATTATGGCCAGCTCAATAGTACCAGACATTCTTCTTGACAAACATTTAAAAACATGTACTGTGCTCTAAAAGACTAACCTATTTTTACATATTTAATATATGAACTGATCTCTTTGTTGTACTTCAGGGGCATACATATGCTTTTCTCACAAACTTAGCATTTCAAAACACTATTTTTTTAAAAATTTTGGGGGAAACCAGTCAATCAGTTTAAGTAATAGCCAATTTGAAATTCCTCCTGATATTTTAACATGCCTCTTTAGAAAACCATACACAATTGCAATCAGAGCAAACAAAGACAATTTGCTTTTACAACGAAGTAGTTTAATAGTTTCCTTAAAGGTGTATACTTGATTAATTTCTTTTATGAGGCTAAGCAGGATGATCCAAGAAGAAAGATGTCATGTAGCTACAGAGTATTATTATTCATTACAATAACGGCCAGGATAATAACAACCCAATAAGAGAATATGAATAGACTTCAGTGAAATGACACAATGGAATTTACAGAAGGCAGTAAGTAGCTTTAAAGGAAACAAGATAGGGACCTCTCATAATAAAGAATAAATGTTTATCCCAGTAAAAAGGAAGTTTAAAAAGTTTTTATTTGGATATTTGGAAAATAGAAACCCAATATCTTTGGGTCTCTATTCTAGCTTTACATTGGCATTGTCAGAAGAAGCTCAGACGTATGGAAAAACACCCATACCTTTTCCCAATAGATGCAGGAAGAAGTTCATCCTATTGGCTTGTGTTTAATGTTATGCATCTGATTTCCTTGTCAACATTATGATTCCTGACAGCAAACAGAGAGAGTGTCAAGCCTGCATTTTGGAGAGTTGGGAATAGATTAGAGTATTTAGACAGCTTTCAAGTCCAGTCTCAGCCAGTCTTACTGGACATAGAAAACTTCAGAAAATTCTCCAGATGTACTACAGACTCAGAGTGAGATCTAGGGAGATGAATCATTACTAGTTGAAGGTAAATGTCATGACTATATCATCGAAGCCTACACTAGCAACCTTAGGGGAAAATCTCATTCTTGTGTGAATAAAAAAATGCACATTGATCCTAAATAAAATTAGCAATGTTTGTTGAGGAAATTTTCTGTTTCTATCCTAACGGGCTAGTGAAAAACTACCCAAGGGAGAGACTATATATGTATCATGTGTATTCTGTTTGCCATTTGAATTAGGTGGGAATTTTTCTCGATGCAACAACAAACATCTCCAGTGGTGGTTTGAATTCCACTCTTAGTGACTGTATTTCATGACTTCGCCCTAGGTTTGCTCCCTCTTTGGTTATTTAACACTTCAGTTCAGTTCAGTCGCTCAGTCNTTTTTTTTTTTTTCTTTCGTTCCTTTATTTTGTCTCCCCTGTCTTTCCTTCCCATCATCCTAGAATTCCGCTTGGATCTGTCCTCTTTGATCTCATTATTATTCTTTTACAATTTTTTCAAGATTTGCATCATTCAGTTTCCTCTACTTTTGTCTAATGGAGATTCACTGCCTGATAGATAGAAACACAGTGGTCAAAATCATTACATCTTGTTAATAAAAGCTGAAATTTTTTTCTTCCAACATTTTTTCACGTCAGTATGGTACAATTCCTCTGCATGGAATTACTGATTTCATACTAAACCCATTCACTTCAGTTCAGTCACTCAGTCGTGTCTGACTCTTTGCAATTCCATGAATCACAGCACGCCAGGCCTCCCTGTCCATCACCAACTCCCGGAGTTCACTCAAAGTCATGTCCATCGAGTCAGTCATGCCATCCAGCCATCTCATCCTCAGTCGTCCCCTTCTCCTCCTGCCCTCAATCCCTCCCAGCATCAGAGNAATCACAGCACGCCAGGCCTCCCTGTCCATCACCAACTCCCGGAGTTCACTCAAAGTCATGTCCATCGAGTCAGTCATGCCATCCAGCCATCTCATCCTCAGTCGTCCCCTTCTCCTCCTGCCCTCAATCCCTCCCAGCATCAGAGTCTTTTTCAATGAGTCAACTCTTCGCATGAGGTGGCCAAAGTACTGGAGTTTCAGCTTCAGCATCAGTCCTTCCAATTAAATCCACAGTGTACACAATAATGGACTTTGCATGGACAATAATTTTTATATCATAATTATAAAAGCCCATTGGCTGAAAGGTTCTTTATTCTTAAAATTCTTTGCTTAAAAACATGAAGAATATGCAATGGAGTATATGTTACCTTCAAAGACTTAAATGCCACCTGATCCTTCATATAAACAAGTGTGCTGACTAGAATATTGTCACCATCACAGAAACATCTGTTGGACAATGCTCTGAGTATCTACTGGGCTAGTAGTGACTCAGCTGTAGTTTTAGACTCAGCAGTCTTATATTTCACCTGTATCCAGTCTTTACTAGTCTTACAGCATTTCTTGCTTCCTCACACTTTTTTTACATGCACTATCCTCTAGAATATTGTTGAAGATGCAAATTCTAACTTTTCTGAACTTTTCTTTCCTTAGAATCACTATTTAAGACAGAGATGGTTTCTCTAACTCTAAGTCCTCTTTTTTTGACTTTAGAGTTTTCCAGCTGGCTCAGTCGTCCAGAATCCACCTGCCGGTGTGGGAGCCGCAGGAGATGTGGGTTGGCGAGTTTGATCCCTAGGTAGGAGGATCCCCTGGAGGAGGAAATGGCAACCTGCTCCAGTATTCTTGTCTGGAGAAATGTGTGCACAGAGGTACCGGATGGACCATAGCCCTTGTGGTCACAAAGGGGTGGACACGACTTAGCAGCTCAGGACTGAGCACGTTTTTTTGACATTATCTATCCTCTCCTGTGCTTGAAGAACTTTCTCCCTGCTCACCCTGAGCCCTAAGAGCCAAGATAGATTGGGCAAATGGTGTAGGTTCCTATCTGGCTCTTAGATTTATTTTTCATGAATTCTTCCAGTTCAGAAACCCAGTAGTTGGTGCAAGTGAAAATGGGGCCCAAGTTAGACCCATTTCATTACTTCACCACTAGGCTGGATAGTTTCCTTTATTTGAAAAGGTAGTTTCAGCTGGCCCACTCTCTTTGACAGCAATAGTTATGCAACTGGGTTTTGCCACTGCTGGTGCCAGTGTCCTTTGTCCAGCCTCCTTGCCAAGAATAGGTTTCTAGTGCTTGGCATGACCGCCCAGAGTGACTGGTGGGATTCAGACAAGCCTCTCCAAATATCTACAGCCTTCCCTTTCAGTCATTCCTTGTCCATTGATGAAGTCACTCTACTAGCTTCTTGTCTAGGTCCTGTTTTTGTAGACTCTTGCTTCACATGTGGGAAGCAACTGCTACATATTTTCACCTTTCAATCCTTCCTCCTCTGAACTACATCTAGCAGGAACTCCTTGATAATTCTGACATATAAATGGCACCTTTCCCTCACTTCCACTGCAGACATAACTATTTGTCGTCACATCCCATTGGTAATTAATAAGGCCATAGATGCTAGAGCAAGCTGGTCAGCTCTCGATGTCATTTATCCATAAATCCCAATGTAGATTTCATATTTATAGTTTGGAAGAGTGTCATTTAGAAAAACGATGCTTACTCTCAACTATCCATATCTCTAGAAACCCTAGAGGTTCAAAACACTAGGATAGAAACCAGACAGCACCCACCTTCTGGCACAAGGTTAGCTCAATTCCAAGAAAAACTGCCCACAAGAAAACCAAAACCTTTAAATGAATAACAGATGTCGCAGATGTTATAAGAAGCGTTGTGTGTTCCCAATACCCAAATTTTTAGCTGAATTAGGGAAAGGAATCTGTCTTTCATCTGCATGTTTGACAGCGTGTAGATGAAACATACACCGAAGACAGTAGGCACTAAGCAAATATATGAGGAAGATGTCTGGCTGTGCTGACTTGCTGAAAGACTGGGTTTTTCACTTCTCATCCAGATGTTTTGGCTTCGCAGAGGCACTGGCAGAGTCTGCCAAGCTGATGCATGATCTTTGAATGAAGGGTGATACATGAGCACAGAGCATTATCCTGGCAAATGAGTACACGGGACTGCTGTCTGTGAAATGAGGTCTCACCAGCTGCAACCAAGGCGTGTGACAGACCCGCCAGTCCACTTCCAAGTGCTTCTGACAGACGAGCCCCCCATTTGCATACATCGCCTCATGACACATGCTGAAACTGTTAAGTTATTATTAGTACTGATAATGGAGTCTTCACCAGGAATGTATTCATATTTTTAATGTTGTCACTGCAGATTGTGTTGCTGTTAAGGAAAAAGTCTATCAGGCATAAATATTTATGCCTGAATGGATGTCAGACTCTTTCATCAGGAAGGGATTTGGTCTTAATTGAATCTTGGGGACAAATTTAGGCGCAACGTTGATGGTAGGGCTTTTTCACTCCATGTGAGCAGGGCTTTCTCAGACTCTCCCCAGGATTCCAGAGACGTAATCCTCTGTTAGGTGGACAGATAAGTTCTCTCTTAAGGGGTCCTGGAAACCTAGCTGTGTTGGGAGGCGATCGCTTGGGAGGAGACTGGGCAGGGCTTCATGGGACCAGGTAAAGGGAATGCCACCCAGCTAGAGCTGGCCTCCCAAAGGCAATTCACAAATAGATTATTTCAAGCAGGCGCTGGGCTGCAACTGCCGTAAAGACAGGGCGTGGAAGCTGTCACTTCTGTCTTGTCTGACTCTTTTCAACCCTGTGGACCACAACCTGTCAGGCTCCTCTGTCCGCAGGATTCTGCAGGCAAGAATACCAGACTGGGTTGCCATTTCCTCCTCTGGGGGTTCTTTCTGACCCAAGGATTGAACCCGGGTCTCCTGCTTTGCAATATTATAGGACCATCTTATTTGGACATCTTGTCTGTCTTGGAGCAGCAGACAGACAATGGAAGGACAATTGCCACCGGGATAAAGACAGGGACCTTGGCCTAATGGCAGTTGTTCTCCCTGCTCCAAGACAGACAAGACGCCCAAACAAGATGGTCCTATAAACAGCTGTGGATGAATAAATACACTGATGGTAAGAAGCTATGGTGGGGAAAACCCCATAAAGCAGTTGACTCACTTTACAGATGTGAAACATGTGCATCAGGTCCTGTGATCCACAGTGACAAACAGATTTAAAAGTTTCAGAGACAAAGAAAATGTAACCCAGGCTTTCAACTGAGTCACAGCCCAGTGGAGACTGGACGGAGGCAGAAGAACCCTGCTCAGCAAGGACGGAGGTTACACAAGCTAAGTGAAGTCCAGGAAACCGGATTCTGAGACAAAGGAGTGGGGCAGCGCTGGTGACAGGTGAGCGGGTGGGCCAATGTCAAGGGCAGGAGGAGTCACAGGGGGGCTTTAAGCTGTCATGGGTTTCCCCAAAGAGTGCTTATTTCGCAGAAGTAAAGATAAAGTCCAAGAAAACTGCAGCTTAGTGAGACAGAAAAACACATCCATTTGATTTAAGCACTCGAGGGTCCAAATGCCAACAGGGCCACCCTCTTCATTTAGCTTCTTGGTTTCCTGACCTGTGCAATGGACAGAATAACACCCAGCTCAAAGAGTTACTCTGAAGATGAAAAGAAATCAAATATGTAATGCACTAGCAAAATCGAAGAAGGCAATGGCACCCCACTCCAGTACTCTTGCCTGGAGAATCCCAGGGACGGTGGAGCCTGGTGGGCTGCCGTCTAGGGGGTCGCACAGAGTCGGACACGACTGAAGCGACTTAGCAGCAGCAGCTTAGTGAAGTCGCTCAGTCATGTCCAACTCTGTGCGACCCCGTGGACTGTAGCCCACCAGCCTCCTCCGCCCATGGGATTCTCCAAGCAAGAATACTGCAGTGGGTTGCCATTTCCTTCTCCAGGAGATCTTTCTGACCCAGGGATCGAACCCAGGTCTCCCACATTGCAGGCAGACGCTTTGACCTCTGAGGCACCAGGGAAGCCACAGCAGCTTAGCAGCAGGCAAGAGTATTGGAGGGAGTAGCCATGCCCTCCTCCAGGGTATCTTCCAACCCAGGGCCAAACTCACTGAACTCCCGCTTCTGTGGCTGCTGCACTGGCAGTCAGGTTTCTAACCACTAGCACCACCCGAGAAGCCTCTAGGCACTTAAGAAGTGCCCAATAAATACACGCCCATATACCTTCCTGCCGATGGCACTGCGCTCCCCGCGTGATGTGCAAAACAGAGACTTCAATAACAGGCACCGCTACTTCGTTCAGGAATCAAGAGAGAGGAGGCAAAGGCCCATGCTCTCCTCTGCATGCTCGTAAGACACAGACTACCCAGTCTCTTATCAAGTGCCTTTCTGAGTTGTTTTCTGTCTCATGCGAGATCAAGTGACCTATTTGAGAGCTCCTACTTCTGTCCCCACCACTAAGTACAGCACCTGAGAGATGACGGTGCTTTGTAAGGCTCCCTTGCTTGAATGGCTGGGGAGATGGAGTCCTGAGTGGGCTGCTAGGTGGGGGGAGTGTGTGGGAGAGAAACAAAGAAGCAAGTCCCAGAGAAAGAACTGGTCCCTAGTTCTAGTCAATCCAGGCTTCCTGAGGATGCTCTTCTGCTAAACCATCACACCTCAGTCCCCTCTAAATAAAGCAGAGAGCAGCATATTTGCTGAGGGGCCTGAGATGAGGGATCCTGGCTAAACAATGTCTCCTTCCATCTTGGGGAAAACAACTTCCATGGCCCCCAGTTCATCTCATGACCAGAAGCTGTCACAATCTACACCAGCCCCTAAATTGAGCCCTACATAACACCCCCCCACACACACACCTTTTTTGTAAAACACTCTAAAAAACATCTTCAGAAAAACTTAGATTGTGCACTTTCAGACAAAAATACAGCAAAGCACCAAAGAGAAGACCCCCCCCTCCCTCCAAAGTCACATTTGTAACTGATCTGGCCTTTGGGTAAGATGGCAGTTCCCAGACCAGCCCAGGCCAGGTGTTTGGCACCTCTGATGTCACAGTCCCACAGCTGCATTGTTCAGAGCTGGGCAAGGAAGAGCTGTGCTCTGTTTTCTTCTCATTTCCCAGCACTTTGGGGCTCCCAGATGTTTTAATTACAGAGGAAAGGGAGCAGATGATTCCGCCCATATGTCTCCATTCCACACAAATAAATCTCCTCGCTGTCCCACGTAGCTATATGGCGTTGCGACTGTCCCACCGAAACGGATGCTGTCGAGTCTAATCACCATCCTCAATCCTTCAGTGAGCGTGTTAATTCAGGGAACACCGGCTGGGACTGCTGTCCCAGGGAAATACTCAATCTAGAAACAATTAGACACCATCATAGCGAGAGGCTACCCCTCCTCCGGGGAACTGGGCACTCTCCCAGCCTGAGCTCGGAGAAGCCCACAGGGAGTTGAGTAGGACGAGCTAGGCAGGGTGGGCTCAAATCACAGGGCAATAATTTCGAGCTGGCACTTTGGCGTCCTCCACAGCATGTAGGCTGGCTTCCCAGCTGACTCAGTGGTAAAGAATCCACCTAACTAATGCAGCAGACGCAAGAGACTCAGGTTCGATCCCTGGGTCAGGAAGATCCCTGGAGAAGGAAATGGCTACCAACTCCAGTATTCGTGCCTAGAGAATCCCATGGACAGAGGAGCCTGGTGGGCTAGTGTACATGGAGTCACAAAGAGTCAGAGAAGACTTAGCAACCAAGCACGCACACATGCATGTAGCACATGGGCACTAGGTCATGACCTATGGCGTGCCTGGCTGCAAAGGCGTCCGCCCTCCTAAGAACTTTGCGAGGAAATTAAAGGTTCCCAAACATGTAGCCATAGTGTGTGTGTGTGTGTGTGTGTGTGTGTGTGTGTGCACGCGCACACACACAGAGATTACAGTGAACTTTTCCAAGGAAATGGCAAAAGCTAGAATTCTGTTTCACTAGGTGCTAAATTTGCTTTTAAGCAGAGCATCATCACACATAGATTAAGAAGAACTAATCCAGGGAAATTCTATACGATTGGCGGTCACCAGTAGAGTTCTCTGTTGTTTTTTATAAACCCGTTATACCTAGAAGGAAATATAGAGGATATTCCAAAGGGACAAATGTGTTTGAAGTGTAACTCATATTGTAATGAAGCAAATGCATCCTCTGTGAGCATTTTTTTTTCTTAGTGAGGACTGCCGCTGCTGCTAAGTCACTTTCGTCATATCCAACTCTTTGTGCCCCCATGGACTGCAGCCTGCCAGGCTCCTCTGTCCAAGTGATTCTCCAGGCAGGGCTACTGGAGTGGGCTGCCATTTCCTTCTCCTAGAAGTTTCTGCTTATTTATTTTTGACTGCACTGAGTCTTTGTCGCTGCACATGGGCTTTCTCTATTTGTGGTCAGCCGGGGCCTCTCCTGCTGCAGAGCACAGGCTCTAGAATGCGCGGGCTTCAGCGGTTGTGGTTCGCGGGCTCAGCTGCCCCACGGCACGTGGAATCTTCCCTGGCCAGGGATTTAGCCCATGTTCCCTGCATCGGCAGGCAGGTTCTTAACCACTGGGCTACCAGAGAAGTCCCAGAGAGCATCTTGATGTCTCAGCACAGAAGATACAATAGGATTGAAGACGTAACCTTCTTTGGAGACCTACAGCCCTTATCATTGGGTTCTGGACCCAACTATTAGCCTTTTTCTGCCCTTCAGCTGCCAGAGATGCAACTTCCTTTATGGTTGTCAAAGAGGCCCTCTGATTTTCATTCTTTGTGCTATACTGATAACTAATCACCTTCAGAGCTTCAATTTTTTTTTCCCATAATGCATCGATTATGCCAGTCATCCCAGTCCATTGTCCTTAAAATTATTATATCCCTTAAACATCTTAAAAACCTACAGGTATCATATTCACCAGTGTTTCATCCTGTACTAGTTTCCCAGCCCAGTTCACCACTGGTGCATTTTAATAGTTGCACCACTATCCCCTCCCAGGAAAATTTAGTTCTCTTTCCAACATCACTGATGTAATCAAGGGAACCCTTGATTCTGTAAGCAGTGAAAAACCACTGTCCATTTTATAGCATAGGATGACATGCTTCAGGATTTTCAAGAAGATGAATCCATCAGCCCAAATTCTGTGTGCTGTGGTAGTACTGGCTGTGATTATAGCCCTTGTAAGTTGAGGAAATAGCACAAATTCCCTGAATTTATAATACATTGCTGTAGAACAAATCACCTCAAACTTAGCAGCTGAGAAAAATACAAATTTATTATCTCCCTGTCTCCATAGCTTAGGAATCTGGTGCATTTTAGCTGTGTTCTTTGCTCAGGGGCTCACAAGGCTGGAGATCAAAGTGCCAGCCAGCCGTGTCCTCATCTGGAGGTTCAACCGGGGAAAGTTCAGTTTGGAATTCCCTGAGGCTGTTCACTTCCTAACAGTTGTATTACTGGGGACCCCTGTCCTCTTGCTGCTTGTCAACCAGAGGTTACTTTGTCCTTGCCACATGGCCCCTTCCATAAGTTGGTAGTTGGCTCCTTCAAGGTCAACAAGGACAGCTTTTGCTGCAGTTTTAAATCTCCCTGACTTTGTTTCTTAACCTCTAGCCCCTTGGTTAAAAGGGCTCCCTTGATGGGGTCAGACCCAGCACACTCTTGGGGAGAGTATTATCTTTTTTTTTAGTTATTTTATTTTATTTATTTATTTGGCTGCTCTGTGTGACATGTGAGATCGTAATTCCCTGACCAGTGCCCCCTGAACTGGAAGCACAGAGTCTTGACCAAGGGACTACCAGGGAAGTCCTGAGTGAATATTACCTAGGGTGTATCAGGTGGTGCTAGTGGAGAGCGGAGGAATCTTGCGGACCACCTTACAATCCCATCACACTTCTAATCCAGTGCTAACTATTGAGCTGTGAGACTACTGATGGCTCCAGCAGTCTTACTTGAAAGAGTCTGAGGATGGCTTCTCCATTTAGACATGTCTTAATTTATCCATTCCAGGCTCTTCTCCAGCAGACTCCTCCATGGATAAGACAACAGAAATATTCAAAAGTATAATTTTACTTCTAGCCAAAGATATGATCCTATCCGACATGAAAATCTCTCTCTCAAGTTGCCAGATTTTTTTTTAAGTTTTTTCATCTTTGTTACAGATTTACTTCTCACAGTGTGTACATGCGTGCTAGATCACTTCAGTTGTGTCCGACTTTTTCAACCCTATGGACCATAGCCCACAAGGTTCCTCTGTCCTTGGGATTCTCCAGGCATGAATACTGGGGTGGGTTTCCATGCCCTTCCCCAGAGGATCTTCCCGACCCAGGGATGGAAACCACATCTCCTGTGTCTTCTGCACTGGGAGGTGGCGTCTTTACCACTAGCACCACCTGGGAAGCCCTACTTCTCACAGGTAGAACATATAAAGAAAGTTCAGCTAAGCAGGTCTGTCCCAGGAGTGGGGTAGACAATCATCATTGAAGGGAGTGTCCCAGGAAGCCATGCATGGTGGAGCCTCAGCCCCCAACCTGGGCCAGCCTGTGGAGTCAGTGCAGTAAGGGATAGAGCTGAGAAAATGAAGTTGCAGGGGTGGGGTAGTAAGTTTCCAGTTCCTAACTGACTGCCTCCACGGTTTTCTGCCTACATTAAAGAAAATGTATGGGTACAAGAGTCTGGAATTCAACAGCTCATAACTACAATTAACCACCATTAATTAATGGCTGTGAGATAAATGAGCCATGCGATCTGTTTATTCCTGGGCTGTAAGTATTTAAATTCACAGTAGGATGCAGGCCCATTTTTCACCAGTGTGAATTTAAAACAAGTTTGCATCAGAGCTGCATGTTGCAGGAAACAGGCAACAATTTCCTTTCTCAGTGGTTCATGTTTTAGGTTCTAGGAAATGGCAAGAGGTGGACAGAGCAAGGAATCCCCATGCACGGCAGAAGTAGGAAGTGAAGTCCAGGATCTGAGCACGCCCCTTTCTAAAATCCTAAGGGCAATGACGATGTCATGAGACTGATTTTGTTCAGGGCGCTGTGCGAGGAAATGTCTGGGCAGCATTTGATGTTAGTCTTCACTACATCCCCCCAAAGGTTATTATTATCCACACTTACAGCTGGAGGAAACTGATGCTCAGAGGTCTTAAGAACTACTTCCCTGGTGATGCACTGGATAAGAAAGAATCTGCCTGCCAATGCAGGGGACATGGGTTCAATCCTTGGTCCGGGAAAATTTCACATTCCATGGGGCAACTAAGCCTGTGGCTCAGCTACTGAGCCCACAAGTCGCACTGTGAGCACGCAATGCAATTGCTGAGCCCACTTACACAACCACTGACACCCGCGCACATCTACAGCCCGTGCTCCACAAGAGAAGCCACCACAATGAGAGGCCCGTGGACCACAGTAAAGAGTAACCAGAGGAAGCCACGTGCAGCACGGAGACCCAGGGGAGACAAAAATAAACACATTAAAAAAATGTTAATAGTTTTTTAAGAGCTACCTTAGAAATAAAATTGTTCTTCTCATTCCTACATTTCTTCCAGGATGCTCCCAAAGTGTCAGATGACCTTCTAATTTTCACATATCATCACGGCCTGTGTCCTGACATCAAAACTCCCCAAATAATAACTGAATATTCTGCTTGCCCTTACATAATCAGTTCACCCACTGGACAAAGATAAGGTTCAAAAGACAAGGAAAAGAAAAGATGTCATCTTACTTAATAGAAAACAAAATGAGATGGAGTTGTTATCTTTACCATCAAGATGTTTATTCATTACAAAGAGAAAAAATAGTAACTTTTCAGTCAAGAAGTTTAGCAGTCACCATCTTTACCAAGTTGTCAAAGCCAATGGAATTTTGAAATAAAATTTTGGGTAATATACAATCAGAAAATATACATAATCTGGAAAATTCTTTACATAATCTGAAAAATTCTTTTTGCATAGGCATGAAGAAACCACTGTATTTGAAAATATTTCATTTAGCTAAATTTCCTAAATTTAATAGATCAGAAATGGCTTATGTGTGGAATCTTAAAAAAAGGGGGGGATACAAATGAACTTAAATACAAAACAGAAATAGACACACAGACATAGAAACAAACTTAAGGTTACCAAAGGGGAAGGAGAGGGGGATAAATTTGGGAGTTTGGGATTAACAGATACACACTACTAAATATAGAATAGGTAGTCAAAAAGGACCTACTTAATATTTTTCAATAATCTATAAGGGAAAAGAATCTGAATATATAAAACATACAGATAGATGTATATAAACACATATATATGTATGTATATACATATATATTCTGAATAAATCATTTGGTGTATACCTGAAACTAATCCATTTTAAATCAACTACACTTCAATTTAATTACTTGCAGAAAAAGATTAATGAAACAGAGTCCATAAAAAGAAAAAAAGATCAGAAAGAAATATGTCCTATTGATTCACAAAACTGTTTGAAAACAAGTGTAAATTCTGTCCAATAATTGCCCTGTGGAAGCAGCATGGAATTAGTAAATAATACGTTCTAGACTCTGTATCATGGCACCCATGTGGCAGCATTTTGCTTGGTGGACAGCTACTATGAGATCAGAGGGGAAACAAGCAAATAGCAAATGTGACCCTTATGAGCTGAAAGAGGAGAGACTGAAGAAAGAGATAGTCTGAGATCTTTGCAGGAAGAAATAAACAGAATTTGCCCAGTTTATCTACCATCTAATTGGCCATCTCTTTGTCAAGCAGCGTGCCAATTGTTTATTTTTACTCAGCATTTCATGGAAAACAAATCGAAAAGAAAAAATAAATGTCCACATTTTGAGGGTAAAGTCAAGGAAGCAGAGAAGGGTTATAACTTTTAAAAAAATTTTTAGGGTTAGAGAAACTTGATCGAGTTAGCAATGAGGAAGAAGAGAATGCAGGAAGAAAGATGATGAAAGTAAGACACACACAAAATCACCAAGTCTCAGCCTCAGACGCATTCAGCCACTTGCACTCAAGATCTCACAGGACTAGACTCTCTGAGGTCACAGGCCAGCAGAAATTTAGCAACTCCCTAACCTCTCTAGACTTGGAAGGAATCATTTTTCTGCAGGGCACTGAAGGACAGAGGACCAAAGAAGCCAGCTCTCTCTGTACCTCTGGAGGGTTAAGCGATGGCTGGAAGGTCAAGCAATGGCTTAGAGGGTCAAGTAATGGCTACAATTTTTATCTGATCCTACCTGTCCTATAGGATGGGCACCCCCTAGTTGCCAGGCTATAACTGTCTTGATGGGCCCGCCAGCCATTTTTCAAGATTGGGATGCTCTGCCAATATGTTTTGCTCCCATGACATTCATTGTGTTGCATGCATCAGCTCAGTTCAGTTCAGTTCAGTCACTCAGTCGTGTCCGACTCTTTGCGACCCCATGAATCGCAGCACACCAGGCCTCCCTGTCCATCACCAACTCCCAGAGTTCACTCAGACTCACGTCCATCAAGTCAGTGATGCCATCCAGCCATCTCATCCTCTGTCGTCCCCTTCTCCTCCTGCCCCCAATCCCTCCCAGCATCAGAGTCTTTTCCAATGAGTCAACTCTTCGCATGAGGTGGCCATACTGGAGTTTCAGCTTTAGCATCATTCCTTCCAAAGAAATCCCAGGGTTGATCTCCTTCAGAATGGACTGGTTGGATCTCCCTGCAGTGCAAGAGACTCTCATGAGTCTTCTCCAACACCATAGTTCAAAAGCATCAATTCTTCGGCGCTCAGCCTTCTTCAAAGTCCAACTCTCACATCCATACATGACCACAGGAAAAACCATAGCTTTGACTAGACGGACCTTAGTCGGCAAAGTAGTGTCTCTGCTTTTGAATATGCNTCTCCTCCTGCCCCCAATCCCTCCCAGCATCAGAGTCTTTTCCAGTGAGTCAACTCTTCCCATGAGGTGACCAAAGTACTGGAATTTCAGCTTCAGCATCATTCCCTCTAAAGAAATCCCAGGGCTGATCTCCTTCAGAATGTTTAAAGCAGCTTTATTTAAAATAGCCCAACTGACTACAAATCAAATGCCTGGCAACAATTCAATGTATTAAGTGTGGTACATCCATGGCATATAATCGTGCTCAGTAGTAAAAATAAATGAACTATTGATGCACAAAGTAACATCCCCAATAGTTATGCTGAATGAAAGAAGCTTGACAAAAGATAATTCAGACTGCATGTTTCCATCTGTATATAATTCTAGTAAGTTCAAACCTATTACAATGACAGAAAACAGGTACGTTCTTGAGAGAGCATGGAGCTGGAGAAGAAGAAGGAAGGAATACCAAGGGTCTTAGAAAATCGAAAGGCGATGTCTTTGTTCATTATCTTGACTATGATTATGGTCTCACAGAAGTATAAATATGCCAAAGAAACCCAAATCANAATTTGATTTTGTGGGATGATTATGTGCTTGACATTTGGAGAAATGGGGAAGGAAGAAGTATTGTGGTTAGAAGAAATAACATGCACAAAATCATGGATCAAAAAATAATGAATATGTTATAATAGAAGAAAAGCTTGTCTATCAAAGTATTGGAATATAGGGCTTATCACAGCAGCCAAGGAGGTAAGGATAGATAAAACTAATAGGGTTGGTGACAGTTGCTAAAAATATGTTACATAGAAACTTGGTGATACTTGCTAAAAATATGCTACATAGAAATTTCAAACTTTACTATATACTTTATTTTCTATTGCATTTAAGTTGATTTATGAATTAGAAATACAATGCTGGTGAAAAGTGATTTGAGGAGGTGGTAACAGGCAAGAAGAATCAACTGGGTGAGAGGAGTAAGGGCAATATGGGAGTGAAACGCAGAGTAAGAAATGAAATTGGGAAATATATCAGAGATGAAATGGAAAGATTTATCAGTTCAGTTCAGTTGCTCAGTCGTGTTCGACTCTTTACAACCCCATGAATCGCAGCATGCCAGGCCTACCTGTCCATCACCAACTCCCTGAGTTCACGCAGATTCACGTCCATCGAGTCAGTGATGCCATCCAGCCATCTCATCCTCTGTCGTCCCCTTCTCCTCCTGCCCCCAATCCCTCCCAGCATCAGGGTCTTTTCCAATGAGTCAACTCTTTGTATGAGGTGGCCAAAGTACTGCAGTTTCAGCTTTAGCATCATTCCTTCCAAAGAAATCCCAGGGCTGATCTCCTTTAGAATGGACATGGTTGGATCTCCTTGCAGTCCAAGGGACTCTCAAGAGTCTTCTCCAACACCACAGTTCAAAAGAATTTATAAACACATTCAAACACATACAATAAAAGAGCATTACTGTGCAAATATCGATGTTTCTAGGAAGGAAGGTCGTGAAGTAGTGGAGACAGGCAGACTGAGAAGGAGGAGATGTCCAGGATCAAGCTGAGCTTGGACTGAACACATACTCTGAACTGAGTGTAAGGACTGGGAGTTAGCACAATGGCGGTGATTTTTCATACACAGGCTCAGTGGTAAAGAATCCTCCTGCCAATACAAGGGTTCTATCCCTGACCCAGGAAAATCCCACATGCCCCAGAACAACTAAGCCTGTGCACCACGACTTTTGAGCCTGTGTCTAGAGCCCTGGAACGGCAACTTTCGAGCCCACATGCTGCAGCTGCTAAAGCCTACGTACCCTAGAGTCCATGCTTTGCAACCCGAGAAGCCACTGCAATAAGTCCATGGAGAATAGCCCCCACTCTCCAAAACTAGAGAAAAGCCCATGCAGCAATGGAGACCCAGCACAGCCAAAAATAAATATAAAAAGTGAATAAACTAAAAATTAAAAAAAAAATGAAACAGACCACCTAGAAACATTGCTGGCAGAAGAGAGAGTGTGACACAAAAACAAAGGCAAGGCTAACAAGACATACATTCACTTTGTCCACTTATCAAGCTGCACCTCCAGTGAATGTATCTGGAAAGACGGAGGGCGCAGGTTTGACCTATAGACACCGAGGAGTCCTCAAACTCTCTTAGGTTCCTCCAAGTGTCTTTCACATTACGCAAGTCATAACACACGTACCCAGGCTTTACCAAGTCATCTTCCAAAATAACAAGATCATAATATATGAATAAAAGATTGTGAGCCTCTTCTAGGTCAAGGGAAAAGCAGTCTAGGGCCTAAATCTTTCATGATGTGTATTCCCATGGCTGCATCCCCTTTCCTAATGTTGCTTGTCATCTGTTCCAAAAGATCCCCCCCTCAATTTGCTGTATGAATTGACAGCCATGTTTCATGATACATACCTACTCTCCAAAGGGTTTGATAATCTCCCAGTTTTCCTCACTCTCAAGCAAAACACATCTGCACATTTATGTTTTAATCAGTGGGGTTTTTATAAAGAATCCAGGATGACCATAAGAATTTAAGACCTAGCCTCTTTAAGTTCTCCCTGTGAATTAAGTATGCAAATATATGTGTTTTATCTTTTAAGTGTCCAGTGGATAAACACTGGAGTATATTTCATTCTCTAGTATTCACACTATGCCTGTGAGAAACTGATCTTGATTAAATACACCTGGGGTCCCCTCAGGGTGATTCAGGCTAGGCTATCTGACAAGTTCTAATATGACCCTCCCTCATCCACAGACAAGATCATTAACAACTGTGTTCCACACAATATGGAGCTAGAGGCTAAACCTGTGTCTGCCCTGGTGAATGTTTCTGGTCTTGTTACAAATCCCAGTAGGACTGACTACCTTCTGTTTCTTTAGAACAGATTTGCCCATGTGGAATCTGTGCCAGATCTATTTCTTTTATCTAAACCTCTTGCTGACAATGGTTAATCCAGAGAAAGCCAGATTATAATGCAGGTGAGGAATGACTGAAACATGTTAAAGTGGAGAAAGAGGTTGACAGTGATGAGAAAAGGAGCGAAGGATTGACTGAGGGGAAGGACTTTTTGGATGAGGAAGATTTGAGAATATTCTGAGAGAGAAGCATAAGTCGGGGGGAAGAGATTAAAGATGCTAAAGAGATGGTGTGACTGACGGTTCTGGAGCTCAGAGTGAGCAGGAGAATTTGAAATAAAGGATTCAAGAAGTGGAAGCATCTAGAAGTACCGGTCCCTCTTTTTTGAGAACGGAAGAAATGGATGAGAACAATGTGAACACTTTTACGTTGGTCTATCATCGCTCCCCGCTGAGAGAAAAGCCACTTAAGGACACAAGCTTATTTTATCCCCCCGAGGGTCTGTCAGTCTGTCCCCTTGCTTCAGTTCAGTCCAGTTCAGTCGCTCAGTTGTGTCCGACTCTTTGCGACCCCATGAATCACAGCACGCCAGACCTCCCTGTCCATCACCACCTCCCGGAGTTCACTCAGACTCACGTCCATCGAGTCAGTGATGCCATCCAGCCATCTCATCCTCTGTCGTCCCCTTCTCCTCCTGCCCCCAATCCCTCCCA
>SJYX01003152.1:227499-311394 GCA_006410675.1 Oreotragus oreotragus
AATAATAATACCTATTATCTAGCTTCCATAATCATAATCAATGAAGCAGTTTCTTAAAATGTCACTCAAAATGCATATATCTTGTTAGGCTACTGACCCAGGGCAACTTTCTATGTAAATTCATGCAACTATTTAAATATATATATAATAGATACTTATGAATATTATAAATGTTCATATATTTATATAAATCTTGCTCTATATTTACATAGATAAGTACTCTAGTGGCCTCTCACAGAACAAGGTATTGTCTTCAGGTATTCTCTGCCTTTGAATCACCCAGAATCAGACAGCAACCTCTCTAGGTAAAGGAAACAGACATACACTAATATCATCTGGCAATACATCTGGCTATGCTTCCGTTCTTGTTTGCTTGGTCACAGAGCTTTAGCAATCTGTCCGCATCCATGGATTTATCGCATACTGAAAACTGCTAGCCATCTCCGTCGCGCTGCTCTCCTCCCATCTCTACCCGAGCGGCCTGTAGGGCCCGGAACTGAGGAATGGTGCCCCAGCCCGTATCAGAGCCCAGGACTGGACTGAGGAACTACCAGGGCTCTGCTCTGCAACAACGCTCCCCCTCGCTCTGCTCTGCCCTCTGCCACTTCTGTGTTGGTTACGTCCATATCTTTCACCCTCACAAAATTGAAGGTTGGGTCATGATCTGTGCATCAATAAATCACCTAGAATAAAACGCATAGATAGAGCAGCTGGCTATATCTCAAAAAGCTTGGTTCAAAGACTCACAGTCTCTGCCGCCCACGCTCCTATAGCCTACTCCGTAGACAGGCCACCCTTGCACTCCACATCAGAATTGCTTCCTGCTGTTTAGCGTATCAGCTAGATACCATTCAGACTTGGCTGTGGAGAACTTCTGCCCAAACTCCTGCCTTTCTCACAGGTGGCAATGCCCCTTTCACAGAGTCTATGATCAGATCACACTAGGCCTCTCCCTCCCCTCATCTAGAGCACATCCCTTCTTCTGGGCCTCAGCACATCTGACTCCCTGTCTCCTTTTCTCAACCAATAGTCTTTCAGCCCCTCCAAATATCCCTGCATAAAGAAGAAACCACTTCCCCAAACTCTTATTCTCTGCTCTGGGGGGCTTTGGGCCTCACACATTTCCTTTAATAATGACTTCCATCTCTCTTTAGCAAAGACTTCACCCAGGAGGGACTCACCTTCCTTTCCTGGGCTGTCCGTTCTCCTAACTAGACAGAGACCCCTGAAGGCTCATGCTTTTTCATTGTGCCAGCTGAGCCTAGCACACGGTTTGCCATCAGGAACACAATAAATGTCACTGATCAATATGCAGCAAATAAGATTTTGCTTTGTTTTTATGACAGCAACTTCTTCCACAGAAAGAAGATGGACTTCCTGACCTCCAAACTGTTGTTATTGTTGTTTTTAAACATGCAGCACAATAACATATCCCTAGGCATGTTTTCCCTGCATGTTTCACATCACTTAGACTAATGAAACAAATTCATCATTTAACATGATTGTTTCAATTGCGATGAACTAGAAAGTGCTACAGGAAAAAAAAAAAATCTATGGCTATAGACTGCTTCTTGAAATAAAAATATCTGCCCTTTTTTATGATGGAAAAAGAAAAGAAAGTACTTTGTGCTGGCAAGGGGCAAGTTCAGGCATATAATGGATCCTTTTGTCAGCTGTCATTTGTTTCTACCAAGTGCTGCATACCCTTTACTGGAGATGAATACCGCTCATGTCTACAGACAGACCCGGGGTGGCTTGGGGTGGATTGTAGGCATTTCAAAGTCATTCTCCTACATCTCTGCCTGTGTTTTTCAAGTGCCTATTTTCAATTTGCAGTTGTGCTGGGAAAACGTTTTGATTCTTGATTTAAAATGTGCACTCCCAGAAGGTTCCAAGAGGTTTTCAGGCAGAGAGATAAAGCCTGTCTCTTTATGCTCCTATGCAGCATGTGCTCTGTGGCAATAATACATACCCCACACTGTGCTCAAATCCCTGGTTATAAAAGTCAGTCCAATTCCTATTTGGTGGATCTTTTGACATGCAAGTACTGTTCCCTGAGGAAGCAAGCCTCTTGCAGCACTGTCTCTCTCATCCTTTCTTTGTTTCCCATACTCTACATGCTTCTTGGGAAAACTGTAGCATGAAAGACACAGGAGAAACAGAAACTGTAATGAAAAAGTCAGCTGTAAACAGCATACCTGACGCAACTAACTACAGTTAAAAAGCCTTGTTTTATGGAGATAATAAGGTTCGGGTTCAGTGCCCTGACTAGGGCTGAAACAAACATTCAGGCACCAGCCAGACGAGTCTCAAATTAGTACCGAGGCCAACTAAGGACCCACAAACACTCTTTCCCAGGTGATATAATCTGCAAATAAATCACGTCCAAGAAAGCTGAGTGAAAGTTTAAATACATTATGAGTTAAGACTTTTAAGCCAAGAACGTACAATCAGACTCTGTCTGTAGCCAGAGGGGCTTGATCTCACCTCAGAAACAGCCTTCCATGTAACAAAACACTAAAGAGGCTTCCAAAAATTTTACCACTGGAGCCAAAATGTCTTTCATCGCATTAGCAAAGTGCTACAAACTCCTTGAAGAGGAGACTATATTTATTCAAAATGTTGTCATCTAGATGCTGGTATTTACTAGATTTTATTTCATAACATTTTTTCCCCAAGCAAACTAGCTGAATTGAATTTCAAAACCGAGCTTTCTTTTTGGTGGTAGTTGTGGGGAATGGGGAGGTTGAAGAGCATCAAATCAAAATCTAATGAAGTTTCTAATGATCAAATAAATAATCACTTGACATTTATTGCCATGCTTGGCAATCTGCAGAAATGGAATAGAGCAGAGATGCCGAAAGCCCCATTTCCCATAGATTTACATTATGCTACCACACAGAATTAAGCTGACATAAGCTCTTTAAGACCCACTAAAGCAGCAGATTTTACACAACTTGTTTAGATTTTTTTTCCTTCTCCATGATCCCATATTCCCTGAGTAACTCTTTCTATCCATTTTCGATTCCTTATTCTTTTGAGAGGCCTACTGGAGCCTTCTCTTCATGTCATTTCAGGCTATAACCCTGCAGTTTGAGTTTATCTTAGCTGTAAAATGCAACAGTAATTTATATGCTCCCTTACTCCAGCCTCCTCCGAGGCACTGACTGCCAGCTGTCTACCCAGCAGTTTAAAGAAAGAGCTGTAATGAGCGAGAGTGCAGCGGGGGAGGGGGCGGCGACACATCAGAGTGCTTTATTTCTGCTTCCTTAGTGAGCACTAGAGCCACATAAATGGCATTTTCTGGTGCTGACTGACAGCGCCATAACCTCCTTCCTCCCCTCCCGCCCCCTCTCCCGCTCCTGCCTCACACCAGCCTTATGAGGACAGGTTTTCTTGTTTCTTCCTTTCATTTCTGAGGCAAGGAGAACAGAGTGAAAAGATGAGAGGAAACCTGGGGCAGCTGTGATGTGGTGTGGGATGTGAGTTTCCAGTGCACACCTTGCCCCTCTGAATCAAGAATATGTTCTTGAAGCTGCTGCAAGACAAAGATTCCAGTAGCTTAATGCACTCCACACTGTTAGATTTTAGCTGGACTATTGTGGGTATATTTTTTGATGTGATTCAATTGAGGTTTCTTTTCTTTTTAAAAATATTTCAGCAGTAGGCTTATTTGCCACATTTTTAAAAATAGGGCACAGTCACTTTTGTCTCAAATCTAAAATCTATCCCCTTGGCACATTATTTCTTCAATTTGGGGGGATAAAATATGTCTCCTTTCATGCACAGTAGCATATGCAACAAGTTCAGAGAGTACAATTCAGCACAAAGCAGTCACAAAGCATTTTCTCCTTACACTGCTAAAAATCATATGGTTCTTTTTTGCCAGTTCATTGAAAAAAAAAAAGTCCCATTGGACAAAAGGGCATCATATGTATATATGTCGCTGTGCAGGATATATAGACATGCCCTGTTAAGGGATCTGATTCCTTTCCCATGATATTTCTGAATGTGTTGACTATTAACATCTCCAAAGAAGACCTTATCAGTTGAGGATTCATCTCTCTCACATCTCCTTTTAGCTTTGTGTAATCTGAGTTTCTTTCCCAAACTGATATATCTCAGCAGACTTTGGCAGAGCAAAAGCAATGAGCTGTGTTGAACAAGGCTGAGCTCTGGATCAGTGGAATGCTGTCTGAAGGAAGGTGGAGTGGCAGTTAACTCTTGCAGGCACTGGTCCTTGATTCAGACACGACAGAAAAGTCTTTTTGTATTATCTGTCTTACCTTAGTCGAGTCCATTGGCCACAACTGTACTTTCAACTGAGAAATGATTCCCCATTCTGACAAAGACGTGACGTAGCTTGTGTGTGTGTGGTGCCCATTAATTTTTCTTCTATAGCTGAAAAATATAGGAAAGATTCTCATATTTAGGAAATGTAAATTTACATGAGGTTTCACAGTACATAGGGGAATAAAAATTTCTCTCTGATTAACATGATAGCTTTGTGATGTTTCATTATAAGTATAATTTCGGGGGAATTAACAGAGAGAAAAGAGGAAAAAACTAATAGAGGTACTTTTTCTATTAATCCTTCTATGCTTTAAAAGATAAGTTAGTCTCTCCAACCTTTCTTCTAATTTCCCTTCCAAATGGTACTAGATTTATGAAGAAGAAAAGGAGATCAGAAAGGCTTGTACATTTCTGGTGTTTTAAAAATACATGACACATAGCTGTTTTACTTTTGAGGAGTCACAGTACAAATGTACTTCAGTGGTTCTAACGTCTTTGAAGGGTAAGGAAACAAAACTTGCCACCACAAAATGTCTCTTTGGCATGTGGATTATATTAAGCTTAAAAAAATCAAGACACAAAAGACTCAAAAAAACTTCAACCTTTCTTTAACTACCTGAAGAATTTAGATAGGGGTCTGTCTCCAGAATGGACCTATCACCAGAGGTATCTGCAAAGAACAGGAGCTCGATGTAGTGGGGGAAACTACACAGTGCCTGGAGATAAGAGTTCAGTGTGCTTCCTATTGTTTCTGCATGACCCAGCAAACATTTATTTACCAAACACTTGATTTTCCATCTCCATGTCAGCTGTCTTCCCCCCAGCCCCATAAGTTCCAACCCATTATCCCCAACATCCTTTTTGGCTTTTAGCTGAAGACACTGTTTAAAGATGTCTTTGGCCATTTTGGTGAGTTACTCGGTTTTTCCAGATCTCTTCCATGTATATGTGTATTCAACTTTAATTTGATTTGCTCCTGTTGATCTGTCTCATGTCAATTTAATTCTTAATTTAGTCAGAAGAACCTAGAAGGGTAGAAAAATGTGTTCCTTTCCAACAGAAGAATGAAGGTCCCAGAAGTTCTCTAAGAATTAAAGAAACCCTTTGGAAAATCCAAAGAGATAAACCTTATCCTACTTAATATAAGCCTGAAATAGGAGCAGCCTTCCAGACCCAAAGCAGTATGAAACACAGTTGACCCTTGAATAACGTGAGTTTGAACTATGTGGGTCCACTTGTAGGCAGATATTTTTCAGTAGTAAATACTACAGTACACATGGTCCAAGGATGAATCCAAGGATGTGGAGGAGGTGCAGACACAGAGGACTAACTATAAACTATACACCATAGATTAACCCCTGAGTTATTCAAGGGCAACCACACAGTGACTAGAAAAAGCGTAAGGCAGAGAACAGGCAGACACCTTTTGGAAAATTCTGAGCTTAGGCCACAAATCATGGAGCAATCACTCTTCTCATTGTTTTTGGTGTTGGTGGAGGTTTGGGAAAGAGGACAACAGTGATAAGTAATCATTTTTCTTTTAAATGAAGGAAGCAGATGGATCAATGAAATCTGTGTAAGTGATGATATACTGCAAGGAGCATTTAAAAAATATGATGTCTTAAAACATGGAATTGATTGTTGATCCTTTTAAGTCAGCATTTGCTTTTCAGTGATATTCAAACAGAGCTGATTTACTTTAAAGAAATTATCTTTATGCTGAATTGATTGTGCCTTTCAGTATGTAAAAAATTTGAATTCCCTTTTATATTATAGACTTTGATACACTATGAAATCTCCCAATTAAAAAACAAAACAAAACAAATAAAAAATAGTCAACCACCTCCAAAGGCAGAGATTAGCACAATCACTGCTTTCTAGCAGAAAGAACTTGTGATAACAGCAGAAGTTTTTTTTTTTTTTTTTTAAAGAAAGAAAGAAAAAATGATGCAGGGTCAAAGAGTATAAATGATTTTTAAAAGATATCAGATGTCGATTCCACTGCAGACTGGCTAGCAGAATATAAGATTTTAACATCTCTGAGGCGTGTTCCCCCTGGGTCCTGAGCAGGATCCCTAGAGAAACTGAATAAATGAATCAAAGTAAGTGGCATCAACCCTAGAAAATAATAGAGTCTGGGTAATCATAAAGATGACTCATTTGTGTATCTTTTTTAATTTTTTTTAAGTTAAAATTCTTTGCACTAACTGTGAATCAAGGCTTCTTAGGTTTATAAAGTAACAGGGTATGAGCAAATACTTTGCCCGTTCCCAATCAGAAATCCCCCTTTAGATTAACAAGTCACTTTTAGCACATTCTCACTATATTTAGTAGTGAATTACCATTGCAATTTCTGGCATAGTAAATGCTAGCATCTAGACCCCAAGTTTCACATCACAGGGGTTGTTATCACCCTTTCCTAAATTACTAAGTACTAATTTGACCTGATGATGTGACATTCATTACAAGCTCCTTTTAAAAAAATCTACATTTTAAAGTTTTCTTAACCTAAATACATATGCTCAGAATATTTACACATACACACACACACATAGAGTTTAAATTTGACTGAAAGTATTCTTCTTTAAGATGGAAATTTCATTTTGCACCTGAGTTTCATTTTGTGTCTAACTGAATGGCCACATGGAGCAAATGTTTTTCCTCCACACAGAAATGTAGCAGGTAATAAAGCTGTCTTTGTAGTAAACTGAAAACTCACTATGTAAAAAAGCACTAATTTGGCAACTATGTTAAATACACATTTATATAAAATAGTTCCGGCCCTAGCAGAGCTTATAACTAGTGAGAAGGGGAAAAAGAAATCTTACAAAATTTGGAAAATTGCCAGCAACAGTCAGCAGTAAGTGCCATGTGAGTGGTATAAAGAAAAAGAGCTCTCAAACTTCAGAGGAGGGAAGCATTGTTTGGTATTTGGGGGTGGCCGTGGAAGCATAGTTAACTGAAAGTTATGGGTTTAGACTTGGAAAAAAAGAGGTCTAGATATAGAAGAATAATGAGAAAGAAATGTTAAGCAGGAGATAGGGGTATGAGAATAGACAATGCTATAGAAAAAAGCAGGAACATGAAAATAAGGGGGGGGGCTAAATACTTTGACATCTAAAGATGCTTAATAACTAACAACGTTCCAAAGACCAACCCTATTGGGCAACATGATGCAGTGGTCCTAGGTCCACCCTGGCTCTGTATAAAACAGAACTGTGGTTCCAACTTTGTGTGTCTCACAAAACAATAAATACACTTCCACATACATTCAGTTCAGTTCAGTTCAGTCGCTCAGTCGTGTCCGACTCTTTGCATACATTAGATGGATCAAAAAAATCCAACATAAATTTATTGAAGATTTACTTCAATGTCCCAGGCACGATGCTACTTTACAGAATTGAGAACATGCCCAGTGATTAGAATAAGGAGGCAGATTGGAATAGTGGCTAAGAGGATAAGCTTTAAAAACGTTTAACCTGGGTTCCAGCTCTTTGAGTGTTTGCAACCCATGGACAATTTAACGTCCCTCAACCTCAGTTTCCTCATCATTAACATAAACAATAACCCTGCTTCCTGGAGTACTTGTGAGAAGTCTACCTTAAAGTTCATGAAAAGCATATGTAAGTGCTCAAAAAATGTTATCTGTTTTTAAGAATGGACCATTCATGCAGTCAGCTGCAGGGAGGAGGAGCAGTCTTCAAGAGGCTGCTAATTAGGCTGAATTAGCAATAGCTCATTTTTGTTCTAGGGGCTTCCCCAGGTGGCTAAGTGGTAAAGAATCTGCCTGCCAACACAGGAGCCCAGGAGATACAGGTTTAATTCCCGGGTTGAATCATCATTCAATGAAAAGTGAAAGTGTTAGCGACTCAGCCAACTTCTTTTAACCCCATGGACTATAGCCCGTCAGGACTCCTCTATCCATGGAATTCTTCAGGCAAGAATACTGGAGTAGGTAGCCATCCCCTTCTCCAGGGGATCTTCCTGACTCAGGGATCAGGTGAGCGTGTTCAACTAAAGCATCATCGGTGGATTTTGTAAAGGTAATAAAATGCCACAGCAATCTTGCTGTTAAGTCATAGTCTCCTTAAAAAAAAAAAAAAAATGCCCATGAACCTAAATGCACTCTTTGCAACCCATACCCTCCTTTCTTCTCTCCCTTATGGGTTAGGCAGGCTGACTGCCAACTTGCTTTCCTCTTTGCAGTGAGTAGAGTTTGGGGAAGTAGAGAAAGAAACAAGAATAACTCACATGTTGTGAGAGTATGTTGTGTGCCAGGCCCTTGTCTCTGTACTTAGATGAATGAATACATAATGGACATATTACTTCAGTAGAATATTTATTTGGACAGACTGTCATTCTAATAAGTTGCTATATGTCACTCAAAAAAAACCACATTAACCCCAACTAATAATGGCATAGAAAAAAATACGGCTGTGGGCAGAAAGGGCAGGGCAAGAAAATGAAAAGCAGAGTCTACCTGTTTTATTGGGCTTCCCAAGTGGCTCTAGTGGTAAAGAACCTGCCTGCCAATGCAGGAGACGTAAGAAACGCAGGTTCAATCCCTGAGTTGGGAGGATCCATGGTAACCTACTCCAGTATTCTTGCCTGGAGAATCCCATGGACAGGAGCCTGGCAGGCCACAGTTCATAGGGTTGCAAAGAGTCAAACACGACTGAAGCAACCTAGCACACACATACCTGTTGTATGAAGTGATTTTGTTTCTCTTTAATTTTTATTTGCAGTGGGGAAAAATAAGACCGTCATACACATCCTCATTTTGAGACAAACAAACTATAAAACAATCTCAGCCAGGAGTTTACACACAACAAATGGCACAAACATATAAACTGATAGATATTCCCACGGTCCTAGCTTTAACACTTGGGCATTCTCCACATTGTCAGATATAATGAACTATAAATCAAACAGAGAGGAGGGACATTTTGAAGCAACTGTGACATCTTTGAGGTTTATGTGTTTGATGTGCTATGTAACGTTTATCTTCCTTAACAAATAACCAGAAATAAAAGTAAACTTCATCCAGTAAACTGCATGACTGCTGTTCAAAACTGAATGCTTTAAAATTGAGGGATATTTTGCAAAATGAAAATAAACACATAATGAAAATGTTCCATTGCACTGGTAACTATCTGGTTTTGAGTAAGTTTTCTGGATGATCCTCATAATATTGCTTAGAAATACTATAGCATGTTGAACATTTAGAATTACTCTCTTTTTAAAAAAATTTATAAATTTAGACTCAGAATCCATACTGATTATACAAATATTGTCCAAAATTGCAGGGTACAATTTTCTACTTCTTGAACCAGGATTCATGAAACCATCTGAAATATTTCTGGACTTCAAATAAGAAAACAATCATATATGAAAATAAGAGTAAATAAATAGGATATACATAAAGATATATTATAAACTTGTAAAAGTAGTTCTTTTTAACAGTATGGAAAGTTTTTAAAAGAAGGGCCAATCTGTTTGGCAAAATAAGATTTGGTCCACACCAACACCCTAAATTACAAAAGCCTGTTTTGCAAGAATTGTGGGACTCAGAGGGTAATTCTAATTCAATGCTTACCTCACTGTAGAATGGCTTTTGGAAAATACACTCATTGAATGATTTAAGTCCCACAGGCCCCAACACATTCTGTGTTTAACCAGTTACTTCTGGCCACAAAGATATGTGGTCTCTATTCTCAGTTGGGAAATTTCATTCCTGGCCAAAATTTAGAACTCAGGGGCCAAACCAGAGATAAATCAATATAAATCTGTACACTAGAATTTCCTTGTTAAAGGAAAAAGAAAATGGAGACAAGTGAAGTTTGGGATTTTATTTCTTTTCTTCTTACAATTATCTTTGTGTTTTTTTTTTTTCCTAAACTGTCCCTTGCTTCTCTTCTTTTCCCTTTTCCCCCCAAGTTTCCATGTTCAACACCATGCCTAAAGTCTCTCCAGTTTCATTAATTTGTGTTTCATCATTTTCTTCAAATTCCCTTTTGAATCCTCTCCCTTTCCATATTCCCAGATTCATTTGGGGGCCTAATGGATATGTGTAAGTATGTGTATATTTATACATATATGCACAGATATGTAATTAAGATAACTTCAAATGGCAAAAGTTGTGGGTAACCAGGGATAGGGAGGTCATGGTTATAGAGTCTATGAGGCGTAGTCTATTGATGAAAGACCCAGAGGATTTGATTAGCTTTAAGTAATCTGGGGGCTTCCCAGGGACAGAGGAACCTGGAGGGCTACGGTCCATAGAATCATAAAGAGTCAGACATGATTGAAGCGACTTAGCATGCATGCACACACACACACACACAAGTAATCCTGGGGCTAATCTCAAAGTCAGAATCTGACCCCAGGCCACTTGACTCCAAGGACCTGTCTGCTAAGTGATGCTACAGCCTTTTTAAAAATATCCGAAGAAGCATTAGTAGAAAGTTCAAGATTAGTTTTCAATGCTATACTTCTTCCAACACTAACTCACATGTAGCGTGAATGTCTAAAGATAAATGAGTTAATGAAATTTGATGCTCAAAAGAAAAACAAAGAAAGGAAATGAATATTTCAGAAAGGAGTCGGATATGTTACCCAGACTCTTAGCCTTACGTTGAAGAAGTGAAATCAGGCAACACAGAGGAAACACTTAGTTTAGAATTCCTCTGAATTCCTTTTAGTCCCTAAGGCCAGTTAAGGAGAAATGACCTGAAGGTTCTGCATCTGCTAGTGTTCGAAGGCAAATGGGAAGCATTGCACCAGGTCCCCTTCTAGAAATATATAGTGCGCACGGCTATTGTGAAAGTAAACACTGCCAATCGCAACCGACCCAGTCTGACTAATAAATGGGGAAACACCTCCGACATACGGGGAACTGATGCTTGAACAGACACAGAAGGAGTTGCCAAAAATGTGCGAAAGAGAACAAACGGAAATAATGTATTGCAAAGATGCGTGTGTGCTAGTTCCCATATTATCCTCAACATTTAGTCTGTTATAGAGGGTTATATTCACAATGAAATGCTCTTGAGAACTTGCCTACCCTTCTTCCCGCTTCAGTTTCCTAAACAGTCTTCCCAGGAAGTCTATGCGATGACATAATAGAAGTCTGATTAGCTAGGGAGACTTTACAGGCATTTAAACCAACATTACTGGCGTGTAGCACTGAGAGACTCCCATATGGACTTCTAATGGACTGTGATTAAGGAAAAATAAAATCTGTGTCTATCAAAGGGTGTTATTCACAACAAAAAGAGGTAAAGTAAGGCCAAGCTACTTGCACTTACCCTGCTAGATTAAATCATAAATGACTGCAAAATGGATATTTACCCCTTTCCAGCATGCCCATTTTAATGATGCTTGCTCTTGACCTTTGTGAACAGGCCCCTAAGAGGGGAACATAAGTGTGTAGGCGGCAGTGGTATTTATTTTGGTCCAGCAGGATTTCTATGATCCAAAGGCTGAATGGGAATATTCTTTCTGAGCCAAATGTGTTCTAAACCAGAAATTTCTCAGACTTGACTCAAGCCTAACTTCCAACTTGAGTTTGCCAGAGGAGTTAGAAAGAACCAGAAAGAGGGAGAGGAGAGAGACTGAGTGTGAGAGACCTCCTTTAAGAAAAACAGATTTAATCTAATAAGAATGAAGACATAAATTTCACCTTTCGGATTTCCCACATGCTTGGCAAAAATAGCAGATTTACTTACAATTTACTTTGGTCTCCCCTCATTCACATACTCTTCCCAAACCACCAAGTATCCAGCATGCTCATACTGCCCTCCTAATGTCCAAAGACAAACAAAGCCCGATTTTCACTCTAATAGTCTATTGGTATCATTCATATCTTCTCTGTGTTTAATTATGAAAAGCTTTTTTATTGTGTGGGGAAAAAAAAATTGTTTCACCTTCAACTCTGAAATTAGGAACCTCTGAGAAATGACTTACTTTGCACAATTTTGTTACAGGATGGTATTTTAGATTGTTAAATGAATAATGACGAAATCACTTTTTTTATCTGAAAGAATGCTTATACTCTAATGTAAATTCAAAACAATAACAAATATTTGAAAATTAACCATTGCAAAATAGAATTTTAAAAATGGATAAAGTGGCATCAACCTTAAAGAGAGTGCAAAACTTTTACAGCATTCTGGAAGGTTTTTGTATTCTTTTTCTTAAACAATTTGAAAAGCCAAGCCAAGTAACTGATAGTAAAGGGATTTGTCGCGTTCATGTTCATGTCACATTCAAGAGCCTGTGAAATTATTTTGCATGGGAGTCTAAAATGCTAGATCAGTTCTTGGCATAACTCAGAAACAAGCACTTACTTATTCACACTCCTTGCTCTCTTCTAGATATAAAAAGAGCAGCTTTGGAAATGCTTCTGCAAGCAAAGTATCTTTGAGAGAAAAAATTCCTCAATTTAATTCTAGTTATAGGACTTAGATCAACTTGGAGATGTCTGCATCTATTAATAACATTATATTCTTACATCTGAAATACAAGTTTCATTTTGGGAAAAAGATCTCACAGAGAAGTTTTGTATTGCTTTTAAGAGAAAACATAACTGAACAAAGCTCTTCACAGTTCAGATTCTGCAATGTGTGAGCAATGAAAAGAACCTCTGTAGCCAAGAAGTACCGTGATGATGTGACCAAATCTTTCTTCCCTGTGACTTTAAGTTCCCCTTGGGGCTTTCCACCTTATTCACCCCTAAGAAGTCTGTTCTCTAAGGCTCAACCATTTGTTTTACTGTTCTGAACACAGTTGAGGAATTTTAGAAATTTCCAGTACAATATATTGAATATTGTGTTTAAAACAGTTAATTTAACAATTAATAACTAATTATAGCTAATTAGTAGCTATTGAGTAATTGTAAGACTGATAGGGCTTTGGTCACAGTGCCCAAGGAAGCTGGGAGAGACAGCTGAACTTCAGACTTTGGCAGATGGTACTTACAGGGCAGGAAGGAGATCACACACAGGAAGGGTAGTCAGATGGTTCTGGGCAACTATACAGTGCATGCTTTGGCTTTGTCAGCATTCCCTCTTCTAGTCTTAACCATCCCAATAGTAACAACATGCTGCTGCTTGACACAAACATGTCCTTCCTTTTCCCACAAAGGAACAATTGAAATTCTTATCAGTTGATGTACCCGGCATTCTTCCTCTAGTTTTAACACTATATGATGATGCACTATAAGCTAAGAGGTAAATTGTGATACTGAGTGAGTGAAAGTCACTCAGCCGTGTGTGACTGTTTGCGACCCCATGGACTATAGGGTCCATGGAATTCTCCAGGCCAGAATACTGGAGTGGGTAGCCTTTCCCTTCTCCAGGGGATCTTCCCAACCCAGGGATCAAACCCAGATCTCCCACATTGCAGGTGGATTCTTTTCCAGCTGAGCCACAAGGGAAGCCCTTGTGATGTTAATCATCTCTAATATACCCTATGTAAGAGAGCAAGGAAACAGGAGAAGATGGGGAGAAAATCACATCAGTAAAGAAAACAATCTTTGTTTCTAAAAATGTTATGAGCTTGTAGCTGGAACTAGTAAGTTCCTTCTTCTACTATCCAGTCTATGCTCCATTTACCTTCCTTCAGTAGCACCTCAGCTGATCAGCTTCCTTGCCTGGTGGTGTCAAAACTTCACTCAAAAGGAGTATGCCTGAGTAGACATTATATAATCTTATAAAGAAGAGGCAGTTCCTGTCCCAAGAGGACATTCCTCTCTGTTACCATTGCTTAACTGCAATCTTATTCCCCTTGATAACTAGTAAGCATAAGAACCCTCTTTTTTGTTGATTTATTCAGGGCATGAGGTATCTAAAATGGCCAAGAGCAGTTTCAACTTCTAATTCAATGGAACCATTGCTGTGTCCCTTGGTAAAAGCATTCATGCATTGAATCCTAATACCTCTAAATTTGTAGAGTTTAGGGAAAAGGTCAATGTGGAGTAAAGATTGGGGAACTAGATCATGAACTGCAAAAGTAAAGAAGCCACTCTCACTTCTGTCTACTTTTTGCTCAGACCCATGTTTTGCAGCCATGGAAGAATGATCACAAAATATTAGGCACTGGCTTATTCTATACCAGATTCTATGGGACATAATCCAGTCTCACAAGGTCCTCCAGAAATTGCAGAAACTAAGACTTCAGCTGACCTATCATCTTTTCATAACGCCAAATACTTCACATATGATGATGAACGAGGGATTTAGTAAATTCACAGGTGGGGTTCTTGGCAGAAAATCAAGGAAGGGGAATCTAAATACAAATAGTTTTCAATTATAAAATAAGAAGAATATATTTGAACTCTCTTTATAGAGCTGGTTGATTCATAAGATATGCTAATGTTCCATATTTGTCACTGTTGCTAGGTTAGCCTTGGTGACTATAAATATCTATTGGTATTTAAATTTTAAATCTATTGGTACCTGGGTGCAATCTCAAAAAGGACAGAATGATCATGGTACATTTCTGTTCTTGGCCATTATAGGAACCTCATACACTGAATAAATCAACAAAAAGAGGGCCCTTATGCTTACTACTTTCAAGAGAACTAAGATTGCTGTTAAACAATATCATTCTATATCACAGTAAAACCATTCAATATCATGGTGATCCAAGTCTATGCCCCAAGTACTAATGCTGAAGAAGTTGAATGGTTCTATGAATATTTGGGGTACAAAATGAAGCAGGACAAAAGCTAACAGAGTCTTGTCAAGAGAACGTCCTGGTCATAGCAAACGCCCTCCTCCAAAAACATAAGAGATGACTCCACATGGATATCACCAGATGGGTAATACTGAAATCAGATTGATAATATTCTTTGCAACCAAAGATGAAGAAGCTCCTTAAAGTCAGCAAAAACAAGAACAGAGGATGATTGTGGCTCAAATCAAGAATCCCTTATTGAAAAATTCAGACTTAAATTGAAAAGCGTAGGGGAAACCACTAGGCCATTCAGATATGAGCTAGATCAAATCCCTTATGACTCTACATTTGATAATATTCTTTGCAACCAAAGATGAAGAAGCTCCTTAAAGTCAGCAAAAACAAGAACAGAGGATGATTGTGGCTCAAATCAAGAATCCCTTATTGAAAAATTCAGACTTAAATTGAAAAGCGTAGGGGAAACCACTAGGCCATTCAGATATGAGCTAGATCAAATCCCTTATGACTCTACAGTGGAAGTGACAAATAGATTCAAGGGATTGGATCTGAGACAATGGACAGATGTTCATAACATTGTACAGGAGGTGGTGACCAAAACCAACCCCAAGGAAAAGAAATATACCAGATTCTATGGGACATAATCCAGTCTCACAAGGTCCTCCAGAAATTGCAGAAACTAAGACTTCAACTGACCTATCATCTTTTCATAACGCCAAATACTTCACATATGATGATGAACAAGGGATTTAGTAAATTCACAGTGGGGTTCTTGGCAGAAAATCAAGGAAAGGGAATCTAAATACAAATAGTTTTCAATTATAAAATAAGAAGAATATATTTGAACTGTCTTTATAGAGCTGGTTGATTCATAAGGTATGCTAATGTTCCATATTTGTCACTGTTGCTAGGTTAGCCTTGGTGACTATAAATATCTATTGGTATTTAAATTTTAAATCTATTGGTACCTGGGTGCAATCTCAAAAATGACAGAATGATCATGGTACGTTTCTGTTCTTGGCCATTATAGGAACCTCATGCACTGAATAAATCAACAAAAAGAGGGCCCTTATGCTTACTACTTTCAAGAGAACTAAGATTGCTGTTAAACAATATCATTCTATATCACGGTAAAACCATTCAATTTCATGGTGATCCAAGTCTATGCCCCAAGTACTAATGCTGAAGAAGCTGAAGTTGAATGGTTCTATGAATATTTGGGGTACAAAATGAAGCAGGACAAAAGCTAACAGAGTCTTGTCAAGAGAACGTCCTGGTCATAGCAAACGCCCTCCTCCAAAAACATAAGAGATGACTCCACATGGATATCACCAGATGGGTAATACTGAAATCAGACTGATAATATTCTTTGCAGCCAAAGATGAAGAAGCTCCTTAAAGTCAGCAAAAACAAGAACAGAGGATGATTGTGGCTCAGATCAAGAATTCCTTATTGAAAAATTCAGACTTAAATTGAAAAGCGTAGGGGAAACCACTAGGCCATTCAGTTATGAGCTAGATCAAATCCCTTATGACTATACAGTGGAAGTGACAAATAGATTCAAGGGATTGGATCTGAGACAATGGACAGATGTTCATAACATTGTACAGGAGGTGGTGACCAAAACCAACCCCAAGGAAAAGAAATGCAAGAAGGCAAATGGTTGATTGAGGAGGCCTCATAAATAGCTGAAAAAAAGAAGGGAAATGAAAGGCAAAGGAGAAAAGCAAAGATACATCTATCTGAAATGCAGAGTTCTAGAAAATAGCAAGGAGAAGAAAGAAAGGCTTTTAAAGTGAACAATGCAAAGAAATAGAGGAAAGCAATAGAATGGGAGAGACCAGAGATCTCTTCAAGAAAATCAGAGATACCAAGGGAATATTTCATGCAAAGATGGGTAGAATAAAAGATAGAAATGGTAAAGATCTTCACGACCAAGATAATCACGATGGTGTGATCACTCACCTAGAGCCAGACATCCTGGAATGTGAAGTCAAGTGGGCCTTAGAAAGCATCATTATGAACAAAGCTAGAGGAGGTGATGGAATTCCAGTTGAGCTATTTCAAATCCTGAAAGATGATGCTGTGAAAGTGCTGCACTCAATATGCCAGCAAATTTGGAAAACTCAGCAGTGGCCACAGGACTGGAAAAGGTCAGTTTTCATTCCAATTCCAAAGAAAGGCAATGCCAAAGAATGCTCAAACTACCGCACAATTGCACTCATCTCACATNGGAGTTGGTGATGGACAGGGAGGCCTGGTATGCTGTAATTCATGGGGTTGCAAAGAGTCAGACATGACTGAGTGACTGAACTGAACTGAGCTGACTGAACAGAAGTAGAAGATATTAAGAATACATAGAAGAACTGTACAAAAAAGATCTTAATGACCCAGATAACCATGATGGTGTGATCACTCACCTAGAGACAGATATCCTGGAATGAGAAGTCAAATGGGCCTTAGGAAGCATCACTATGAACAAAGTTATTGGAGGTGATGGAATTCCAGTTGAGCTATTTCAAATTCTAAAATATGATGCTGTGAAAGTCCTGCACTCAATATGCCAGCAAATTTGGAAAACTCAGCAGTGGCCACATGACTGGAAAAAGTCAGCTTTCATTCCATCCCAAGGAAAGGCAATGCCAAAGAATGTTCAAACTACCACACAATTACACTAATTTCATATGCTAACAAAATAATGCTCAGAATCCTTAAAACTAGGCTTCAACCATATGTGAACCGGGAACTTCCAGATGTACAAGCTGGATTTAGAAAATGCAGAGGAACTAGAGATCAAATTGCAATCTGGGGTATCATGGAAAAAGCAAGAGAATTCCAGAAAAACATCTATTTCTGCTTCATTGACTACTCCAAAGCTTTTGACTGTGTGGATCACAACAAACTGTGGAAAATTCTGAAAGAAATGGGAATACCAGACCACCCGACCTGCCTCCTGAGAAATCTGTATGCAGGTCAGGAAGCAACTGTTAGAACCAGACATGGAACAATGGACTGGTTCCAAATTGGGAAAGGGGTACGTCAAGGCTGTATTTTGTCACCCTGTTTATTTAATTAATATGCAGAGAACATCACGTGAAATGCCTTGCTGGATGAAGCACAAGCTGGAATTAGGACTGCTGGGAGAAATATCAGTAACCTCAGATATACAGATGATACCACTCTACTGGCAGAAAGCAAAGAGGAATTGAAGAGCCTCTTGATGAAAGTGAAAGAGAAGAGTGATAAAGTTGGCTTAAGACTCAATAATCAAAAAACTAAGAGCATTGTATCCAGTCCCTTCACTTCATGGCAAGTAGATGGGGAAACAATGGAAACAGTGACAGACTTTGTTTTTGTGAGCTCCATAATCACTGTGGATGGTGACTGCAGCCATGATATTAAGCAACACTTGTTCCTTGGAAGAAAACTGCTGAGAAACCTAGACAACGTATTAAAAAGCAGAGGCATTACCTTGTCTGCAAAGGTCCATACAGTCAAAGCTATGGTTTTTCCAGTAACTATGTATTCATGACCTTTGCTCAGCACCAAAGAACTGATGCCCTGGAACTGTGGTGCTGTAGAAGACTCTTTAGAGTCCCGTTTTCTGCAGGGAGACCCAACCAGACACTCCTAAAGGAAATCAACCCTGAATATTCATTGGTAGGACTGATGCTGAAGCTGAAGTACTGAGCTGAAGCTCCAGTACTATGGCTACCTGATATGAAGAGCCAGTTCACTGGAAAATATCCTGATTCTGGGAAAGACTGAAGACAGGAGGAGAAGATGATGACAGGGCATGAGATGGTTGGATGGCATCATTGACTCAATGGACATGAGTTAAGCAAACTCCAGGAGATAGCGAAAGACAGGGAAATCTGGTATGCTACGGTCCATGGGGTCGCAAAGAGTCAGACACGCCTGAGTGATGACCAATGACAATTTCAATTTTATTCCTCATGCAATGACCACACTGTTCATGACCTCTTTGAAAGTGCACTGACGTGACTTCCTTGCCAGGGAAGGTGGCTGTCTGACACCATATGTAGGTCATATATCTGAGTGTTGAAAGTCTGATCCACACGAGAGATTCATGATCACTCTCATGGAAAACATACATTTTCAAACTCTTAGAAGCGCATCTAAACCACTCTTACTGAATGTTCTCTGTTACAAATCATCAGTACCTCTCTCACCCAAAATTTTATTCCTTGCTCAGTTACATGATTAGCTGCTGCTTCTGTATCAGTGGAGACTGACAGCTTTAGACATCTGTTTACCAAAGTGTCCAGTGAGACATACGACTTAGAATTATGACCACAGGGAGCAGACGCTTTCCAGTGTTTTTCAGGCCTTCATAGCTACAAAGGTCACAATAACCTACCTCTGGTAGATGTCAGCATATATTACGACATGTTCTGTTATCCAGGTTTAAGTGACATCCTCGACATTCTCTTCAGGTCACTGAGACTGCCTCTGAAGCCGCACGTGTGGACTGAAGCGGCACTGGTAATATGAGAGACCTGGGCCTAGTGGGAGCGCTCACATTACCTATTTCTGCTGTCTATCTCTATCTAGCTATCGTCTATCCATCTACATATCACTATAATTAATAATATAGTGAGGCCAGGCTTCTGACTTTATAACTTCTTGGGAAGTTCAAAATGGACATCTCAGGTTCCATGGTCAGCTGTTGCCCAATGATTAGCATTAGATCTATACGTGTGTCCAGGGTAAAAGCAAAAGCCTTTCTTAAATGAAAAGTACTGTCAGGTGAATACGCATGGCTTTGCTCCAAAATCCTAAGATCTTCCTCACAGTTCTACTGATGTGTCTTTCCGTCAGTTCAGACAGTTTCCTAACCTGCTACCAACACTCCTGCACCACTGAGCACCCTGATTCAGAGAAATGGTGCCCTTGCTGCCCCAACCAGCTGGAAGTATTTTCAAACACTGATCATCTATCAAGTTTAAGTTGTTCCCAGACATCAAAGAGCTCTACCAGGCATTCTTCTCTGTGTTTGTTTTAGTGGTAGGAGATGTAATATACAGCAACTAACATTTAGTTTGAAAAGGCTATTTTGACATAAGTAGAGTCTAGAAACATCACTGATACCCGAGAACTCCATATTTTTAATAGAGTTCATTTTCTGGTCTCTGGCAGTCAGGTTATCTTTTTTGACTTCTAGAATACTCACTACTGTCTAAGTCTTATAAGCATACCAGTATATCGCTGCACTGATGCAAGTTGATGAGGGTAAATAGTTGTCTGTCAGCTAAAATCAAATGGCTTCTGATGGGTTTGCTTATTGATATAATAAAGCCAAAAAAAGCACTTGTCAGCTCAATAGCTGCATAACAGTTACCAGGACCTGAGCTGATTTGCATGAATATGCAATAACAGCTGTGATAGAAGATATTACCTAATTAAACCTGTAATAATTACTGTCCTTGTTCCAGACCCACAAGTCCTCTGCATAGGTTCACCACATGAGTTAAATGTGTTGTGATGAAAATCTTTACTCATGCATCTTCCATGCAAACCAATTCCACACACTCAAGCCAGGCCACTGATTCCATAATCTATTTTATGTGTACTTTTCAAGAACTGCAGACATAGAAATCTCTCTTCCTCACCTGACTCCCTTAGCAAAACTTCACACATACTTTTCCAAATTTTTTACTGATACCCAGAAAAGAAACCTCATAACTGTTTTGATGTACAAGCTGTCTTCTCCCATGCTTGACATTGTAATTGGTGTTAAAATTACAATGTCTTTCCAGCCTTCTGTGTGATCTGACTTTTGATATAGGTTTGGAGGCAATAAGGACTGGTGGAAGCATGACCTGAGAAGCATTGTTGTCCTCTTCAAAGAGGATGACCAAGGGTAAGGTCAACTCAAGGGCTCCAGGCACACAAAAGACAGCCTAAACAATGTGGGGGAAGGGTGGAGCATGAGGTTGTGGCTGCTTCTATCAAGAGATCATCAGTGGGAAACAGGGACCATGAGATATGTTGAGATATCCAATAGCTCCTCATGTGCTTTCATTTCATTATTACAGTTATATCTTAGTTCATTAATCAACCAAAAATAACATTTTAGAGAGAAGGGAAGAGCCAGCCAACTCATCAATTATATGCTTATCTTTGTGGGGAGGAATAACAAAGAGTCATCCAATGCTATTTCTTAGTAACAGAAAATTCAGTTCTACTGAATGGGAAAGACCCCTCTATACATCAAGCAAGTTTTCTAAAAACATGTATATAGTAGACAAAGCCCTTTTTTACTGTTCTGTTTGTATTTATGTAGCAAGTTTAAACATATATAATACATTCACAACAGGGAAGCTAAATGGTCTTGCTGATTTTTCACCCCTCATATAGCAAATTAATTTGAAAATTCTAACTGCGAAGAAACTATTTCATACAGGAGAAGAATGGAGAGTATAAATTCATTAGAAAATAAGGCTTAAAAATAAAATTCCAAATTAAATAACCATTTTATAATGACACTAGGTGACTCTAGGGCATGCTTTACTGGGTTATTAATACATGTCTCCAGCAGCTGAAGGCACCCAAGGCGTGCATTAATAGACACTAAAACACACCCTGTCATGCTTTAATGCTAAATTAATTAAGCAATAACGTGACCTGTGTGAAGGTCTTTCCTGGTCCAGCAATTACTGAATGGAAGACATAAAGATATTTTCAGACATTGCTTGACCAAGCAATCATTAGTTTATATAAACAAACAAAAAATTTTTATAAACTACAGTCTAATTTTCCTTTGTCCCAAAGTTAATTTCAAAGTTAAATTTAGGACAAATTTTTTAGCACTTTTAGGCCAAAGCTCTATCATTGGTTAAAATATATCCCATATATCCCCTTTTGAGCTTACAAATATAAACACAAATCTGATGACTTTGATTTCACATATTTTTCATTTGAATATAATTAGGTTGATCAGTGGGCCATAAAAGTTGACACAAGAAAGACAGATTAAAAATATACATATACTTGCTATAGGAAGCAAGTTTACACTCAACTGAGTTTCTCAATATCCTTACAATTTCTCTCTATTAACTCTTGTGTTTATATACTTCTTTTAATGCTGAATTTTTCTAAATTTAACTTCAGAGTGTGGAAAAGCTCTTAAAACATTGTCAATATTAATTGCTTTGTAACTGTAGACACCACTCTTCATATGTAAATAAGATAGGAAAATTATAAAGCATATGGTATAGATCATGTGATTCAGCTTTTCCCAATTGTGAACCAGAATTTTTGTCTATTTTGTACACTCATGTATCTCAAGTGCATAGAAAAATAGTTGGTACAGAGATCTCAGGAAATATTTGTTGTGTGAATAGATAAATGAAAGAATGCGTCTGTGCACTCTGTACTATGTTAAGAAAACCAAAGCAAAAATGTGTGGTTCTTGCTCTCAAGTTCACAACCTCCCAATGAAGGAAATAAAGAGCTTTGTAGCTAGCTATGATACAATTACTTTAAAATTAATTTTGAAGCCTCTTGGGTAGGATTCATTCTGGCCACTTTGAAAGTGTGTTTTCCCTAGGCTGGATGGGAAACACCATTTCAGACAAAGAAAAAAAATCACAAAGGAATAAATGAACAAAGGACATTTTAACAGCAGTGTTAGGGTGCCAGAGAAGACAGGAGATGAACATAGATCAGAAGCTTGGACACTGATAGTAGAGGACCTTGACCACCTGCCAAGAGTTTTTTAAAAAAGAAGAGAGCAGTTAACTTGAATTCAATGTTGTCTAGGAACACATTTTAAAAGATATAAGGAGCATCTACGTTACCTGTTAGGAGTGTTTCGATGATCTTTGTAAAAATGTGACTAATAAAATGGTAGCCAAAGAAGCCAGATCAGAGAGAATCAAAGACTAAATGGAATGGCAAAAAGTAAGGTTTAAGAAGGAAAGGCATGGAGGACCACTCCCTCATAATTAAAATCATAAATCTGTACCAGTCAACTCAATGGGATATGGGAAATTGAGATGGAACTGAATGAAGAGCCAAGAAAAAGACATACATGTATCATGTATCAAAAAGTTATATACGAAGGAGTGGCATCACAAATCACTTTGGATTTTTAAGTCCAAAGAATGGACAATTAAGTCAGTGATGCTGGAATAATATAAAGCCACAAGCATGTCTCACTCTATAAATACATATACAGAAATCTCAGAGGGATTAAAATCTTAACACTAACAAAAACTTTTAGAGAAAAATATATTTATTGTATTAAAAAGAAAAATATTACTTAAACAAGATGTACAAAGCACAAATTCATAGAAAAGACTGTCATTTGACATTAAAAATTAAAATTAAAAAATTATTAATGACAAAAGACACTATGTAAATCAGGTTTAAAGAGAAGTCATAGACTGGAAAAAGTTATTTTCAACCTAATTGACTCAGAGCTAGCATACAGAATATATAAATAAATCCTATAAATCACTGTAAAGAATCCAATAGAAAAGCAAGAATTTTATGAAAAGGTAATTATAAAAGAAACCTGCATATGCCAATAATCACGTGAATTGTTTCTCACCCTTACTGATTCTCAGCACAAATTAAGGCAAGGAAATACCATTTCATATTGATCCAATGGGCAAAACTGAATGTGTCTGGTTGCTAACTAGAAAGTACAGCTATATCTGAGAGAAATTTGACAAAATCTAACGAAGTAAAGATGTACAAACTATAATAGCAATTCCACTTGTAGATATATTCAATATGGAAAATCCAACAAAAGTTCACAATGAATCAAATGCAAGAAGGGTCATTTTAGCACATATTCTCAGTAAAAACTGGAAATACACAGTTGTTACTGAGAGGAATACGTGGATAAACTACTGGTGACTCATCAAGGGAAATGCGTTAAAGTAATGAAAATGTATCAAATATAGATAAACCCAAAACACAACACTGAGAAAACAGAGTAATTCATCAGAAACTAGGTATAGTATGATAGTATTTAAGAAAATTACAACTGTTAATAAATATTAACATTTTTATGGCTACATATATGGAGTATAGAATCCTACTGGAGTATGCTCAGTGGCTTCAGTTGTGTTCAACTCCTTGTGACCCCATGGACCATAGTCCACCAGGCTCCTCTGTCCCTGGGATTTTCCCAGCAAGAATACTGGAGTGGGTTGCCATTTTTTCCTCCAGGAGATCTTCCCCATCTAGTTATCAAGCCAGTATATCCTGTATCTCCTGCACTGCAGGAGGATTCTTTACTGCTGAGTCACTGGGGAAGCCCCCTATTTGAGTCTAAATGTCTAACTTTAGGACAGTGGTTATCACTAGGGAAGGAGGGCATAGAAATGGGAATGTAAAAATACAGATAAGACTACCATTTCAGGAAGCAAAAGAATGTCAAAATACTATTATTTCCTAACCTGTGGGAAGAATACATAAGAATTTGTCAAAACATTTTTAGGCTAAATAATTTAGAAATAAAAATTTAAAATGAAATATACATGATTAAAGTTTAATAAGTGCTATATCAGATGTCTGCAAAACATTCATAAGTAAACATTTTATGATGCATTTTATATTACAGATATTTTAAAACCAACAAGAGAAACGGCCGCTCTCTTGGATCACTGAGTAGACAGGAGTCTTGTACAGTTGTGTGTCGATCCAAGGGAACTGGCAAGATAAGTACACTTGATCAATAGATATTTGTGGGCAAGAGTCTGGATCTCATTAATTAATTCATTTAACAACTACTTGTTGAGTGTGCACCATGCTCTAGGCAACAGTCTAGTTCTAAAGATCTAAACAGACAAAAATATTTGCTTTCATGGAACTTACCTATTAACAGGTAGAGATAGAATATAGACATAATAAATAAGTAAAATAGAAGATCATATGCATATGCAGAAAAAAGAATTGGTCAAGGTTACCAATGGTGGGGAGTAGTGGTGGAAGAAGCTTGAGGTATTAGAGAGAGAGTGGTCAGGGTAATCGCATTGTGAAGACTCTTGAGCAAAAATTTAAAGAGCCAAGGGAGAAAAGTAGCCTGAGGAAACAGTCAGTGCAAAGGTCCTGTAGCAGGAAGATACCTAGTTTATTCAAGGAACAGTAAGGAGGCCAATGTAACTGAAGAAAAGCGGAACAGAGGACAAAAACTAGGAGATAAGATCAGAGAGGAAACAGACTGAGATCATGTAGGGCTTCAGGGCTGTTGTAGGAATTTGGGGTTTAGTTTGGATGATTCAGAGCAGAAGAACTGACTTTCTCTTTAAAGGACATACTGCCCACTGTGTTGAGAAAAGACAGTGTGGAGAGCAGGATGGAAGCAGGGAAATCTGGTAGGAGGCTGATATTATAAGACAGACAAGAGGTGATGATGGTTCAGATCAACAGAAAGACAGATTGTGGGTATATCTGAAAGTCAGAAGCAATAGGATTTGCTAAGGAAACACATGCAGGGTTGAGGGGAAGCAAGATAGGAGTTAAGGATGACTGCAAGATTTTTCACATGAGCAACCAAAAGGAAGGAGTGGCAATTTACTGAGTTGAACTGGAGCAGGTAGAGCATATTTATGAAGAAGGAAAATGTTTTCAGTGTGCAAAACAAAAACGTTCAAAATGATGCCAGGAGAAAGTTGCTAGTGGAAGAGAAGGAAATGCAAGAGCATGGGTTGCTTAGAATCCAAAACAAAGTCTGTCAAGGAGAACAAGTTGATAACTGTCCAATGCAAGAGCATTTCTGTTCAATAGACGTGGAGAAATGCCTGACCAGACTGGATTTAAAAGATAAGTGGAAAGAAAAATTAGAAAGACTCAGCTCAGTTAATTATTTCAATGAGTTTTTAAAATAAAGAGAACCAGAGAAATGGAGTGATAGGTGAGGTTGGGGGTCCCACCCTTAAGTGAATTCTACTTGTCAAGTCGGGTCAAGAAAAAAAGATTTTAAAGACAAGGTAAATAATGGTTTGTTTTTAAGTGGACAAGCATGTTGAGTGTAGAGAAACAGAGAGAGGAAAAAGAAAGAGAAAGAGGTAAATGTGAATCCAAGAAGAGCCCTGGGATTCAATGGGAGCAGAGTTGTTCAATCTACTGTAGGTTGAGGAAAGGCAGACTATGTAGATGCAGATTACGCAGGAAAGTGGTAGATGTGAGGACGGCATTTATGGCTTCCTCAGCAGCTCAGCTGGTAAAGTCACCTACAATGCAGGAGACCTGGATTCGATCCCTGGGTTGGGAAGATCCTCTGGGGAGGGCATGGCAATCAACTCCAGGATTCTTGCCTGGAGAATTCTATGCACAGAGGAACCAGGCGGACTATAGTTCATGGGGTTGCAAAGAGTCGGACACAAATGAGAGACTAACACTTTCTTTCAACAGATTCCTTCTTAATGAAATACAAAATGAGATCCTCAACTGTGAGCAAGAATAGAGGAGAAAGTATGAGAGATCTGAGGTGAGAGGAAATTATAAGAATTATTAGAAGAAAGTAGGTGAGTGAATGGATGATGGAAATTGCTATTATGTTTTAGACATTATTAAGGATTAACTTTTGAGTTAGTGATCATGAATTTAAAGTGAAACCAGGCAACAAGGTTCTCCAGTCATGCTTAGCTATACAAGTGTGGTTTATTTATTTAGGGTTGATGTTTACTAAGAATTTAAAGTGAAACCAGGCAACAAGGTTCTCCAGTCATGCTTAGGTATACAAGTGTGGTTTATTTATTTAGGGTTGATGTTTACTAAGAGATTATGATGAAACAAAATACAGAAAATGGAATTGTGATGTTTGTAAGGAAGTACTTAAAATGATTAAATTCAGGTTGACTATGTAAAAAAGAGGGAAAATGAGACTGGCATGGGGTACAGAAAAGATGATAGCATTGTGGGTTGTTGGGATTGGTGAGGTAGAAGGATTGTTAGAGTCAGGGTACCTGAGAAAGAGAGAGAATAAGAGAAAGATGGGTGATGTTCATGAGGGAGTAGGTATTTGAAATTGAGACTGTGAAGCAGTATCAATTAATAACAATAACATGACTAAGATATTGACTTGAGAATCACAAGCATGCTGGTTGAAAATGAAACTATTACAATAAGGTTTCCAATAATGGCACAGAGAAAGAAAATGGTAGAAAGGTGTTTGTTTCCTTTGACCTTTCCCTCTGGGGAAATGGAAGTGCCTCTATCTATCCCAATACTGTCTTTAATATCTCTCAATTCACATTTTCTCCTCTTTTGGATGGAGGTAGGAAAATAGATGTAATGAAAAGGATGTTTTGATACCCAAAAGAATAACAGTTAAAGGATGAAAGAGAAGTAAAAAGACTAGCCCTGCCTTGTTTGTATTTCTGCCTGCTCCTTCACTTTTAATCCCACAATTTTAGAAGACTGCTTTCAGAATCATTATCTAGCTTTACACTTAGACAGAGTCAGTACAATTGGATTTGATATATAAAATTTCCCTTTACAGGTGTCTTTTTCAAGCACACTTATCAAAATGGCATTTAAAATACTTTAGAATTTTTATATGCTGTATCCTTTAAGCAATATTTGCTTCGGGAACTTCAGACAAGCTTGTTTGAAACTATACAGCAATAATATTTCATTCTAGCTGATTAATCCAAAGCCAGAACTGTGCTTGAATGTCTCCTGAAAAGGTATGTGTCAGCAGTGGCTTGCCGCAGAGGCAGGGGCTCTGGGTGTAGCAGACCCGGGTATGGCATAAGTCCTCTTGGAGGAGGTTGCCATTAACCCCACCATAGAGCTGCCAGAACTTACACAGGACTGGACAAACAGACTCTTGGAGGGCACAAACAGAACCCTGTGTGCACCAGGACCTAGGAGAAAGGAGTGAACACACAAGAAACTGACCCAGACTTGCCCACGAATGTCCAAGAGTCTCCAGTGGAGGCATGGGTCGACAGTGGCCTGCTGGAGGGTCGGGGGTATTGAGTTCAGCAGTGCCTGCATGGGACCTTTTGAAGGAGATGCCATTATATTGTGGAGAAAGAAATGGCAACCCACTCCAGTATTCATGCCTGGAAAATACCATGGACCGAGGAGCCTGGTAGGCTACAGTCCATGGGATTGCCATTGTATTCATTACCTCCACCATAGTTGGGCCTCAGGTCCCAGGGAGGGAACACAGCCCTGTCCATCAACAGAAAATTGGATTAAAGACATATTGAGCATGGCCCCACCCATCAGAACAAGACCCAGTTCCCCCCACAGTCAGTCTCTCCCATCAGGAAGCTTCCTTATCCTTATCTATCAGAGTACAGACAGAATGAAAACCACAATCACAGAAAGTTAACCAAACTGATCAAATGGACCACAGCCTTGTCTAACTCAATGAAACTATGAGCCATGCCATGTAGGGCCACCCAAGATGGAGGGGTCATGGTGGAGAGTTCTGACAAAAGGTGGTCCACTGGAGAAGGAAATGGCACACCACTTCAGTATTCTTGCTTTGAGAACCCCATGAACAGCATGAAAAGGCAAAAAGATAGGACACTGAAAGATTAACTCTCCAGGTCGGTAGGTGCCTAATATGCTACAGGAGATAGGTGGAGAAATAACTCCAGAAAGAATGAAGAGATGAAGCCAGAGCAAAAACAACACCCAGTTGGAGATATGACTGGTGATGTAAGTAAAGCCCAAAGCTGTAAAGAGCAATATTGCATAGGAACCTGGAATGTTATGGCCATGAATCAAGGCAAATTGGAAGTGGTCAAACAGGTGGAGATCCAACCAGTCCATCCTAAAGGAAATCAGTCCTGAATAGTCATTGGAAGGACAGATGCTGAAGCAGAAACTCCAATACTTTGGCCACCTGATGCAAAGAACTAACTCATTTGAAAATACCCTTCTGCTGGGAAAGATTGAAGGCGGGAGCAGTAGGGGATAACAGAGGATGACATGGTTAGATGGCATCACCGACTCAATGGACATGAGTTAGAGTAAGCTCTGGGAGCTGATGATGGACAGGGAAGCCTGGTGTGCTACAGTCCATGGGGTTGCAAAGAGTCAGACAATGACTAAGCCACTGAAATGAACTGAATCCTATTTTATACAGATATTGAGTAGCCTGAAGCTTATAAAAAGGAAGATTGTAGTCTTATCTGATGTGACCACTATATTGGTGAACAAGTTTTGCCCTTCCAAAGTAAACTTTAGTTATAACTCTTTCTGTAAGCACAGAAATGTCAAGTGCTAGGGTTTTGTTCACCTGTCTAGCATGATCATTGAAGAGACACTTTGACATGTTTTGTTCAGAGTCAATAGGACTTCTGTCAGTGAAAAGATTTCAGCAGTGTCTACAAACTGAACATTTGTTCTGATGTAGCATGCTGTGACCCAGAACTGTGACAACCAGCTGAGTCTGCTCAAACTTCATCAAGCAGCCCCATTTTGTAATGGAATCTTGGTCACAGAATTGCCTACATGGCAATGGGCTTCACGGGGTCATTTTAAATGAGAAATTGGTTAGTGTGAACAGTCCTCTAAAGTTGTAAGGAATTTTAAGTATAACTAAATCAAGAGATATTACTGAGGTTTTACACAGATAGAATGCACATGAAGCATGATAAAGTAACCTTACCTTACATTTAAATCAAATATTAAATTTAATAAATAAATTATTAAGTAGAAAAGGGAGTCACTAGTGACCCAAAGAATAAAGATTAAGAATACACAAAATGCTGGTACTCATATAGACTTTATTGGTCAGGAAATTTCACAAAGTAGATGAGACGTGTCACCCAAGAAAACTTCCAAGGGTGTCACCAGTAAAGCCAATATTTGGAAATATGTTGGAAGGGAAGACTTTTTTCATGTTAGAAAACATGATTATGGTATCACTAAATGTTAAACATAGGAAGGGAAGGGAAGTCACTCAGTCGTGTCCGACTCTGCGACCCCGTGAACTGTAGCCCACCAGGCTCCTCCGTCCTTGGGATTCTCCAGGCAAGAATACTGGAGTGGGTTGCCATTTCCTTCTCCAGGGGAACTTCCCGACCCAGGGATTGAACCCAGGTCTCCCGCATTGCGGGCAGACGCTTTAACCTCTGAGCCACCAGGGAATATAATCATTTTATTTACAGCTTATAAAAAAGTATAAAGTAATTATGTTAATAAAACATAAAAAGGTTCTCATGTCTAATGGGTAAACGTAAAAAAGCACAACACAGTACAAATTAATCAATATTCAAAGGAAAGAGGCTTCCCCAATGGTACAGCAGGTAAAGAATGTACCTGCAATGCAGGATACACAGGAGACCCAGGTTCAATTGCTGGGTCAGGAAGATCCCCTGGAGAAGGAAATGGCAACCCTCCAGTATTCTTGCCTGAAAAATCCCATGGACAGGGGAGCCTGGTGGGCTACAGTCCAATGGATCACAAAAAGTCGGACATGACTGAGCAACAAAGCACACACAGAGTGCTCTGATTCTAAATTACCAGCCTTGATTTTTGTGAAAACTATTTTAGAAGTAGAGATACAATTTCTCATTGAAGTAGCAACACCCAGCCAGCCTAGATATAAATGGCTTGTTGAGAACTGATCAAAGCCAATTTGTTCACATTTTGGCAGATACTAAATTCTTCAGAGCAAGAGATCAGTAAATGTTATAAGGCCTCCTCTCTAGCAACTTGATGCCAAGGGGAAGAATACAAGGAAAGGAAGTCAAATTTGGGCAAATTTGGCATTCATGTAAACTTTCCTTAGTAAAAAGACAATGACATTTTTTAAGACTCTCTGATATAATCACTGGAGGCAGAATTATCATGTTTACCATAGGTGTATCAGATCAGTGTCCTCTGCAGGATATCCAGATGGTTCTGATCTCTTTGAATTATGTCATGGGAGGGAGCAGGCGAGTTAACATGGCACTAGAGCAAATCATGGCCTCTTCCATGTGAACACAAATTGTACTTTCTAACTGGAACAGATAAAAGTATTGACTGAATTATTAGCCTCAGACTTTAGGCCAGAGGCCATGTTAATAGTTTTAGAAAAACACATCCAGAAAAGAAGCTATAATTGAGGATACTACTTAGTTGAGTTTCTAAAAGTAGCCTATTGTCATCTTTCAACATTCAACAGGTTTCTGCAGAGGCCAAACCAGTGAATCAAATGGAAACAAGATGGGGACCTCTACCCTTCAGATCTATGTTATCCAGTAAGACAAGGTCCATGCAGCTCTTTAGATTTAATTAAATAAAATTATACATTCATCTCCTAAGTCACACTAGCCATATTTCAAGCACTTGATAACCATTTCCATCATTAGAGAAAGTTCTGTCAGACAGCACTGCTCTAGATTCTTATGGGTAGCACTATTTTATCCACTGCCCCACTCTGGGATGCTTGTTTTTCATTTACTGTTTTGACAAGAGGAATGGGGTATTGTTTCTGAGGCTTCTTTTTAGAATTCCCCAATATGAAAACTCCGTAAACCACAAGACAAAGACTCAATCTGGAGGTTAATCCAACTGTGACATGTGTCACCCCAATCCAATTGAACATTCCAGGACCAGAGAATTGACCCCTGGATAGTTTAGCACACCCAGCGGACCCACCGTAAGAAAGATGTTGGACAAACTCCTTTAATTACTTGTTCCTTCAATGGGCTCCACTCTAAGAGGGAAGCCATGACTCTTTGCTTCTGAGGGTATTAATGTCAACTTGGACTCTAAACCCAACCACTCATAGACAGGCTGGGGTGTTTCCCTTTCCTCAATGTACAGCTACTCAAGTAAATTAATGTAGATCTTTATAAAGCAATCACCACAGTGTATACTTGCTTTAATGTTGGAGCATCCTTTCTCAGGTTTCCTGTCTAAAAACCAGCTTGATTCAGAACCTGGATGGAGGATCATGATTCTTTATTAGGGCAAAAGCACTCAGCCTCTGCATGGTGCATCTTTGCTTTCTTCTGATGGCTCAGGGTGAGTAGTACCCATGTTGACTAAACAAATATTTTGCCTCTAGGAATATTTTATTACATCTTCATATTCTCTATAAGTTACATCCTCTGTCTGTCACTCCACCCCTGCAACTCATTATGACAATTGTATGCATGTGGCTTCCTGCACGTAAGAATGGCCATTTGGCCATTATTGTTTCAGAGTCCTATCAGTTTTGTAAGGCATTTTCCTACTATCAGTCCTGGCTAACAGAAGAGAGCCACAATCTAGCTTTCGACTGATATCTGTGCTCCTCTCACAAGCGCATTTCTTACGGCCTTTCCATGAGACACAATCACCCAGTGGGTCTTCTAGCTTTATTTATCACATATACTCTAATATGCCCACCTTCTTGAGTGTCTCCATTTCTTTCTCCACCATCTGTCAAGACAATTCTGACATTTCAGTGTTATAGTGTAAGCCATCATTTCTCTGTGCTTTTAGGAACCATCCCAGTCACCAGTTTACCCATTTCCTTGGATATTTCCCAGGATATTTCAATCTTGTGTATCTCAGTGAAGTGCATCAATTTAAACTCTTCTCTATCATGGCAAATAGATGGGGAAGCAGTAGAAACAGTGTCAGACTTTATTTTTCAGGGCTCCAAAATCACTGCAGATGGTGATTGCAGCCATGAAATTAAAAGACGCTTACTCCTTGGAAGNGGATATTTCAATCTTGTGTATCTCAGTGAAGTGCATCAATTTAAACTCTTCTCTATCATGGCAAATAGATGGGGAAGCAGTAGAAACAGTGTCAGACTTTATTTTTCAGGGCTCCAAAATCACTGCAGATGGTGATTGCAGCCATGAAATTAAAAGACGCTTACTCCTTGGAAGGAAAGTTATGACCAATCTAGAAAGCATATTCAAAAGCAGAGACATTACTTTGCCAACAAAGGACCATCTAGCCAAGGCTATGTTTTTTCCAGTAGTCATGTATGGATGTGAGAGATGGACTGTGAAGAAAGCTGAGTGCCGAAGAACTGATGCTTTTGAACTGTGGTGTTGGAGAAGGAGATCCAACCAGTCCATCCTAAAGGAGATCAGCCCTGGGTGTTCATTAGAAGGAATGATGCTGAAGCTGAAACTCCAGTACTTCGGCCACCTCATGCAAAGAGTTGACTCATTGGAAAAGACTCTGATGCTGGGAAGGATTGGGGGCAGGAGGAGAAGGGGACGACAGAGGATGAGATGGCTGGATGGCATCACCGACTCGATAGATGTGAGTCTGAGTGAACTCCAGGAGTTGGTGATGGACAGGGAGGCCTGGCGTGCTGCAGTTCATGGGGTTCCAAAGAGTTGGACATGACTGAGCAACTGAACTGAACTGATACAGTCTTATTGTCTGCTGTCTGTACCAAGGACTCTGATTTTGGTCCTTTCCAATACAAGCTGGCTACTTCTTACAGCCCCTTTAAGGAATTGTCCCTTTCTTTCCTTATCAGACTCACTTGACCATAGCTGGATTATGCAATGACTCAACCCAAGCTGCAAGGCTATAGGCCAAGAGGCAGTAGAGGGACAGATTCTGAGGCTGGTATTGTCTTCAAGTAAGGAGGAGAGTGCTAAGATTTGCTCTCGCCCAAAGAGAACTCCCTTACACAAAGAGAACTCCTTTAGTCAAAGAGGACTCCCTTGCCCAAAGGATGCCCTCTTGCTGCATTTGATGGCTGGTTAAGTAAGGTATATGTGTAATGGGTCAGCACAGTGCCTGACCTTTGGGGCAACCAAAGACGGGCGGGTCATGGTGGAGAGGTCTGACAAAATGTGGTCCACTGGAGAAGGAAATGGCAAACCACTTCAGTATTCTTGCCTTGAGAACCCCATGAACAGTATGAAAAGGCAAAATGATAGGAACCTGAGAGATGAACTCCCCAGGTGAGTAGGTGCCCAATATGCTACTGGAGATCAGTGGAGAAATAACTCCAGAAAGAATGAAGGGATGGAGCCAAAGCAAAAACAATTCCCAGTTGTGGATACGACTGGTGATAGAAGCAAGGTCCGATGCTGTAAAGAGCAACATAGCATAGGAACCTGGAAAATCAGGTCCATGAATCAAGGCAAATTGGAAGTGGTCAAACAAGAGATGGCAAGAGTGAACGTCGACATTCTAGGAATCAGCGAACTAAAATGGACTGGAATGGGTGAATTTAACTCAGATGACCATTATATCTACTACTGCGGGCAGGAATCCCTCAGAAGAAATGGAGTAGCCATCATGGTCAACAAAAGAGTCCGAAATGCAGTACTTGGATGCAATCTCAAAAACGACAGAATGATCTCTGTTCGTTTCCAAGGCAAACCATTCAATATCACAGTTATCCAAGTCTATGCCCCAACCAGTAATGCTGAAGAAGCTGAAGTTGAACGGTTTTATGAAGACCTACAAGACCTTTTAGAACTAACACCCAAAAAAGATGTCCTTTTCATTATAGGGGACTGGAATGCTAAAGTAGGAAGTCAAGAAACACCTGGAGTAACAGGCAAATTTGGCCTTGGAATGCGGAATGAAGCAGGGCAAAGACTAATAGAGTTTTGCCAAGAAAATGCACTGGTCATAGCAAACACCCTCTTCCAGCAACACAAGAGAAGACTCTACACATGGACATCACCAGATGGTCAACACCGAAATCAGATTGATTATATTCTTTGCAGCCAAAGATGGAGAAGCTCTATACAGTCAACAAAAACAAGACCAGGAGCTGACTGTGGCTCAGATCATGAACTCCTTATTTCCAAATTCAGACTTAAATTGAAGAAAGTAGGGAAAACCGCTAGACCATTCAGGTATGACCTAAATCAAATCCCTTATGATTATACAGTGGAAGTGAGAAATAGATTTAAGGGCCTAGATCTGATAGACAGAGTTCCTGATGAACTATGGAATGAGGTTCGTGACATTGTACAGGAGACAGGGATCAAGACCATCCCCATGGAAAAGAAATGCAAAAAAGCAAAATGGCTGTCTGGAGAAGCCTTACAAATAGCACTGAAAAGAAGAGAGGCGAAAAGCAAAGGAGAAAAGAAAAGATATAAGCATCTGAATGCAGAGTTCCAAAGAATAGCAAGAAGAGATAAGAAAGCCTTCTTCAGCAATCAATGCAAAGAGATAGAGGAAAACAACAGAATGGGAAAGACTAGAGATCTCTTCAAGAGAATTGGAGATACCAAGGGAACATTTCATGCAAAGATGGGCTCGATAAAGGATAGAAATGGTATGGACCTAACAGAAGCAGAAGATATTAAGAAGAGGTGGCAAGAATACACAGAAGAACTGTACAGAAAAGATCTTCACGACCCAGATAATCATGAGGATGTGATCACTAATCTAGAGCCAGACATCTTGGAATGTGAAGTCAAGTGGGCCTTAGAAAGCATCACTAAGAACAAAGCTAGTGGAGGTGATGGAATTCCCGTTGAGCTGTTTCAAATCCTGGAAGATGATGCTGTGAAAGTGCTGCACTCAATATGCCAGCAAATTTGGAAAACTCAGCAGTGGCCACAGGACTGGAAAAGGTCAGTTTTCATTCCAATTCCAAAGAAAGGCAATGCCAAAGAATGCTCAAACTACCGCACAATTGCACTCATCTCACACGCTAGTAAAGTAATGCTCAAAATTCTCCAAGCCAGGCTTCAGCAATATGTGAACCGTGAACTCCCTGATGTTCAAGCTGGTTTTAGAACAGGCAGAGGAACCAGAGATCAAATTGCCAACATCCGCTGGATCATGGAAAAAGCAAGAGAGTTCCAGAAAAACATCTATTTCTGCTTTATTGACTATGCCAAAGCCTTTGACTGTGTGGATCACAATAAACTGTGGAAAATTCTGAAAGAGATGGGAATACCAGACCACCTAACCTGCCTCTTGAGAAATCTGTATGCAGGTCAGGAAGCAACAGTTAGAACTGGACATGGAACAACAGACTGGTTCCAAATAGGAAAAGGAGTACGTCAAGGCTGTATATTGTCACCCTGCTTATTTAACTTTTATGCAGTGTTTCATGAGAAACGCTGAGCCGGAAGAAGCACAAGTTGGAATCAAGATTGCCAGGAGAAATATCAGTCCCCTCAGATATGCAGATGACACCACTATTATGGCAGAAAGTGAAGAGGAACTAAAAAGCTTCTTGATGAAAGTGAAAGAGGGGAGTGAAAAGTTGACTTAAAGCTCAACATTCAGAAAATGAAGGTCATGGCATCTGGTCCCATCACTTCATGGGAAATAGATGGGGAAACAGTGGAAACAGTGTCAGACGTTATTTTTGGGGGTTCCAAAATCACTACAGATGGTGATTGCAGCCATGAAATTAAAAGACGCTTACTCCTTGGAAGGAAAGTTATGACCAACCTAGATAGTATATTCAAAAGCAGAGACAATACTTTGCCAAAAAAAGTCTGTCTAGTCAAGGCTATGGTTTTTCCAGTAGTCATGTATGGATGTGAGAGTTGGACTGTGAAGAAGGCTCAGAGCCGAAGATTTGATGCTTTTGAACTGTGGTGTTGGAGAAGACTCTTGCGTCCCTTGGACTCCAAGGAAATCCAACCAGTCCATTCTGAAAGAGATCAGCCCTGGGATTTCTTTGGAAGGGATGATGCTAAAGCTGAAACTCCAGTACTTTGGCCACCTCATGCGAAGAGTTGACTCATTGAAATGACTGATGCTGGGAGGGATTAGGGGCAGGAGGCAAAGGTGACAACAGAGGATGAGATGGCTGGATGGCATCACCGACTCAATGGACGTGAGTCTGAGTGAACTCTGGGAGTTGGTGATGGACAGGGAGGCCTGGCATGCTGTGATTCTTGGGGTTGCAAAGAATCAGACATGACTGAGCAAGTGAACTGATCTGACAGTGCCTGAGCTCTCTGTGGATCATCTAAACTCTTAGCTGAAATTGTATTGCAGCTTAAGTTCTCCCTCTAATCTTAGTTCCCTTGTGTTCTCAAAAATACTGTTCTCTAGGGTACTCTCCAATATCCTTCCTACAGGCACTTTTTTGTCTCGGGGGTCTATTTTCCAGGGAAATGTGTTAAGAAAATGTATACATTTTATTTGTGCTCTCATGTCCCATTATGTACCCCTTCATATAATCTACCCAAATTATAAGCAAAATGCTGAAATTCATTTGCATGTAGTAATATCAAAAAGCAAATAGAATAACAAAATAATGCATGTGTAAAATACAAAAAATGTGAAGAAGAGGTATATAGTGCTTCTAAGGAGAATAACTAGTATGATGTATTTGTTTGTAAATGATGAAGGAGTGATTTGTAGGCAGATAGCGAAGCAACTAAAAAAGAGAGAGGAAGAAATTTGACATCATAAAGGCATATGTGAAAGAATAATATTTAAGGTGATGCAAATACAACTGGAAGCCTGATTATGGGAGTAGCACCCTATTAGAGGTCACTCAGGTACAACATGTGAAGAGACTGCCATCAGGAAAGCTTACGGGTGCTGCCCTGCAGTATATCCAGCCCGTGTCAGAAATGATAGAAAACCTGGTGCTTTATACTCTTAGCTAAGCTACATCACACCTCATTAATGGTATATCTATTCTCTTTCTTCCCTCAGCAAAACATTAAAAACTTGAGATGAAAGCATCTCATTCTAAAACATATTTGGCTCAAAGAAAAAGATGCTTCCCAGAACTACAAAAGATATTTCTGTAATGAAACTTTAATTAAACTTTGCTTTAATTTAGATCACAATGCAGAAAATAAGGGGCTTTTCATCTTGCCCCAAGTGGAAAGTGTCAGTGTGTGTCGTGAATAAAGTGCTGGCATGGAAATCTCTTGCAATCTTTTAGTGTTGTGAGCCTTGTTGATAACTATGATAACAAAGCAATTGTTTGCAATTTCATCTACAAATAGATATATCTTTAGGATGAATGAACTACCAGAAATATATTTTTGCCTGCCCTCTAACATGCTAACAAGAACAATGGTAATTAGAAGGAACAAAGGTTGGGAAATATAATTTGGAGGAGATCACAGCTCCATCCCTTGGGGTTAATGAAACAATAGTTGACATCATTTAGTCCCACTAAAAAGGAGCAGTCAAATGGCAACAGACAATTAGCAAGCAACAAGGCAATTCAGAACAATTCTTAGGTGCAAAACATTTAAAATTATCTATAAAGAACACATGTTTGAAAAACGTCAACTTTAGAAAAGACTCAAGCTCCGCAGTTGAATGGATCATGGTTTAGAATCTGGTCTGGTTCACAGAGAATATTCTTGCTATCAATAGTAGCGTTTGCTACTTCTTTACTGAGAAGTGCTACATATGTCTCAGATTTGCCTTGGACCACAGACACTTGCCAAGAATAGGTAGGGAATGCATCCTCATTTGTGCCAAGTAGGCGTACAAAGTTTCCCTTTTTCTTTTTAAGGAACTGAAATGCCTCCTCTATACTGAACATCATGTCAGACATGGGTTACAGAGTGGAACAAATGAGATGCAGACTGGCCTTGGGAACTGAGAGATGTTTTTAATGGGTGTCTTTAACATCTTTCTTAATCATTTTGCTCCAGTAAGACAAACATTGGGAAAGGACTGCTTTCAAAACTAGAGAAAGGTCTGCAAATGACCAAAGCCAGCCCCTGTTTTGGGAAATAAAAGTTTTACTGAGACACATTCAGGCTCAATTTTTTATGTATTTTCTATGGTTGTTTTTATGCTTTTATGCTACAAAGACAGTTGAATTGACGTGATAGAGACAGTATGTTTTACAAAGCCTAAAATATTTAAAAGTACATTTGAAATCAGATTCTTTCTTTTAGGTGGCTAGTACCAACAGTAAAGCAAGGTAATAGCCAAAGCAGTCACTAAAAGACCTAGGCACATGTTGCTTATAATATAGGTTAAATTTATGAATGCTTCTGCTATGGAGTAATTCCCCTAAATGCATGTCCCATTCTTTTTGGTTTGGTTGTTACATATATATGCTTAATAATTATAACTTGCAGTGAGATTAGCAAACAGTCACTATACTGTCACCACCCTATTCATTTTTCACATATTCTATTAACTCTAATGGTAGCCACAGTTAGTACTCTCCTATGCACTAAGTAATGTGTTGAGCATCAATGGAGAAAAAGAACTTTCTAATACAAGAGTACAAGGTTAGGCAAGGTTAGAGTGTTTTCACTCAGAATTCAGGAGCTGTTCTTTATACTCTAGCCTGTGTTTCCGGAATACCCTAACAATGGTCTTCACTTAGAATGCTTTTTACTTTTTCACAATCTTAAAGGTAGGAGCAGTAGATTCCTGGCCTACATACCTATAGGTTCTGGGCATGGCAAAGAGAAGGCATTGAAACATCAGAGATGTAGTTAGGAATGAACGTCTCACTCCTTCTGGGTGATGCCTTTCAAGATGCCTAGAGCTCATAAAGGAGTGAGAGGGGATCCCTAAGACAAAGAGTTCTCACAATGGCAAGTTAATTTATGTTTCTATTCCTTTTTTATAGGATATTATTTTGAGATATTTATAAGAAATATGCAGAAGTGTGGACCTGAGACTTGAGAAGTGGGAATTATAGCATGAAAATGAGGACCAAAAAAGTAGAATTACATCTCAGTGATGTCCAGGGCTTCAGAGGGTGACCTGGAGCAGACCCTCACCTGGAGGCAGTGATACACGAGAGCATTGTCTACTCTCCCCTATGAACTCAGTGATGATCACAGACAGACGGAAAGCAGAGGGAAGATTGATGATATTGCTGAATGTAAGCCCTGAACAGCTTTTAAAAATTCTGAATTAACAACATTTAAATGTGGGCTTAACTGAGTTCGAATGAGTTTAAGCTTACTCTGACAATTAGCTGAAATGACTGCAGAGCTAAACTAAATTAGAGAAATTTCAAAAGGTGCAATTTTGAACTTATATTTGTGACTAGAAATTCATGCCAGCCCGTAGGTAATATTTCTAAAATTCTCCCTTCACTTTTTGCCTCTTATCATACTCTGTGAGTTTCTCTTAACACATGTCAGATTTAGAGCAGGTTAAATTTGAGAACAGATCTCAAGGTAACTTGGCTGTGGTGGGGAAATGCTGGCTGCGGTGGGGAAGTGCTGGCTAAAGAATATTAATCACAGTCTCCACTGTAGCCGCCTCAACTATTAATAGCTAAAGTCCTGGGCTGCTGTGATCAAGGGCTTTTCATTGTGTACAGATAGGAAACATCCTCAAAGGTGCCAAGCCTTACCTTTTTTTTAAGCTTTCAGGACCCCAAAGTCCATGATGAGAAATAGAACTCAAAGTAACTTTTTAAAGGTATGTAAGGTAATCTGATTCAGAAAACTAAGATCATGGCATCTGGTCCCATCACTTCATGGGAAATAGATGGAGAAACAGTGGAAACAGTGTCAGATTTTATTTTGGGGGGCTCCAAAATCACTGCAGGTGGTGACTGCAGCCATGAAATTAAAAGATGGTTACTTCTTGGAAGAAAAGTTATGACCAACCTAGATAGCATATTCAAAAGCAGAGACATTACTTTGCCAACAAAGGTCTGTCTAGTCAAGGCTATGGTTTTTCCAGTAGTCATGTATGGATGTGAGAGTTGGACTGTGAAGAAGGCTGAGCGCCAAAGAATTGATGCTTTTGAACTGTGGTGTTGAAGAAGACTCTTGAGAGTCCCTTGGACTGCAAGGAGATCCAACCAGTCCATTCTAGAGGAGATCAGCCCTGGGTGTTCATTGGAAGGAATGATGCTGAAGCTGAAACTCCAGTACTTTGGCCACCTCATGCAAAGAGTTGACTCACTGGAAAAGACTGATGCTGGGAGGGGTTGGGGGCAGGAGGAGAAGGGGATGACCGAGGATGAGATGGCTGGATGGAATCACTGACTCGATGGACGTGAGTCTGAGTGAACTCCGGGAGTTGGTGATGGACAGGGAGGCCTGGTGTGCTGCGATTCATGGGGTCGCAAAGAGTCGAACATGACTGAGCGATTGAACTGAACTGAACTGAACTGAAGGTAATCTGGAAAAGACCCTGACGCTGGGAAAGATTGAAGGTAAACAAAGAGAGTGAAAGAGGATAAAATGGTTAGATAAGTATCACCGACTCAATGGACATGAATCTGAACAAACTCTGGGAGACAGTAAAGGACAGGGAAGCCTGACATGCTTCAGTCCATGGGATTGCAGAGTCAGACATGACTTAGTGACTGAACAGCAAGTTAATCTGGTTGGCTTGCTGTTATCTGTGGGATATGAATCTGAGTATTCAATGGACTGGACCACAGATCTGATTTCTATTGGTTGAATGGTGAACTCAGGGATGTGGAGAGCCAGGCTTACTACACCATTTTATGGCCTTAAATAATCCTGGATTTTGATATCTGCAGGAGGTCCTGGAACTAATATCCTATGGATACTAAGGAAGAATATTACTGTAGATAAGGGAAACACAATGTCTTCTCTCCCATCCAACAGTTTTGTGCTTACTACTATAATAGCACAGAGTAAACTTCATTTTAATTGTCTCTGCCTATCCCTTGCCTCTAGTGGAATGTGAGCTCTTTAAAGACAGAAGTAGAGCAATGTCTTTCATTGAGGTAGCCCAGTACTAAACCAGCCCCCCACAAATAAATGATTCTTCATTACCCTTCACAAATCCCCCAGAGTCAGTCAGTTTCTCGTTCTCTCTCTTGTTCATTCTGTGTAATTTTCCCAGGGGACTGGGTATTTCCAAAATGGAACCTGCTACTTTAATCAGCATAATAACAGAAAAATATCATTTTCCAATGGGGAAAAATCAAATTCATGCCTTTACTTCCTTGTGTGAGAAAGGTAGGATGGTTTAGCTAAGAAAGGTCATAGTTCTCAGAGTCAATGAGCAGGTTTTCCTCACAGGGTTGGAGTTATCATGCCCAAGAACTGGAAGCAAGAACTCCCATGGCAGATGTGCAACATATAGATCCTCTCAGCCTTTGGATGCCTGGGTAGGGCCTGAGGCACCCACAACACTTGGACTGGTCTCCTTTGGCTAAGAGTGGCCTTTTCTGTTCATTGTGTTATATTCTACATGAGTTACAACATAAGAATTGACAGGAAGCACTGAAAAGTGAGGAGGTTTCCACAGCTTTGAAGCTACGTGCGTACTGATAGGCATCTGTGGCATTTGAGAAATAGGCCTCCCAGTTCATGGCAAAAGGTTATAGACTCCAGCCTAGGTGGAGGCAATGACCCCAGAGAACACACTTCTCTTTGCTTCTTCTCAGCACAGACTTCCTCTGTGGGTATTTGGCTCCAATGAAGAGAGTTCTTACTACAGTGCATCCTGATCCAGTCACAGCATGTTATGAACTTGTATTTCATCACTTTTAATATAACCTAGTGGGCTTTATCGGAGAAGGCAATGGCACCCCACTCCAGTACTATTGCCTGGCAAATCCCATGGACGGAGGAGCCTGGTGGGCTGCAGTCCATGGCGTTGCTAGGAGTCGGACACGACTGAAAGACTTCACTTTCACTTTCATGCATTGGAGAAGGCAATGGCAACCCACTCCAGTGTTCTTGCCTGGAGAATCCCAGGGACGGGGGAGCCTGGCGGGCTGCCGTCTATGGGGTCGCACAGAGTCGGACACGACTGAAGTGACTTAGCAGCAGCAGCAGCCGTGGGCTTTATAACCCAAGGGTTCTGATTAAAAAAAAATAATAATAATGTTTCTTAAAAAAAAAAAATGTTTCTTATACAGGAAAAAGTCAACAGGCTTGGTTGATCAAACTTTGTAGATTCTCCAAATTAACCTGTTTTCAGGTCAGCCCTTGGCCAGCTTCTGGGATATGAGCTCTGAGCCTTGGAACATTCTGCTTTATGATAGTCATTTTGTATGCCTGAGACTAAGGCCACAATTTACCAGTTTGATACTTTATGCCAATAGTGGGGTTTTGTATGAATGCCTGCCTTTGCTGTGTGACACTGGAGTCTGAATAGCTGAGGTAAGCCAAGTCTGTGTGACTGACCTCCAGTAAAAATCCTAAACACCAAGGTAAGCATTTCAGGAGAGCATCCTTAGCAGCATTTTGTTTTGTTACATTTTAACACAGAATGAACACCTAACTTGACATGACTTGAATCTTCTCCAAGTATCTCCTTTATTACTGTCAGTTTGGGAGTTATAAATCTAATTTCCTAGATTTTAATTTTCATCCCTAAATTTTATGTTTAAAATCTTCACTCTAACATCCTTTAATCAGACAGAGGTCTCCTTTTCCTTTCGTTCTGCCCAGTCCCTCTTCATCAGCCTTCCTTTCCCTCAAGCCTTTAACCTGCCAAGGTATTATATGCAAGCCTGTGAGTCTTTCCTGACTAACTTGACTCTGACCTGTTAATATGCTCAGCCACCCCTGAAGCAAGTTCCATTGCCAAACCAGTACATCAAATGTGTTCTTGTCTTTTAATTTCTACCCACCCACGCCCACCCCATCCCCTGATATAATTTACTTATTATCAACCTTTGGCACAGTATTTGTTCTCAAGATAATCTGCTTTTCTAACATTAAGAAATAAACAAACAAAAACTAACCACAACATTCTAAGACATCAAGTATATTTCAGAACAAATTTTCTGTATTTTCTCCCAAGACTATGGCTGTTTTATACTCAAAAGAAAATTCATTTTTTCTAATATTGCAGTATATTTGTGAACAAGAACAGTAATACATTCTAGACACTTTTGTTAAGAAAAACCCCAAATCCTTAGTAACTATATTAGCTTTTCTATTGCTGTTATAATTAGTTACCATATATTTAGCAGCTAAAAACAACACACACTTATTGTCTCACATTTCTGTAAGTCAAAAAGTATCTCTGTTCTAGGTCTTATAACGTCAAGCAGTTCACTGGAAGGCTCTGGAGGAGAATAACTTCAAATAGAGTCAAACTGTTAGCACAATATTCCTTGTGCTTTGATTGTATGACTGAAGTCCTTAAATTTTTTGTTAGATTTCAGCTAGGAGCTATCTTTAAGTCCCCAAAGCCTCTCTGATTCTTACATGTGGGCCTACATCAGAAATTCAATTCTTCTCACTTTGGGATGAAACTTTGCTGTGTTTCATCAATCTTCTAATTCTAGCCAGAGAAGGTTCTTGGCTTTTAAGGGCTCAAGTGATTAGATCAGGTCTACATTTAAATTCAGAGTACCTTTTTATTTTAAGATCTATCCTCTTAATTACGTCCGCAAAGTCTCTTTTGCTATATAAGGTAACGTGTTCACAGAGAATTAAGGGCATGGGCATCTTGCCATTATTCTGCCTACCATGGTAACTACAACTCAAACAATGAGACTGAAAAAGTCTAGTGAGTAGACTGAGCTTCAGAGAGAGCTGAATCTATTGATTCAAAAACATCCACAGGACTCTGTGAGTCTCTATCTTGGTAACTTTTTTTTTTTTTTTTTTCTGATTTAGCTTCATTCTTAGCACCCCCTATCCAATATAATGGAGAAGAAGGCCATCACAAGACCTCAGTTTATACAGGTTCAGTTAAGAGGTACAAGTGTTGAATGTTTGTGAGGTGAACATGGGGGTCATATTTTTAGTTCTATTCCCAGCAGGATGTGACTGCCTATCACAGGAGTTGAAACATCCATCTCATCACCACAAGCCTAGAAATAACAGACTTGGATATATGATATTAGAGCTATATTTCTTTAAGAGGACATGAACTGGAAGAGTATAGAAAGTGGTACATTTGTTGTTAGAAATAGAACACAGGTATGATATTGAAAGTGATCTATCTTGTCATTTTCCATCCTCAAAATGGAGGAAGTAAAAGCTTAGGACAATCAAGTAATCTCAGTTGTTACAGTGACACCAATTGATCAAGTAAAAAATGTATTTCCTTCAGGTTCAAAATTGGGCTGATGTAATCTTTCTCTTGACACCATTATATTTTGAAACCTTAAATATCTTTAAAGAAAGATAGGTGAGTTAGAAGATAGTTTGTCTACACATCACAGAAAACACAGCAGGCAAAGTAAAGAGTCAGTCAGTTCAGTCGCTCAGTCGTGTCTGACTCTTTGTAACCTCATGAATCGCAGCATGCCAGGCCTCCCTGTCCATCACCAAATCCTGGAGTTCACTCAGACTCACGTCCATCAAGTCCGTGATGCCATCCAGCCATCTGATCCTCAGTCGTCTCCTTCTCCTCCTGCCCCCCAATCCCTCCCAGCATCAGTCTTTTCCAATGAGTCAACTCTTCGCATGAGGTGGCCAAAGTACTGGAGTTTCAGCTTTAGCATTATTCCTTCCAAAGAAAACCCAGTACATATATGTGTTATCCAGCTGGTAAAAGAATCAACCTACAATGCAGGAGACCCTGGTTCGATTCCTGGGTTGAGAAGATCCCCTGGAGAAGGGATAGGCTACCCACTCCAGTATTCTTGGGCTTTCTTGTTGGCTCAGATGGGAAAGAATCTGCCTGCAATGCAGGAGACCTGGGTTGGGAAGATCCCCTGAAGGAGGTCATGGCAACCCAATCTAGTATTCTTGCCTGGATAATCCCCATGGAGAGAGGAGCCTGGCAGGCTACAAGTCCATGGGGGTCACAAAGAGTTGGACACAACTGAATGACTAAGCACAACACACATGCATGCATTATCTCACTTAACAAAATGCCACGAGAGAAGGGTAATTCCAGGACTGGGAAAGCAAACATATCTTCAAAGACAAATTCTTTCTGTTTTATTTACTTCCCCAGAGTTTTGACTTGTTGTTTTAAGTTTTATCTGTTCCAGACCCTCATGTGGCTATCTCAGCTCTAGGAATCACATCCAGGAACGTTACGATGAAGAAAAGGAAATATTCTTTTATTTGTCTTTTGCACAAGTGAGGAATCTTTCTGGAACAGCCTAAACATCTCATTGGCCAGAATCTGTCACATGATCACAACCTGATCAATTAATTATCATGGGACATAAAGGCGCTAAGTGGCTTCAAGATTCTCCCTTAGCGATTCTTTTCTAGAAGTACTTGAACATGCTTTAATGAGGAAAAAAAGTCAGGGTATTGACAATGAGGAATAAGATGGAAATGACCACTGGTTAGATGAGAACTTGTGTCTTTCACAGTGTGTGAGAAATATTTTTGCTTTCAAAAACTTCACGGATCATAAAGTACTGAAAAAACACTGGGTTAGAGAAGAGCAGACAATATTTACCTGTCAGAAGTCATGTAAGCTTTTTTAGTGTATTTAGAAGAATTAATGTCTTTTTTTATAATCAAATGACAAAGTCAGTTTTTTGAACAAATACAAAGAAGGCCTTGGAGCAAAAAGTGACCATCCTTAGAAAATGCAATGAGATAAAAGGTATAGACACATAAGATTCAAATAGCAAAGATATTATTGTCATACATATCCTCTTAAGGGTTTATCATCAGGGCTCAAGGGAGAATAAACTGCATATTAGTATTAGGGTGCGTGTGTCGGGGTCTTTATGAAAGGAAGAGTACTAAAATTTATGTATTATTCTCATGGCAGAGTCTGGTTCAGTCATGCTGTACTTATTTTTAGAGTCCACATATCCTTTTTGGTTAAAGAATCCTTTTAAGTAAGGATTTTTGTATGCTGAACCACTTTTATTGTTGGTAAAAAAACTTAGAAAATATAAGGTGAAAAACTCAAAAAGCACTGAGATGCTATCTGTTTCCTTTACTATTCAAATCCGGAGTTAATACAATATAGATAGATAGATTGGAGAAGGGAATGGCAACCCACTCCAGTATTCTTGCCTGGAGAATCCCAGGGACAGAGGAGCCTGGTGGGCTGCCGCCTGTGGAGTTGCACACGACTGAAGTGACTTAGCAGCAGCAGCAGCAGATACATAGACAGATGATAGATATATAGACAGAGAGAGATTCTGCTGCTTAGGACAAAAATCAGGAAGCACATCAATTCATAGCTGACTTAACAAGTATATTTGTGATAGAAAATATTTTAATTTGCCCTTACAACAAACCAGTGAGGTAAACATTGTCAAGACTAACATCTATTTTGCATAACTGATAAATGAGTTATCTGATTTCAGATAATTTTAAAATAAAGTTGAAGCACTATTTTCATTACAATGGCACAATTCTTAGATTTATATCCTTCCATAAATCCCTGACTCAAATTTTGTTAACCTAAAAGTTATTTGACATAGAATAAAAACAATACCTCAGTGTTCCACTTTCCTCACCCGTTGTCTGCTACTATTATTTTCCATATTATGCCTGGGTTTTATTAAATAAAAGTTGAGATTACAAAACCCATACAGCATATGCAAGTTCCAACCAATGTAATAAAATCAATGAAATTCCAAGCATGTCTGTGGCCGCATCCAGAATTCATCTCAGATCCCAAGTGATACAGTACAAATGAAATGGAACACTTCCTCCCATTCTACAAATTCCCTCTGAAGCCTTTACAGCAGGATGAGTTATGGCCCAGCTGAAAGAGTGAGAAGCTCGGTGCTTTATACTGTGCTTGTTTTGTTACATGTGACGTGTTGGGTCTGTGAGAGTCTGGACTAAATTACGGTTTGCTCTATGTTTGAAATAGCAAGCATTTACATGGATCAGTTCTTCCTTGGGGAGTGGGGGTGGGCAGACTGAATCCTTTCAGAAGCAGTATCATCCTACTAGGACCCAGGCTGAGGCCACACTGTGCCTGTTGACACACTGGGCACATTGCCTGCATCTATTTCATAAATTTTCTCTCGGCCCCCTTTTCTCACAAGCTGAATGCTGGAAAGTGACAGGTGCACAGGTAGACCAGGCTGGCTCAGTGTCTGACTCTTTGAATGTCTGGGACGTTCCATCTGACAGGATTTACCTAGTCATGATGGATGGCAGCTAAAGCACAGTGAAGAGAAAGGGAAGGTAGAAAGGAAACTAACTGCATTATACCATGGGGTTCTGTAAAATGCCCATCTATGAAATGATATGAGAAGCTCAATATCTGACAAGAGTTGAGGGAATTAAGAGTAATTTGATTACAGGTGCTCAACTGGCATTCATTTTCCTCTTATTATCTGAGAATCCTCCCTCGAGAGAGAGCACTAACCTTCAAAAGGAGCAGATGAATGGCTCTATTAAAAGCACTGTAGTTTGTCCATGGCTCTGTAGCATCTGACCATTTTATGAACCCAGTGGAATTGTAAATAGGATACAGAAGAGAGGAAATGTCTTCCTCAAACAGTATACAGATGACTCTATCTGTCTTTAGTGATTTGTAATCCTGAAAGAGAGTTTGCACATGGACAGAATAACGTGGAATAGTGATATCTGCTTCTCCTCCTCAGAACCCCCAACCCTGAGTATATCTCTTAAAGGTCAAGTATTTCAATACCGTAGTACATAATTGTGATAGTTTCTTATAAAAAAACAAACGAACAAAATGCCTGTTAGATGGGCTTGATTTTAAATAAGTTTTGTTAATACTTTATATATTTGGTTCATTTTAATCTTAGTTAAAAATAAATCTCTAGGTATATTTTGCTATCTACTTTCAAATACAATTTTTGTAATAGTGACAACTATGAATGGAAAATATCTTACCTAAATGATTCATAAACAAACCTCACTGGTTTACCTATAGTGAAACCATATGACAATACTAACTTTCCCTCCTCTAGTAAAAAGCAGGACTAACAAAACTTATTTAAAACTGTGTCTCCACTGTTGGTTTTACTCTTAGTTTATGTTATCTTAATTTAGAAAAAAAAGTAAAAATTTCATTGGTGTTAAAACTTGTTTAACAGCTCCCTTCTGATGCATCACTAAAGAAGGTAAACTAATAGGTATATGTTATCAACAAGAATAAGAATTCAGATACTAATCTACATCATATGGAAGAGTGCTCCAGGATTCAAGAAAGTCAGAACTAAAAATTACGTGAGATATAAATAACTGTGTAAACTCATTTATTCGATTAAACAAACCCAGTATTGGGATAAAATCTAATATCTTAATATCCTGGTAATAGAAGTACAGAAGCAAAGTTTCCATCTTTAATCAAAGTACATTAAGTGTATATAAACTATAATTATTATTTAAATACATTAACCATAAAACCTGCTATAAATGTGTACATTTATATACACTGAAATTAGCATATCTAAAGGTGTTAACTGTATCCAAAAGACTCAGTTTAAGAACAACAACAACAAAACTGATATCCCTAAAAAAAAAAAAAAAAAAAAGATTACTCAATACTTTTACTACCCTAAGACTAGTTCTGAAACTTTCTGGATGTCTTCAAAATTTGTAATATTTTATTCAAAATATTACAGATATAGCCAAAAGCTAAAAATTAATATTTGGCCAAAGAATGAGATGGGTAGCACAGAAAGATGATTTGAATTTCATTTTGAAACAATAATAATGATACTATGTTTTATTAAGCATAATCTATATTAACATGAGTCCAAAAATATTTTCATAACTTAAGAAAATCACATACTGTGTACTAACCTTATAAATACTCATTACTTCTACTACTTGTATGATTCACATACATGAGTTTTCAAGAGATCACACACAGGTAATTATTTAATTCAATTGGTTATATAATCTAAAAAGTATAAATATTAGATTATTTTTCCAAGCTACTTAAAAAGTTACTGCCTACTGTAAAAATTTAGTTTAAACCAAATGGTAATATTGGTGGTGTTTTTTTTTTTTTTTTTTACTACAGCTTACTTCTAATAAATGTTTAATATTTAGTTATTATCTACTGTAAGAGCTTTCTTCTTACTATCATATTTACTTCCCACAATGGACTATCATTGTCTTCATTTTACAAATGAGAAAACTGAGGCATAAAAAGATTAAGAAACTTGCCCAAGGGTTTAGGAGCCTCTTTAACAACCATAAAGGCCTTTATCTTCACTGTACAACTGATGCTACTTCATTTCTCATGGGAAACAAATGAAATTAATACAGTATGATTAGCCTTTTGCTCAAAGGTCACACTAAAATCTGTATCTTTCTTAGAAAGGAAAGGTTTCATTTTCATTATTGTGAGTAGAATATCTAAAGTCTGTGAGTTTTCTGTAGAGGGAAAAATCTCTTTTCAGAAAAGAGAGTGGTTTTAAGATTAGTACTGTAAATTATAGAGACTTGTCCATTAAACTTGCTTCAAATGAGAAAAATGGAGTGATTTTTTGTCATCACTGCCATTTATTTATATACCAAGAAAGGTTACAAAAGCAAATAACACCTTCTTCCTCAAAAAGCATGTAACCTGTTGTAGTCAAAATTCTTCACATCTCCAAAATCTAAAAGATGGTGGCACATGCAAAAGTTAGATGACTTCTCATAAGTTCAGGGCTGAAACTAGAGTAAAAATATCTGATGTTTCATTATTATTATTATTATTATTATTTAGTTTTGGTGTTCTGAAATGTCCACTTTGTTGCTCATGTAAAGAAAAGAAAGTTCAACTTTGCCCTATAAATGAAATCATTCCCACCTTTGTCCAGGATCTAAAAATTCAAAGTCATCAACAAGTTGAATGGGATAGCTGAATGAATTTTCTGACTCCAGAAACATATTTTCCATTCCTGTGTTACACTGACTGATTCTTCTATGGCAGTATAATCAGGTAGTCATTATTGGTTCAATTTCAGGGTAATATATAACATCTAGAAATAGCAAATAACTTGCCATTTTTATCCACTAATTAAGTGATGATACATGGATTCCAGCCCTGTTCTTCAGGACTCTTACTACTATACCACTATTTCTGATTAGCAATCTCATTATTAGGGAGTTAATTCCCCTGGAGACAGATATGGCAACCCACTCCTGGTTCTTGCCTGGAAAATTTGATGGACAAAGTTGCCTGGCAAGAAACAGGCATGGGCTCACAAAGAGTCGGACACAACTGAGCAACTAACACTATTAGGGAATTGACATTCTTTTACTGTTTATTATGTGCCAGGCTTGGGTTATATATTTTATTCAAAATACTGTATCTGTGACATAACAGAACAAAACAAAACTCCTTGGGGAAGTTACTGTCGAGGAGGAACAACATTTTCTCTACTATTCTATTTTCTTTTGACTGGTCTAAGAATTAAATTGACATGAGACAGACTGACAGTAGTAAATTTAAAAAAAGCTTAATAACATGTATACACTGGAGATTACAGGAAAGCTGTGTAACTCCTCAAAACAGCTAAAACACTCACCTTATACACCATCTGACAGAATGTGGTCCAGTGGAGAAGGGAATGGCAAGCCACTTCAGTATTCTTGCCTTGAGAACCCCATGAACAATATGAAAAGGCAAAATGATAGGATACTGAAAGAGGAACTCCCCAGGTCAGTAGGTGCCCAATATGCTACTGGAGGTCAGTGGAGAAATAACTCCAGAAAGAATGAAGGGATGGAGTCAAAGCAAAAACAATACCCAGCTGTGGATGTGACTGGTGATAGAAGCAAGGTTCGATGCTGTAAAGAGCAATATTGCATAGGAACCTGGAATATCAGGTCCATGAATCAAGGCAAATTGGAAGTGGTCAAACAAGAGATGGCAAGACTGAATGCTGACATTCTAGGAATCAGGAAACTAAAATGGACTGGAATGGGTGAATTTAACTCAGATAACCATTATATCTACTACTGCGGGCAGGAATCCCTCAGAAGAAATGGAGTAGCCATCATGGTCAACAAAAGAGTCCAAAATGCAATACTTGGATGCAATCTCAAAAATGACAGAATGATCCCTGTTCGTTTCCAAGGCAAACCATTCAATATCATAGTAATCCAAGTCTAGGCCCCAACCAGTAATATTGAAGAAGCTGAAGTTGAACGGTTCTATGAAGACCTACAAGACCTTTTAGAACTAACACCCAAAAAAGATGTCCTTTTCATTATAGGAGACTGGAATACGAAAGTAAGAAGTCAAGAAACACCTGGAGTAACAGGCAAATTTGGCCGTAGAATACGGAATGAAGCAGGGCAAAAACTAATAGAGTTTTGCCAAGAGAACACACTGGTCATAGCAAACACCCTCTTCCAACAACACAAGAGAAGATTCTACACATGGACATCAGGAGATGGTCAACACCAAAATCAGACTGATTATATTCTTTGCAGCCAAAGATGGTGAAGCTCTATACAGTCAGCAAAAAGAAGACCAGGAGCTGACTGTGGCTCAGATCATGAACTCCTTATTGCCAAATTCAGACTTATATTGAAAAAAGTAGGGAAAACCACTAGACCATTCAGGTATGACCTAAATCAAATCCCTTATGATTATACAGTGGAAGTGAGAAATCGATTTAAGGGACTAGATCTGATAGATAGAGTGCCTGATGAACTATGGAATGAGGTTCATGACATTGTACAGGAGACAGGGATCAAGACCATCCCCATAGAAAAGAAATGCAAAAATGCAAAATGGCTGTCTGGGGAGGCCTTACAAATAGCTGTGAAAAGAAGAGAAGAGAAAAGCCAAGCAGAAAAGGAAAGATATAAGCATCTGAATGCAGAGTTCCAAAGAATAGCAAGGAGAGATAAGAAAGCCTTCCTCAGCGATCAATGCAAAGAAATAGAGGAAAACAACAGAATGGGAAAGACTAGAGATCTCGTCAAGNTCCTCTAGGAGTTTTATAGTTTCTGGTCTTACATTTAGATCTTTAATCCATTTTGAGTTTATTTTTGTGTGTGGTGTTAGAAAGTGATCTAGTTTCATTCTTTTACAAGTGGTTGACCAGTTTTCCCAGCACCACTTGTTAAAGAGATTGTCTTTACTCCATTGTATATTCTTGCCTCCTTTGTCAAAGATAAGGTGTCCATATGTGTGTAGATTTATCTCTGGGCTTTTAATTTTGTTCCATTGATCTATATTTCTGTCTTTGTGCCAGTACCATACTGTCTTGATGACTGTGGCTTTGTAGTAGAGCCTGAAGTTAGGCTTGAGTGTTGTATTACTGTTAGGGGTTGAGAAGCCAGAGAAGTGAGGCTCTTAGCATTCCAGGGAGCTGGTCCTGATGAAGACTGAAGACTTGCCTATGTGTGAGTTCCTCAGTGGTGAATTTCTCCACGTGCCTTTCAACATCTCTTATTCATAGAGAAACCAACCTATTCAAGTCAGTACTTGTCATCCTTGAGATATCAAGCCCTGAGCCTTTGGAGTGGGAGCACTGACCAAGACCCTAGACTACCAGGGAACTAACCCTAGGGAGTATCAAACAGTGAGAACTCACACAAAGGAAGCCACTTGAATATAAGACTGGGCATCGCCCAATCACCAGCAGCACCCTGTGCAGGATGCCTCATCTAAACAAAAAACAAAACAAAAATACAAACCCAATTATCAGCAGACAGGATTACTACCTCACTCAGACTTGCCCATTATAGGAAAAACACACAAACAAACAAAAAACTCAGCACAAATCTCACCCTGTACAAAACTTATACAAGAAGTGAAGTCACTCAGTCATGTCTAACTCTTTGCGACCCCATGGACTGTAGCCTGCCAGGCTCCTCTGTCCATGGGATTCTCCAGGCAAGAGTACTAGAGTGGGTTACCATTTCCTTCTCCAGGCGATCTTCCCAACCCAGGGACTGAACCCAGGTCTCCTGCATTGGAGGCAGATGCTTTAATCTCTGAGCCACCAGGGAAACCCTAAGCTTATACAAACCACTGGGCAAATCTTAGGAGAGCAGAAACTAAAAGGAAGAATGAATTCAACCCTAAAGCCTGGGAAAAGGTGACCTCAAACACAATAAGTTAAAAAAAATAATGAAAAAGGCAGAGAAATACTACACAAATGAAGGAACAAGCTAGAAACACAGATGTCCAAATAAATGAAGAGGAAATAGGAAACTACCTGAAAAAAAATTCAGAATAATGATAGTAAAGATGATCAAAAACCTTGAAAACAGAATGGAGAAAATGCAAGAATCAATTAACAAAGACCTAGCAGAATTAAAGAATAAACATACAAAGACAAACAACACAATTACTGAAAGTAAAAATACTCTAGAAGGAATAAATAGAATATCTGAAGCAGAAGAACAAATCCATGAGCTGGAAGGTAAATGATGGAAATAACTTCTAAAGAGCAGAATAAAGTAAAAAGAATGACAAGAACTGAGGATAGTCTCAGAGACCTCTGGGACAATATCAAACACACCAACATTTGAATTATAGGTGTTCCAGAAGAAGAAGCAGCCCCCCTCCAAAAAAAAGTAAAAGGGTATGAGAACATTTTTGAAGAGATTGTAGTTGAAAATTTCCCCAACATGGAAAAGGAAACAGTCAGTCAAGTTCAAGAGGTGCAAAGAGTCCATACAGGATAAACCCAAGGAGAAACATGCCAAGACATGCTACTCAAACTAATATAAACTAAACACAAAGAAAGAATATTAAAAGCAGCAAGGGAAAAGCAACAGAAAATACAAGGGAAACGCCATATGTTTAACAGCTGATCTTTCAGCAAAAACTCTGCAGGCCAGAAGGGAATGGCAGGAATGAAAGGGAAAAAATCTACAACCAAGTTTAATGTACCCAGCAAGGATCTCATTCAAAATTGATGGAGAAATCAAAAGCACTTCAGACAAGTAAAAGTTAAGATAATTCAGTACCACAAAACCAGTTTTACAATAAATGTTAAAGGGGCTTATATAGTCAAGAAATACAAGAGAAGAAAAAGATCTACAGAATCTACCCCAAACAACTAAGAAAATGACAATAGGAACATATATATCAATAAGTACTTTAAATGTAAATGGTTTAAATGCTCCAGCCAAAGACACTGATTGGCTGAATGGATTTAAAAAAAACAAGACCCATATATACACTGTCTACAAGAAACCCACCTCAGACCTAAAGACACATATAGGCTGAAAGTGAGAGGATGGAAAAATATATTCCATGCAAATGGGAAGCAAAAGAAAGCTGGGATAGAAATCTTAATTATAAGACAAAATAGACCTAAAATAAAGAATATTACAAGAGTTAAGGAAGGACACTACATGATGATCAAGGGATCAATCCAAGAGGAAGACATAACAAATGCAAATATCTATGCACCCAACATAGGAGCACCTCAATACATAAGACAAACACTAACAGACTTAAAAGGAGAAATTGACAGTAACACAATAGTAGGAGACTTTAACATTCCACTCACACCAGTGGACAGATCATCAAAACATAAAATTAATAAGGAAACACAGGTTTTAAATGATACATTGGATGAGAAGGATCTCATTGATATCTTCAGGACATTCCATTCAAATGAAGAATATACCTTCTTCTCAAGTGCACATGGAACATTCTCCAGGATAGACCACATCTTGGGTCACAAATCAAACCTCAATAAATTTAAGAAAATTGAAATTGTATCAAATATCTTCTCTGACCACAATGCTATGAGACTTGATATCAATTACATGAAAAAAAACTGTAAAAAACACAAACACATGAAGATTAAACAATACATTTATAAATAACCAACAGGTGAAAACATCAAAAGGGAAATTAAAAAAATTTCTAGAAACAAATGACAATGAAAGCATGACAACTGAAAACCTATGGGATGCAGCAAAAGCAGTTCTAAGAGGAAAGTTTATAGCAATGTAATCCTACCTCAAGAAACAAGAAAAACATAGAATAGACAACCCAACTTTACACCTAAGGCAACTGGAAAAATAACAACTTCCCCCCCAAATTAGTAGAAAGAAAGATATTATAAAGGTCAGAGCAGATATAAGTGAAAAAGAAATGAAAGAAACAATAGTAAAGATAAATAAAACAAAGCTGGTTCTTTGAGAAGATAAAATTGACAAACCCTTAGCCAGACTCATCAAGAACAAAAGAGAAGGATCAAATCAACAAACTTAGAAATGAAAAAGGAGAGGTTATAACAGACAATGCAGAAATGCAAAGGATTATGAGACTATTATGAACAATGATATGGCAATAAAGTGGATAACCTGGAAGAAATGGACAGAACCTTAGAAAAGTTCAATCTTAAAAGACTGAACCAGGAAGAAATAGAAATTATGAACAGCCCAATTACAAGCACTGAAATTGAAGCTGTGATCAAAAATCTCCCCCAAACAAAAGCCCAGGACCAGATGGCTTCACAGGAGAATTCTATCTAGAGTGAATGCCAATCCTTCCAAAACTTTTTCAAAAAATTGCAGAGGAAGGAACACTTCCAAACTCATACTATGAGGCCACCACCATCCTGATACCAAAACCAAACAAAGAAACACAAAAAAAGAAAACTACAGGCCAATATCACTGATAAACATTCAGCAACACATCAAAAAGCTCATACACCATGATCAAGTTGGGTTTATTCCAGGGATGCAAGGATTCTTCAATATATGCAAATCAATCAATGTGATACACCATATTAACAAATTGAAAGATTAAAACCATATGATAATCTCAATAGATGCAGAAAAAGCCTTTGACAAAATTCAGCACCCATTTATGATTAAAAATCTTCAAAAAATGGGCATAGAAGGAACCTACCTCAACTGAGTAAAGGCCATATATGATAAGCCTACAACAAACATTATTCTCAATGGTGAAAAACTGAAAGCATTCCGTCTAAGATCAGGAAGAAGACAAGGGTATCCACTTTCACCACTATTATTCAACATAGTTTTAGAAGCCTAGCTACTGCAATAAGAGAAAAAAAAAAAAAAAAAAAGAAAGAAAGAAACGAAAAGAAATCCAGAAGAAGTAAAGAAGAAAAGCTCTCACTATTTGCAGATGACATGATACTGTACATAGAAAACCCTATAAACTAAAAATGAAAAATCTTATACACTAAAAATGAAAAACCAGAAAGAAAAATTAAGGAATTAACCCCATTCACCATTGCAACAAAAAGAATTAAATATCTAGGAAGGAAATGGCAACCCACTCCAGTATTCTTGCCTGGAGAATCCCATGGACGGAGGAGCCTGGTGGGCTACAGTCCATGGGGTCACAAAAAGTCAGACATGACTGAGCGACTTAACTAAGGAGACAAAAGAACTGTATACAGAAAGTTATAAGACACTGATGGAAGAAATCAAAGACAACATAAACAGATGGAGAGATATTCCATGTTCCTGGGTAGGAAGAAACAATATTGTGAAAATGACTGTATTATCAAATGCAATCTATAGATTAAATGTGATCCTTATCAGATTACCAATGGCATTTTTCACAGAACTAGAACAAAATATTTCACAATTCATATGGAAACACAAAAGACCCTGAATAACCAAAGCAGTCTTGAGAAAGAAGAATGGGGCGGGAAGAATCAATCTTCCTGACTTCAAATTATCCTACAAAGCTATAGTCATCAAGACAGTATGGTACTGGCACAAAAGCAGAAATATAGACCAATGGAACAAGATAGAAAGCCTAGAAATAAACCCATGTAACTACGGGTACCTTATTCTTGACAAAGGAGGCAAGAATATTATACAATGGGGCAAAGACAGCCTCTTCAATAAATGGTGCTGGAAAACTGGACAGCTACACGTAAAAGAGGTGAAAAGACAACCCTATAAGCAAGGTGAAAAGACAACATTCAGAATGGGAGAAAATAATAGCGAATGAAACAACTGACAAAGGATTAATTTCTAAAATATACAAGCAACACATACAACTCAATACTAGAAAAACAAGCAACGCAATCAAAAAGTGGGAAAAAGACTTAAACAGACATTTCCCCAGAGAAGACATACAGATGGCTAATAAACATGTGAAAAGATGCTCAACATTGCTCATTATTAGAGAAATGCAAATGAAAACTACAATCAGATGTCACCTCACACCAGTCAGAATGGCCATCATCAAAAAGTCTACAAGCAATAAATGCTGGAGAGGGTGTGGAGAAAAGGGATCATTCTTGCACTGCTGGGGGGAATGTAAATGGATACAGCCACTATGGAAGATGGTGGGGAGATTCCCTAAAAAACTAGGAATANCCAGTCAGAATGGCCATCATCAAAAAGTCTACAAGCAATAAATGCTGGAGAGGGTGTGGAGAAAAGGGATCATTCTTGCACTGCTGGGGGGAATGTAAATGGATACAGCCACTATGGAAGATGGTGGGGAGATTCCCTAAAAAACTAGGAATAAAACCACCATATGACCCAGAAATATCACTCCTAGGCATATAACCCTGAGGAAACCAAAATTTAAAAAGACATGTGTATCCCATTGTTCATTACAGCACTATTTACAATAGCCAGAACATGGAAGCAACCTAGATGTCTATTGACAGATGAATGGATATAGAAGTTGTGGTAAAACATATACACAATGGAATATTACTTAGCCATAAAAAGGAATGCATTTGGGTCAGTTCTAATGAAGTGGATGAACCTAGAACATATTAGAGTGAAGTGAATCAGAAAGATAAATATCACATTCTAATGCATATATACAGAATCTAGAAAAATGGTACTGAAGAGAGAAGACTCTTGAGAGTCCCTTGGACTGCAAGGAGATCCAGCCAATCCATTCTAAAGGAGATCAGTCCTGGGTGTTCATTGGAAGGACCGATGCTGAAGCTGAAACTCCAGTATTTTGGCCATCTCATGCAAAGAGTTAACTCATTGGAAAAGAACCCTAATGCTGGGAGGGATTGGGGGCAGGAGGAGAAGGGGACGACAGAAGATGAGATGGCTGGATGGCATCACTGACTCGATGGACATGAGTCTGAGTGAACTCTGGGAGTTGGTGATGGACAGGGAGGCCTGGCGTGCTGCGATTTATGGGGTCGCAAAGAGTCAGACACGATTGAGCGACTGAACTGAACTGAACTGAGCTGAATGGAGAAACAGACAGAGAATAGACTTATGTACTTGGGGAGAGGGGAAGAGAGGGTGAAATGTATGGAAAGAGTAACATGGAAACCTACATTACCACATGTTAAATAAATGGCCAGTGGGAATTTACTGTATGGCTCAGGAAACTCAAACAGGGGCCCTGTATCAACCTAGAGGGGTGGGATGGGGAGGAAGATGGGAGGGAGGTTAAAAAAGAAGAGGATATATGTATACTTATGGCTGATTCATGTTGAGGTTTGACAGAAAACAACAAAGTTCTGTAAAGTAATTCTCCCTCAATTAAAAAAATAAATTAATGAAAAAAAAAATACTGCCAAGTTTTCCTCCAAAACATAGGTTTAAAAAAGACTTTTCCACTATTTTAGGAGATGTTCCCATACTTCAAAGAATACAATTAAAATCTAGCCAAATCACATACATACACACACATGCACACAAAAACTAAATCTTGAAAAATTTGAATCTTGTGCTGCTAACTCCAAAATTCACAAGTAGTCATAAAAAAAAGGAAAGAAATTTACATGGTTAGATGAAAATTTTTAATTAATTATTTAGTTAATTTGGGGCTGCTCTGGGTCTTTGTTGCTGTGAGCAGGCTTTCTCTAGTTGTGTGAGTGGGCCTCTCATTGCAGTGGCTTCTCTTGTTGTGGGGCACAGGCTCTAGATAGAGCACCTGGGCTTCAGTGGCTGTGGCCTACGGACTTCGTTGCCTCGAGGCATCTGGGATCTTCCTGCATCTGGGACTGAATCCATGTCCCCTGCATTGGTAGGCGGATTCTTAACCACTGGACCACCAGGGAAGCCCTCCATGGTCAAATAAATTTGGGCCTCACTAGATTAGACAAATTTAGACAGGTTCCTTTTTTTATAGGACTTATCAGAGCCTTCTATATGGACTATAATTAATGGAAATGTATTATTTTCACTCAACCTTTCTTACAAAGAGTTGTATTAACTGAGTTGTGGTGCTGGAAAAGACTCTTGAGACTCTTGGACTGTATGGAGATCAAACCAGTCAATCCCAAAGGAGATCAACCCTGGCTACTCATTGGAAGGACTCTTGCTGAAGGTGAACCTCCAATACTTTGGCCACCTGATGCTAAGAGATGACTTATTGGAAAAGACCCTGATGCTGGGAAAGATTGAGGGCAAGAGGAAAAGGAGGTGACAGAGGATGAGATGGTTGGATGGCATCACTGACTCAATGGACATGAGTTTGAGCAAGCTCAGGGAAATAGTTAAGCCATGGAAGCCTGGTGTGATGCAGTCCATGGGAGTGTAGGGTAGGACATGGTTTAGTGACTGAACAGCAGCAAGGCNGTGACAGAGGATGAGATGGTTGGATGGCATCACTGACTCAATGGACATGAGTTTGAGCAAGCTCAGGGAAATAGTTAAGCCATGGAAGCCTGGTGTGATGCAGTCCATGGGAGTGTAGGGTAGGACATGGTTTAGTGACTGAACAGCAGCAAGGCACAGGGAAGGTAAGTTTTTATACCTAAACTGACATGTTTATCTTTTTTCTAATTTTTAGTATTTGATGTTTCAGAAATTTCTAATATAAGAATAAAAGTGGAATTTTCTCAAGCTCTCCATTAATTTTACTAGTTTTAGTTTTCTGAATGCATGTATAGATGGACAGATGAATAAATGGGATGGGATGGGATGGGATGGAAAAGTCTAATAACAAAACGTTCTCAAGAACATTCCCCTCCAGCTCTATTTTTATTATTGTGTGATTCGGGGCCATTTCCTGTTATTATTACACATACTGTTGTCAGAGGAAGCCAATTCATTTTAATATTAGCCTGAGCAAAACATAATTAGGAAGAGAATCTGCTACCAAAAAGGAAACATGTAATTGGTGTTTTGCATTCCAAAGCCCAGTACTCAGATGAAAAAACACCCAGAGACGGCCCTATGCACTGTTTCAAAACATCCTGCCCCCACCAGGCCAGTGAAAACTCCAGCCACTCCAAGGAAACACAGCCAGAGAACCAGATGACCTACCAAGCTTTTCACTATTCCTCTGTATATTGGAAGAGAAAGGAGAAGAGGCTAGAGAGAAGGGGACAGAAAAGAAGGGGCTCAGAAAGGAGTCCCGACAATGTTACCAGACACCAGGCTGGAGGCTGAACTGCTGGCCTCCTCTCCTTAGATCTTTCAGCACCTCCAGGGTCATGACTGACATTTCTTCCTGTGAACTGAGAGCTTCTGAGGGCCTGGAAGTCCATCTTCTCCACGTGCTGAGGCTTCTTTCCCATTGCCCTGCCTTGCTCTTCCTCCCTTACTAACGCATTTCCTAGTTAAAAGCTTTTTAAAACTATTTACTTTATTTGTTTATTTACTTGGCTGCACTGGGTCTTAGTTGCAGCACGTGGGATCTTTGTTGGTGTCTGCAAGGTTTTTTTGCAGCATGCAAGGTTTTTCATGGCAGCATGGTGGTCCAGTGACTAAGTCTCTGCACACCCGATGCAGGGGGCCAGGGTTCAGTCCTTGGTCAGAGAACTAAATCCCACACGCCGCAACTAAAGAGCCCTCATGTCACAGTGAAGGCATTTCCTTTTAATTGTGTGGTTTGTACACTCATCTGGGAAAGACTGCAATTTTCTGGGCATGCATGGGAGGTGTGGGAAGGTAGAAGAGGGAAGGAGGAGGGACAAAAAACCACCAGGTGAAGAGTTAGCTCTGTGCCTGGACCTGTTAAGTCTTTTCACACAGTTTATTTCATGTCCTCACAATCAATCTTCCCAGGTGGCACCAGTGGTAAAGAACCCGCCTGCCATGCAGGAGGCGTAGGAGACACAGGTTCGATTCCTGGGTCAGGAAGATCCCCTGGAGGAGGCAATGGCAACCCACTCCAGTAATCTTGCCTGGAGAATCCCATGGACAGAGGACCCTGGTGAGCTACAGTCCATGGGGTCACAAAGAGTTGGACACAACTGAAGGGACAGCACATTCCTTGCAATCATCGTCTGAGGTAGGTATCCTTATCATCCCCATACTACGGATGAGGAAATCAAGGCTGAGAAAGGCCATGTGCCACAAGGAAGGCTGAAGATTTCCAGGTGCCACAACTAAGACCTGGTATAGCCAACTAGATAAATAATAATGTTCTTAAAAAGCGAATGCTTTTAACAAGTCCTAATGTCCTTCACTTAACTTCTTCAAGCCTCTGGGTTCTCACTCAGGGAAAGAGCTTATCCTTGCTTTTGCCTTTGTCTCCCTTATAGTTTATTCTCCACATAGTGACTGGAAAAACATTATACCATTTAAGACTAAGCTCATTTGCCAGAAACAGAAATATAAAATAAATATCTGGAGGTTGTCAATTGGGCAAATACGAGTCAGCTTCATTATGTCCTTAAAAACTTAAACTTCTTCCCACTCACCACTATCCCATCCAGAGGGGTGGCCCTTGTCCTCACAGTCCAATGCAGTAACTAGAGTTCCAACCATCACATCTGCATTCCAGGCAGAGGGAAAAAAGAAAAGGGTCATAAGGTATAAACTGCCTGTTTTTTTAGCATGATTTTTTGAAACGCCACTTGATACATTTGCATACCGCCTATAGACTTAGTCATGTGGCTGTACCTACCTGCAGGAAAACTGAGAAATACAGCCTTTATTCTGGGATGCCATACAGCCTGCTAGAAATTTGTGCTTTCCGCTATAATGCAAGAAAGAGGGAATGGATACTAGGGGCAGTGCACAGTCTCAGAGTAAGCCTTTCGAAATGTAAGTCAAGTCATGTTACTCTGCTTAAAACGGTGGAAAGACTTCCCACTCACTCAGGCTAGAAACTCAAGCTTTTGCAGTGTCCAACAGGGCCTTACATGTCTTGTCCTTGTTATGTCTCTGACCTCATTTCCTATGGCTCTCTGCCTTGCTCGCGTGGCTACAGCCACACTGGCCCCCTTGCTGATTTTCTAACAAGCCAAGCACATTCCTGTCTAAATATTTCTTCTGAGCCCTTGGCCCCTCTTCCCCAAGGCATGTGCTCATCTCAGCCCTCAGTTCCTGAGGTCATGCTCAAATATCCCTTCAGCAGGGACCACCCTTCAGAAAACAGTATACCTCTCCTAAGTGACTTCTCCCTTACCTTGCCTTACTTTTGTTTTCCGCTTTTACCCCCATCTATCCCATCATCTGATATATTCTATATTTGTTCACATTTCTCTTCTCTTTTCTCAGAAGCTCAGTGGGATCTGGAACTTGATTTGTGGTAGTCAATGCTTTGTATCTTCCAGACCTGGAACAGTGCCAGGCATCCACTGTAGACATCCAATAAACCTGAGTTGAATAGATGAATGATTGATTGAATAAATCCTGCTTTATTCATCTTCCAAAATTTAGGAGAGGATGAATTGAAGTATCCAATCAAAAAGGGCTTTGAAAATAGAAAGAGACAAATATAAATTAGTACTGTGCTTCTCTTTGATGTCCTCCCATTCGTAAAAGCACTCTGTTGACTGTGAAGATTAACGCAAACGCTGTTGGCAATTATTATTTTGAAGTAAGGCACAGTGGGATAGGATTTCCAGTCATTTCTTCCCAAAGCACCAGACCTATTTATTCTAAATCCATTTCTTCCCTGCCTTTAGTTTTGAATGAATATGGCTTTGCTGCACATAGTTGCCTAATATATCACTTTGATGGTTTATTTCACCTTAAGTAGCATGGAATTGACGTCTGAGACTGTATCAGGCTGATTCCAGGTCTCCTTTGCTCCCCTTTGTGCCATCACAGTGGGGGAGAGTTGTCAAACTGTGCTTGGCCAAGTTAAATGAGGAGACCAGATGGTCAGAAAGAAAGGAATTTTGGTCAAGGTTGAGGAGGAGAGAAGCTGAGAGCATAACTCCTGCATAGTTTTTGACCAAGAGATCAGAATACTCAGCACTGGGGGTGAGTCGCTGCAAATGTCTGGGAGACATGAGTTCTCTTTCATGTTAATCTCCTAGGACTTTCTGCCAACACTTCAAAATCATCCTGCAGTGCTTGGAGTTTGGTTCTCTGTTGATTTTAGTTTCTAGAGGAAAGAGAATTTGATTTATGTTAAACACAACAAAAAGGAAAAATAAAACCGGAGGTAAAGCAGTCCCTTTACGCTTTGACATTTAACACGTGATTTTAGGAAGAAAAGCAAGCAAAATCCAAGGCTTGGAAAGAATGGAAGATAGGAAACATTTGAGTGACATGCAAGGCAGTGAAAGAAGATCCCCAGTCCTCTAAACAGAGAAGGCAGGTGCTGCAGAAGCTGAAAGGCCCTTCCAGGTTGAACTGAGAAGTGGCATTCTGAGTTGTCTGGCACCAAAGTGGGGTTGGGAGGCAAGAGACAGAAAGCCAAGCAGTAGGAGGTGGCAGAGGTCCAGGCAGGAAACAGGCTGAGTGTGAACAAGTGTCTTCGTGGTGGGGCAGATGGAAAAGGAGGCGTTAGAGACACACTGCTGAGCGAGGAAGAGCCCGACTCCTTGATGTCCTTTGACCAAGCACTTCACTGCCTCTGGAACTCAGAGTGCGCTGTTTTTATTGTGCTTACTACTCTGCTCAAAATAAAATGCCAGGGCCTTTGCCCTTTGGCCTCACAGCTTAAGTGTTCCCTAAAAGGCATAACCATGGGACATAGTCCTGGAAGAACTGGGGCACCAGCGTTGCCCAGGCTGGCTAAACTTGCCAGTTTTCATGAGATTGTCTTTGGCAGGCCAGGATGACCTATTAATCACGTGGCATGTCTATAACTGGGACTGTCAACCACTTTCATGTTGGCCATCTTGTTTGAGCCTGACAACAACCTTAAGGCTTACATATGAAATGAATCATGGCCACCTTTGCTGAGATGAGAGGACAGATGGTTGGGGGTCTGAATGGCTTGCCCACGGAATCATGAGCAAGGGAATCATGAAACTGGGAGCAGAGCATGGTTCTCCGATTCCTAACGTGTTCCCTTTTCACCGCGTTATTTATGGGAGCTAGTTAGCAATGCTGACTGTGTCTGCACTTTGCTAGACGCTGGGGGGAGAAGCCGAAAAACAAACCAGATGTGACTCTTCTCCTTGGGACTCTCCTGATCTGAAGCAGAAGACAGGATGAAGGCAGATAAATGAATCCATGTACACATGCTCCCACAAGTGTACATCTAACTAGATGTTCAGACATATTCATGCATCCTAAGGGTGTCGTTGGAAGCTTCTGGAAGTAAATCTCTAGGGATCTGAAGAAACTCAGAACACTGACTCATTGGCTTGGCTGTGAGACTATTCCAGATATTGGCAGCTACGTAAGTGGGGGCTCAGAATTAGGGCCAAAAGATGCATTTGACAGGAGGGAAGGGATTTGGGGTTAAGATCTGAACAGTTCTCAGGCAGCAAAGAAATTAAACAGCCTCAGCAAACTTTCATGTGGTGACTTCTCTGCTTAGATAGTAGGACTTTTCAAACTCATAACTGGAGAGAAAGAGAGAGAGATGCCTGGAAAAATTTATCCCATTGTCATTTGACTTCCCTTTCATAACCTTCTTGGTGTTCAGTTCAGTTCAGTTCAGTTGCTCAGTCGTGTCCGACTCTTTGCAACCCCACCAACTGCAGCAAGCCAGGCCTCCCTGTCCATCACCAACTCCCGGAGTCCATACAAACCCGTGTTCATTGTGTCGGTGATGCCATCCAACCATCTCATCCTCTGTTGTCCCCCTATTGTCCTGCCCTCAATCTTTCCCAGCATCAGGATCTTTTCCAATGAGTCAGCTCTTTGCATCAGGTGGCCAAAGTATTGGAGTTTCAGCTTCAACATCAGTCCTTCCAATGAACACTCAGGACTGATCTCCTTTAGGATGGACTGGTTGGATCTCCTTGCAGTCCAAGGGACTCTCAAGAGTCTTCTCCAACACCACAGTTCAAAAGCATCAATTCTTCTGTGCTCAGCTTTCTTTATAGTCCAACTCTCACATCCATACATGACCACTGGAAAAACCATAGCCTTGACTAGACGGACATTTGTTGGCAAAGTAATGTCTCTGCTTTTTAATATGCTATCTAGGTTGGTCATAACTTTCCTTCCAAGGAGTAAGCATCTTTTAATTTCATGGCTGCAATCACCATCTGCAGTGATTTTGGAGAGTTCCAGAAAAACATCTATTTCTGCTTTATGGACTATGCCAAAGCCTTTGACTGTGTGGATCACAATCAACTGTGGAAAATTCTGAAAGAGATGGGAATACCAAGCCACCTAACCTGCCTCTTGAGAAATCTGTATGCAGGTCAGGAAGCAACAGTTAGAACTGGACATGGAACAACAGACTGGTTCCAAATAGGAAAAGGAGTACGTCAAGACTGTATATTGTCACCCTGCTTATTTAACTTCTATGCAGAGTACATCATGAGAAACGCTGGACTGGAAGAAACACAAGCTGGAATCAAGATTGCCGGGAGAAATATCAATAACCTCAGATATGCAGATGACACCACCCTTATGGCAGAAAGTGAGGAGGAGCTAAAAAGCCTCTTGATGAAAGTGAAGGAGNGGATCACAATAAACTATGGAATATTCTGAAAGAGATGGGCATACCAGACCACCTGACCTGCCTCTTGAGAAACCTATATGCAGGTCAGGAAGCAACAGTTAGAATTGGACATGGAACAACAGACTGGTTCCAAATAGGAAAAGGAGTATGTCAAGGCTGTATTGTCACCCTGCTTATTTAACTTATATGCAGCATATATCATGAGAAACGCTGGGCTGGAAGAAGCACAAGCTGGAATCAAGATTGCCGGGAGAAATATCAATAACCTCAGATATGCAGATGACACCACCTTTATGGCAGAATGAGGAGGAACTAAAAAGCCTCTTGATGAAAGTGAAAGTGGAGAGTGAAAAATTTGGCTTAAAGCTCAACATTCAGAAAACTAAGATCATGGCATCTGGTCCCTTCACTTCATGGCAAATAGATGGGGAAACAGTGGTTGACTTTATTTTTCTGGGCTCCAAAATCACTGCAGATGGTGATTGCAGCCATGAAATTAAAAGACACTTACTCCTTGAAAGGAACGTTATGAGCAACTTAGATAGCATATTGAAAAGCAGAGATATTACTTTGCCACCAAAGGTCCATCTAGTCAAGGCTGTGGTTTTTCCAGTGGTCATGTATGGATGTGAGAGTTGGACTGTGAAGAAAGCTGAGCGCCAAAGAATGGATGCTTTTGAACTGAGGTGTTGGAGAAGACTCAAGAGTCCCTTGGACTGCAAGGAGATCCAACCAGTCCATTCTAAAGGAAATCAGTGCTAGGTGTTCTTTGGAAGGAATGATGCTAAAGCTGAAACTCCAATACTTTGGCCACCTCATGCGAAGACTTGACTCATTGGAAAAGACTTTTTTGCTGGGAGGGATTGGGGGCAGGAGGAAAAGGGGATGTGAGAGGATGAGATGGCTGGATGGCATCATCGACCTGATGGACGTGAATCTGAGTGAACCTCAGGAGATGGTGATGGACAGGGAGGCCTGGCGTGCTGAGATCCATTGAGTTGCAGAGTGAGACCCGGCTGAGCAACTGAAGTATACACCGTCTCCAGCTAAAGGCAAAAGGACACTGGGGTGTGGGCTTGAGACTCAAAACGAGCAAAGCGATTCACACAGAGGTAAAGACAACAGATGTTTGGTAAACAAACGTGTGCTAGGTTATGCAAAATAATGAGACACAGAGAGGAATTTTAACACACTTTGGTAAGTTCCTCCCTGTCTTCAGACCTAGTTTATACTTCATAGTACAGTTATCTATTATGATAGCTCCCTTTTTGGAACAGTTTCTCTATTTGCATTCTTTTAGACAGTTAGTTCAGATCAGTCGCTGAGTTGCGTCCGACTCTTTGTGACCCCATGGACTGCAGCACGTCAGGCTTCCCTGTCTATCACCAACTCCCAGAGCTCACTCAAACTCATGTCTATGGAGTCGGTGATGCCATCCAACCATCTCATGCACTGTCAGTTAAGGGGAAGGTAAAACTGAGTCTTTGGGGCCTGACCTCAGTGTGAAAGAATACACCTCAAGAGACACTTCGAGCTATGCTACATTATTATAAACCTCATTTTAAATGAAAGGAAACTGAGGATCAGAGGTAAGTTAAGAAATCTTTCAAGGTCGTTCCGCCTAAATAATGAAGCCATAGTACAAAAACAACACAGAGGATAATACATGCTGACTACCCAAAATTTTTGCTTTGCCTTAGAACTTACTACAACTCCTAGTGTAAGACTTTCAAAATGAAAATAAAAATTAAATAAAATAAAACAAAATTTATACAAAATTAAAAGCTAAAATAGAAGTAAATTCTCAAAACAATAAAACACGAGTAAGGAAGTATAAATAAGAAAATTAAAATCTATAGAATTTTTAAGAAAATCACAATAAAAAAAACTTCAAGGAAATGTATCAAGATATCAAACTATAGATAACATTATGATTACTCTGGTATGTCCCTTGGAAAACCTCAGTCAAAACATAAGAAGCTTAGGCTTGGGACTTATATCTATGCTTTAGTCACTTGCTCTGGAAGGTAAATGAATAAGTAGAGAATTAGTCCAGGCCATTTCACACACAAATACAGAGTAGATATGCACACAAATTCCTGCATACATTCGGTTATATTCTGCATAATATTTACTAGAAAAGTCTACATGTAAAGGATCAGTGAATAATTCACTTAAAGAATGGCTACTGTAGCAGAGACATTTTTGATTCAACAACGACCATTTGTTCCTTAAGATTTCCTAAAACTCAAGCAGTCATATGGACTTACATGACTGGATTCAGACAATGAACTACAAGCAGAATTAATGAGTGTCATTTCTAAGTCAAAGCATGGAAGAGCAGGTACAATAGCTCCATGCACTGTCTTCTTTTTGCTATAGGCAGTGGAAAGGTTCCAGATGGCAGAGTCTCAGTCAGTCTGAGTTCCTTAGTAACCATGTGGAGCAGAGTCTCCTCCATCAAACAGCATTAGAAATATAGCATGAATGATAAATAAAGCTTTTAGTGTTAGACCACTGACATTCTGGGGTCAATATGTTATTTCAGCATACTTGGCTTGTTTTGCCTAGTGCAAATACCTTCCTATTTATAGACTTAGAGATTTAAGAGCTGCCAACAAACACAAAACTTCTTACTTATGCTGATGCCAAATAAATTCCAAAAATGTCCATGTTGTGATGAAAATGTAAAATGAGTCCTATGCCAAAATTAAACCTTGTCTTTTCAGCACATTTTGAATTGCCAAATGATCTCATAGGTACTTCCTCTTTGAGATCATAAAAATAGAGATTATTAGTTCAGTATGAGGTATATTGAATGAGACACAGGACTATTAAGGAATCCATTTATTTTACAAGTATTGATTGAATACCTACTATATGGCAAGCACTCATTTCAGTGTTGTACATCATACTCAACTGAGAAAAGTGGAAAGCTTTTTCTCTAAAGTCAGGAACAACAAATGATGCCCACTGTCAACATTTCTACTTCACACAATGTTAACAGTTCTAGCCACAACAATCAGATAAGAAAAAGAAACAAAAGGCATACAAACTGAAAGAGAAGAAGTAAAACTGTCACTATTTACAAATGACATGATATTCTACATACAAACTCTAAAGTCTTCACTCCAAAACTATTAGAACTAGTAAATGAATTAAACAGAGTTGCAGGATACATGGTTAAAATACAGAAATCTGTACGTACTAAGAATGGACTACCAGAAAGAGAAAGTAGAAAACAATCCCACTTTCAGTTCAGTTCAGTTCACTTGCTCAGTCGTGTCCGACTCTTTGCGACCCCATGAATTGCAGCACGCCAGGCCTCCCTGTCCATCACCAACTCCTGGAGTTCACTAGGACTCACGTCCATCGAGTCCATGATGCCATCCAGCCATCTCATCCTCCATCGTCCCCTTCTCCTCCTGCCCCCAATCCCTTCCAGCATCAAAGTCTTTTCCAATGAGTCAACTCTTCGCATGAGGTGGCCAAAGTACTGGAGTTTCAGCTTTAGCATCATTCCTTCCAAAGAACACCCAGGGTTGATCTCCTTCAGAATGGACTGGTTGGATCTCCTTGCAGTCCAAGGGACTCTCAAGAGTCTTCTCCAACACCACAGTTCAAAAGCATCAATTCTTCAGCGCTCAGCTTTCTTTACAGTCCAGCTCTCACATCCATACATGACTACTGGAAAAACCATAGCCTTGACTAGGCGGACCTTAGTCAGCAAAGTAATGTCTCTGCTTTTGAATATACTATCTAGGTTGGCCATAACTTTTCTTCCAAGGAGTAAGCGTCTTTTAATTTCATGGCTGCAATCTGCAGTGATTTTGGAGCCTCCCAAAAATAAAGTCTGACACTGTTTCCACTGTTTCCCCATCTATTTCCCATGAAGTGATGGGACCGGATGCCATGATCTTCATTTTCTGAATGTTGAGCTTTAAGCCAACTTTTCCACTCTCCTCTTTTACTTTCATCAAGAGGCTTTTTAGTTCCTCTTCACTTTCTGCCATTAGCGTTGTGTCATCTGCATATCTGAGCTTATTGATATTTCTCCTGACAATCTTGATTCCAGCTTGTATTTCTTCCAGTCTANCTTCCAAAGAACACCCAGGGTTGATCTCCTTCAGAATGGACTGGTTGGATCTCCTTGCAGTCCAAGGGACTCTCAAGAGTCTTCTCCAACACCACAGTTCAAAAGCATCAATTCTTCAGCGCTCAGCTTTCTTTACAGTCCAGCTCTCACATCCATACATGACTACTGGAAAAACCATAGCCTTGACTAGGCGGACCTTAGTCAGCAAAGTAATGTCTCTGCTTTTGAATATACTATCTAGGTTGGCCATAACTTTTCTTCCAAGGAGTAAGCGTCTTTTAATTTCATGGCTGCAATCTGCAGTGATTTTGGAGCCTCCCAAAAATAAAGTCTGACACTGTTTCCACTGTTTCCCCATCTATTTCCCATGAAGTGATGGGACCGGATGCCATGATCTTCATTTTCTGAATGTTGAGCTTTAAGCCAACTTTTCCACTCTCCTCTTTTACTTTCATCAAGAGGCTTTTTAGTTCCTCTTCACTTTCTGCCATTAGCGTTGTGTCATCTGCATATCTGAGCTTATTGATATTTCTCCTGACAATCTTGATTCCAGCTTGTATTTCTTCCAGTCTAGCGTTTCTCATGATGTACTCTGCATATAAGTTAAATAAGCAAGGAGACAATATACAGCCTTGACGTACTCCTTTTCCTATTTGGAAATCCCACTTTAAATCATGTCAAAAAGAATAAAAGAAAAAATAATAAACCTAACCAAGAGAGTGAAAACTCCCAATGGAAACCATAAAACATTACTCAAGGAAATTGGAGATGGTATGAAGAAATGGGAAGATATCTCCAGAAGAACAATTAGGAAAGGACTGTTTGTATGACTAACGAATAGCATTTGTGCTTTCCTGTATATTTTCTTAAGTGGCTGCTCCATTTGGACATAACTATCAGCAATGAATGAGGGTTTCAACTTCTCCATATCCTTACCAGTATTCATTTTTGTCATTTTGATTTGAGCCATTCTGATGAGGAAGAAATGGTGAATCATTGTGGGTTAAATTTTCATTTCCCTAATGAGTAGTGATTCTGATCATCTTTTCAGGTACTTATTGGCTATTTGTATATTTATTTAGTAAAATGTCTATTCAAATATTTTACCCACATTAAGTCAGATAATTTGTTTTCTAAATAAGTTACAAGAGCTCTTTATTCTCATATAAGTATTTATCAGATATATTATTTGCAAATATTTTCTCCTAATCCATGGCATGTCTTCACTCTCCTTATAGATCTTTGAAACACAATTAAGCATACCAACATATGTGTAGCAGTAGCTTCAAAGGAGATAAGAAAGAAAAAGAAACAGAAAAAAAATATTTGAAAAAATAATGATAAAAATTTCCCACATAACATTAAAACTATTAAATAACACATTAAAACAGCTAATGAATTCCAGGTAAAATAAAAACAAAGAGATCACACATAGGTAAATCAAAGTCAAAATGTTGAAAGCCAAAGATAAGAAGAAAAACTTGGAGGTTAACAAGAGAAAAACAAATTGACTCATATAAAGGAAGACAGTAGGCTTAAATACTGCATTCTCATTAGAAGCAATGGACGGTAGGAAGTAGGATGACATATACAAAGTGTGAATAATAATTTTTTAAAACCTATCAACCAAAAGTTCTATATGCAGCAAAATCACACTTCAAAAATAAAGTTGATATAGAGAAATTTCCACAGAAACAAAGATGAGGTAATGTGTTGCTTATAGATCTGCATTACTGAAAGTATTAAAGCAAGTCCACCAGGCTGAAGGAAAATGACAGTATGTGGTTATTTGAATCCACATAAAGAAGTACAGAAAAACATAAAATATAATTATATAGGTAAATAAATGTAGAATACTATATAAATTCTTTATCTTCTTCCCTTAGCTATTTAAAATATCTGTATTAAAAATTATAAATTTGTGTTTTATAAATAATAAATCAGAACAAGAATAATATAGCTATATTGGACTAAAGTTTCTAATTTTATTATAGTATGCTAATTTCAATCTGAAAAAATCACATACTGTAATTCCTAGGAAAATCAATAAGCAGATAACTCAAAAACAGTAAAAAAGAAAAGAAGGGACTAAAGAGTACATTACTTAACACAAAAAAAGCAATAAAGGAGATACAGGGAAACTAAATGCACATGAGCACATTTAAAATAAATACTAATAAAAAAGCTATGATATATATGTGTGTGTGTATATATATATACACACATAATGGACTATTACTCAGCCATTGAAAAAATGAAATACTGCCATTTACAGTAACCCAGATATACCTAGATATTGTCATACTGAGTGAAGTAAGTCTGCTTATAGGCAAGATCTAAAAAGAAATTATACAAATGTACTTATTTAAAAAACAGATACACAGCCTTAGAGAACAAGCTTCTGGTTATCAGGGGAGAAAGGTGGGGAGAAGAGATAATTAGGGAGTTTAAGACTGACATGTGTACACTGATATATTTAAAATGGATAGCCAACAAGTTCCTACTGTATAGCATGGAGAACTCTAGCTCAATATTACAAAATAACCTAAATGGGAAAATAATTTGAAAAAGAATATTTACCTGTGTATATATACCTGAATCAGTTTGTTTACACATGAAACTATCACAACATAGTTAATCAACTACACTCCAGTAGGAAATAAAAAGTTAAGAAATAAAGTAAAAGAAAATAAATACCAAAACCACACACATAAATCTAAACATGTCGTTAACTGCATTAGATATAAATATATTAAACACTCCAACCAAAAAGTAAGGATTGACACATTGAATAAATATTAAGATACAACTGTACTGCACATGAAGACTTCCCTGGTGGCTCAGACGGTAAAGCGTCTACCTACACTGCGGAAGACCCGGATTCGAGCCCTGGGTGGGGAAGATGCTCTGGAGAAGGAAATGGCAACCCACCCCAGTACTCTTGCCTGGAAAATCCCACGGACTGAGGAGCCTTGTAGGCTACAGTCCATGGGGTCGCAAAGAGTCGGACACTACTGAGCGACTTCCCTTCACTTTACTTCAGTACTGCACATACAAGAGACACAATTTAGATTCAAATATACAAACAAGATGAAAGGGAAAGAATGGGAAGATGTATAGTGTACAAACAGTAACCATATTAAACAGATAGGTAAAATGGTTGCACTAATATCAGAAAAGGCAGAATACAAACATATTACTAGAGACAATGAGGGTGACATTAGAGTGACAAAATGATTAAGTAATCAAGAAGTTGCAACAATTATAAATATATACAGCTAAAACACACATACAATTTGATTGAATTTATGAGATAGAAAATTAAAAACAATAAGTTGGAGAATTCAGTGTTTCATCTCAATAATTGATAGAACAACTGAAGAAAATCAGCACGAATACATGACTTGAATTATACTACCAACCAATGCATCCTGACATTTACAGATCAGTACAGAAATAATAGCAGAATAAATATTATTTCTGTGTGCACATGACACAGCCTCAGTGAATTAAAATGACTGAAATATTAAGTGTATTCTTCAGCTCCAATGGAACTTTTAAAAGTATAAAATTATCACTAATCATCAGGGAAATTCGAATCAAATCACAATGAAATATCACCTTCCACCTATAAGAATTGCTATTATCAAAAAGGCAACAAGTAACACATGTTGATAAGGATGTGGAGCAAAGGGAATCCTTGTGCTCTGCTGGTGGGCATGTAAACTGGTGCAGCCACTATAGAAAACAGTATGAGTGAGTGAAGTCGCTCAGTCGTGTCCGACTCTTTGCGACCCAGTGGACTGTAGCCCGCCAGGCTCCTCTGTCCATGGGATTCTCCAGGCAAGAAAATAGTATGGCGTTTCTTCAAAAAATTAAAAACAGAACTCCCATATGACACAGTAATTTCATTCCTGAATATTTTCCAAAGAAAATGAAGACACTACTTTAAAAAGATATATGCACTCCTATCTTCACTGCAGCATTTTTTATAACAGCCAAAATATGGAGGTGACCTAAGTGCCCACCAATAGATGAATGGAAAAAGATGATGTGAGTTATATATCAGGGAAATTAAAGAATACAACTTTGTTATAAAGTAAACGAGTCACAAGGATGTAATATACAGCCTGGAGGAATAAAGCCAGCAATAATATAATATCTTTGTATGGTGACCGATGGTAAATAGCCCTAGTTGTGGTGAATATTTTATGATGTATAGATACATCTAATCACTCTGACCAAGAGCTAACATAGTGTTATATGTGAATTGTACTTCAACAAACAAATAACCATATAGAAAAAGAAATAAGATTTGAGTTTATCACAGGTAGGAGGTAGAGGAGGAAGAACTGGATGAAGATGGTCAAAAGATACAAGCCACTAGTTACAAGAAAAAGAAGTATTAAAGATGTAATGTACAACATGATAAATAAAGTTAACACTATTGTGTGTATACCCTTACCAAGCAAGTTGTTAAGAAAGTAAACCCTAAGAATTCTCATCACAAGGAAAAATGATTTTTCTTTTTGCATCTATGTGACATAATAGATGCTCACTAAACTTATTGTGGCAATCATTTCATAATCCACACAGGTCAAACCATTATGCTTTTCTCCTTATACTTATTCAGTGCCATATAAATGATACAAATGTGAATTGTGTTTCAATAAAACTGGAAGAAAAAGACAAAAACAAAACTAAATAAATTAGAGATTATACAAAGCACTTTCCCATCCCAGACCATAATAGATTATATCAGTAACAGCAGAAAGTCACTTGGATAATCCTTAATATGTGAAAATTAATCAATATACTTTTAAATGATCCAGGATGTATCAAACATAAACTCTCAAGGAAAACAAAAAAATCTTAAATGGAATGAAAATGAAAATATATCTCATTAAAATGTATAAGACACAGCTAAAGCATTGATCAGGACAATTAACAGCACTGAATGCCTATATTTGAAAAAAAAAAATCTCAAATCAATAAACTTGTACCTTAAGAATATAAGAACTGAATAGCAAACTAAACCAAAGGTAGCAGAAGGAAACATTTGGAGAATCCTCTGAGGTGAGCCTGGAAAATTAGCTTAATTGAATTAGATTCTAACCATAAAAAATGCAAGCTTTATTAAAAAGCATAGAGTTCTAAATACTATTCTTTTTTATTTATTTTCTTTAAGTGTGTAGTTGACTCTAAAGTATTTTTATCTAGGCTGTCATTTTCATCAGTTGTTTTCTTTTTTTTTTTTTTCCTTTGTGCGTTTTCTTTTTTATTGAAGTATAGTTGATTTATAATATACTAGTTTCAGATGTACAGCAGAAAGGTTTAAGTGTTTTTAGAGATTATACTCCATTAAAAGTAATTACAAGATAATGGCTATAATTCCCTGCGCTATACAATGTATCTTTGCTTCTAACTTATATTATACTTAGTAGTTAGTGTTTTGTAAGATCTCATACTCCTATTTTGCCACTATACCCTTCTTTCTCCTCACTGGTAATCAGTAGCTTGTTTTCTGTATGAATGAGTCTGTTTTGCCTTGCTCTATGCATTCATTTATTTTATTTTTTAGATTCAATATATAACTGATACCATATAACATTCATCCTTCTGTGTCTGACATTTCACTAAGAATAATATTCTCTGGGTCAATCGATGTTTCTACAAATGGCAGAATTTCGTTCTTTTTATGGCTGAGTAATATTCCATTGTGTGTGTGTGTTTGTGTACATGTAACTTTTCTGGATCCATCCTTTTGTTTATGGATACCACAGTTGCTTCCGTATCTTGACTTTTAAAAATAATGCTGCTGCGATCACTGGGGTGCATATATGTTTTCAAAAGAGTGTTGTTTTTTTCTGACTCTCTACCCAAGAGTAGAATCATTGAATTGTATGGAAATATTTTTTTGTTTGTTTTCTGAGGTACCTCTATATTGCTTTCCATAGTAACGGCACCAATTTGCATTCCCACCATCAGTGTAGGAGTGTTCCCTTTTCTGTGCATCCTCGCCAAATTTTTTTACTTGTAGATTTTTTGATGATAACTATTTTGATGGGTGTGAAGTAATATCTCGTTGTTTTGCATTTCTCTGATAACTAGTGATTTGAACATTTTGCCATAAGCCTGTTGGCCAGCTGTATGTCTTCTTTGGAAAAATGACTATTCAGATCTTCTGCCTATTTTTTGATTGATTGCTTTTTTTTTTGATATTGACTTATATGAGCTGTTTATATGTTTAGGGTATTAACCTTGAAGTTCGCTTTATTTTTCTTTTTGCCTTGGAGTAGATAAAAAATTGCTACAGTTTATTTTAAAGTGCCTATGTTCTCAAGTAGGCATTTTATCATTTCAGACCTTATATTTAGGTCTTTTGCTGTTGTTGATATCTATTTACTTCTTTGACTGCATTGGGTGTTAGCTGAGGAACACAGGCTCTTCGTTGCAGTGCGTGGGCTGCTCTCTAGTTGTGGCATCAGGGCTCATTGGTTGTGGTTCATGTGGGGCTTAGTTGCCCTGCGGCATGTGGGATCTTAGTTCCTTGACTAGGGATCAAACTCATGTCTCTACCTTGGAAGGCAGATTCTTTACTGGACCACCAGAGAATTCCCACACACTGTGTCTTTGGATTAAAGCATTTAGTCCATTGATAATTAGAGTAATTATTGATAAGTATGTACTTATTGCCATTTTGTTACTTATTTTTGGATTGTTTTTGTATTTCTTCTATGTTCCTCTCTTTTTCTTTTGCTTCTTCCCTTTCATTGAAAGGGAAGTTTTGTTAGTTTTATTTAATAGTTTTATTTAGTAGTATGCTTGCGTTCCTGTCTTTAGTTTCCGTGTATCTGTTATAGGTTTTTATTGGTGGTTACCATAGTAGTCATATATGTTTGGGCTATAACTTTATCTTCTTATTTGAAACTAATTGTCATTTAGTTCAAACACTTTTCAGAAGATATACCTTTTTCTCCCCTGCCCCACATCATGTTCCTGATATCATATTACATCATCTTCATGGTTACCCTTTTACTGTTTATTGTAGTCATAGGTGCTTTTACATTTTTTTGTTTTTTATATCTTTGCTTCTTTGTTTTTTGTACCTTTATAACTNCTGTACAGTTCTTCTGTGTATTCTTGCCACCTCTTCTTAATATCTTCTGCTTCTGTTAGGTCCACACCATTTCTATCCTTTATCGAGCCCATCTTTGCATGAAATGTTCCCTTGGTATCTCCAATTCTCTTGAAGAGATCTCTAGTCTTTCCCATTCTGTTGTTTTCCTCTATCTCTTTGCATTGATTGCTGAAGAAGGCTTTCTTATCTCTTCTTGCTATTCTTTGGAACTCTGCATTCAGATGCTTATATCTTTTCTTTTCTCCTTTGCTTTGCGCCTCTCTTCTTTTCAGTGCTATTTGTAAGGCTTCTCCAGACAGCCATTTTGCTTGTTTGCATTTCTTTTCCATGGGGATGGTCTTGATCCCATATGACCCAGCAATCCCACTCCTAGGCATATACCCAAGGAAACCAAAACTGAAAAAGACACATGTACTCCAGTGTTCATTGCAGCACTATTTACAATAGCTAGGACATGGAAGCAACCTAGATGTCCATCGACAGATGAATGGATACAGAAGCTGCGGTACATATACACAATGGAATACTACTCAGCCAAAGAAAGAAACACTTTGGAGTCAGTTCTAATAAGGTGGATGAACCTAGAGCCTATTATACAGAGTGAAGTAAGCCAGAAAGAGAAAAACAAATATCATATATTAACACATATATATGGAAGTTAGAAGGATGTTAGTGATGAATCTGTTTTCAGAGCAGCAGTGGAGATGCAGATATACAGAACAGACTTATGGACAAGGATGGGGGCGAAGAGGGAGCAGGTGAGATGAATGGAGTGAGTAGCATGGAGGCAAATACACTAACGTATGTAAATAGACAGCCAATGGGAATTTGCTATATGACTCAGGGAAACCAAACTGGGGATCTGTAATGACCTAGAGGGGTGGCCATGGGTGGGATGTTGGAGGGAGGTTCAAGAGGGAGGGGACATATGCACACCAATGGTTAATTCATTTGATATATGACAGAAATCAAATCAATACTGTAAAGCAATCATTAATCAATTAAAAATAAATGTTAAAAAAAGAATACCAATATTTGTCTTATAGAGGCCTCAGAAGGATAAGAAAGACAGGGAGAAAGAGAAGAGAATCAAAAATGTACTTGAGAAACATATGTCTGAAAATTTCCCAAACCTAAAGAAGGATACAGATATCCAAGTACAGGAAGCACAGAGGTCCCCAAACAAGATAAACCTAAGCAGATTCAAACCCAAATATATCATAATTAAAACGGCAAATTTAAGATAAAGAATTCTAAAGTCAGCAATATAAAAACAAAGAGTCACATACCAAGGAATTACCAGAAGACTATTAGCTTATTTCTCTGCAGAAAAATTGCAGGCCAGTGGGATTTGTTTAAGATGTTTGAAGTGCTGTAGCAGAATACCTGCAAATGAGGGATTCTACCCAGTAAGATTATCTTTTAGAATAAAGGAGAGATAAATAACTTGTCAGACAAGCAAAAACTGAAAATGTTTCTCAATACAAAAGCAATCCTAAAAGCAATGTTAACAGCTCTCATCTAAGTGGGAAAGAAGAAAGAATCAATAAGAGAGGTAGAATCCCACAAGGAAAGGCAAATATATAGTATGGGCTCAGGATTGACTATGGTTTAAAAAAAAAAAGTTATAAAGGTACAAAAAACAAAGAAATAAAAAGCAAAAAAATGTAAAAGCAACTATGACTACAATAAACAGTAAAAGGGTAACCATGAAGATGATGTAATATGATATCAGGAACATGATGTGGGGCAGGGGAGAAAAAGGTATATCTTCTGAAAAGTGTTTGAACTAAATGACTATTAGTTTCATCAGTTGTTTTCTACTAGAAATAACTGCTTAAAAGAGAGATGCTTGGGCTGATGAGATTTGATAAAGTGGTAATGGTACAGGAAATGGGGCCATGATTTTGGATTCATGAAGATGGAAATACATCTCTGGTACCCTACTTGGCTATTCCATGAAAAAAGTTTTACATTAATTTAATAATGCTAATAGGGCTTGTTTTCTCCAGCTTTCAGAATATATAGCCCAAACTCATAAGACATAGTTACTGATATCAATTTTGGTAACAGAAAACAGAGGATACTAAGTGGGCAAAGGAGGTAGAAGGGAGGGTAATAAACTCATGCTACAGTAAGGAGAGTAAGGAAATAATACCAGAATTTGTAGATTTCTTAGAGTACATTATACATAAAGGCATAAATGGGATCATGAAAAATGTATTTATGAAAATACAGAGGACAGATATAGAGTACTTTAAAGGGATGAAATTCTACCATTCCATTCTGGAATGTAATTTTTTAAACATATTGCATTTTATTTCAAATTATAGAGATGACCTGAAGCATTACAAACTGATGTGATTAAGATTATTTATGGGAAATAGAGCAGGGAAGTGGCAGGACAGGGATTGCTATTTTTCATTCATGGCCCTTTCATACCATTTGGTTTCTGTCATGTGCACCATATTTATTTTGATTAAGTAACAAATAAAACAACAAATATAAAACCCACCAGTTCTGACTTTCACTTCATGGTTAAGGGATGTTTCACATCTCAAAAAAGAATAAATCAAACCCTATGCAATAGATATGAGTGTATTAAACTATTTCATGGTCTATACTTATACCCATGGTCCCTTAAGTGCTGTGAGGCTAACTCTATGATATTATAAAGAAATCGTGGCCCAGATAAGGTAATGCTTCTAGCCAGGGAAACAGTGAGGAGTATAGCACCAGTATCCTAAGCTCCCAACTTGACCCCATGCTATATATGAAGACACATAAATCTCACAGATTCTCACAGCACATATTAAGGAAGAAAACCATACTACTGGAATTGTGTTGATCCCCAGATGCAGAGCTTGGGATAGTTAGTTTATCCTGGAAGCAAGGACAAGGTGTGGAGAGGGTAGAGAAAAGAGAAGTTACCATTAGCATGCACCACTGAGATTAACCTTGTGGGCAATGAAGGCTCAGTTCTTTTTTTTTTTTTTTTTTAATTTATTTTAATTGGAGGCTAATTACTTTACAATATTGTATTGGTTTTGCCATACATCAACATGAATCTACCACAGTGTACACGTGTTCCCCATCCTGAACCCCCCTACTTCCTCCCTCCCTGTACCATCCCTCTGGGTCATCCCAGTGCACCAGCCCCAAGCATCCAGTATCATGCATCGAACCTGGACTGGCGATTCATTTCTTATATGATATTATACTTGTTTCAATGCCATTCTCCCAAATCATCCCACCCTCTCCCTCTCCCACAGAGTCCAAAAGACTGTTCTACACATCTGTGTCTCTTTTGCTGTCTCGCATACAGGGTGAAGGCTCAGTTCTAGCAGCTCTTCCCTGAAAGTAAACCACATACTTTTCAGAATTGTCAGTCCAAAGTGTAGGGACTCGAGGCTTTGTCTTCAGCTGATCTTTCCCTTGGAAGCGGGCTGTCATGGAAGAACTAACTCCCTTGCACCTCAGGGCTATGCTGGTACACTTGGGCAACTACAGAGAAGCTCATAGTCAGAAAACAGAGGACAGATAAATATTTGGCGGGATTCTGTCAGAGTACTGAAGAGTTCGGCAGAGATCTGCCTAAAATCAGAGGTTCAAGAGGGGTTATGATGTGATATGGAGCAACAGACTGCTAGAGGATCTCAGTAAAGAAAGGGACTTGACTTTGCTATGTTTCAAAATGATTTATAGCCTGTTCTGTCTCATTTCTATTCCAGTATATATTTCACAAATAAATAGACATTTAAAATGCTTTTATATATAAGTATTCTATTACATAAAAGGGGGGCATCAGTCTTATGTTTGTTTACTAGTGATTTGAAATATTCTTTAGATATTACAACTTGAATACATATTGTGAACTGAGTTTTGCTTGCATGCTATTATAAACATACGGCTATCTTGAAGACAAGCACAAAAATTTCATATGCCCATATTTCTTTTTTGACACTCTGCTCCTCCCACAGGCTATGTTAGTCTAGTAACAAATAAACAGTTCCTTACTAAATTTTATTCACATTGATTATATTGCTACCCACTAAGTGACCTTTGACACGTGATTTTCATATATTTCATATTCATTTCATAGAAGGTAATACACACAACATGACATTTTATGAGGTAATTTAACACACTTGTTTTATAAATGGACACTCATATGGAAGTTAAGCCTGTTTGTAGATACACCACAAAGATACATGACAAATATAGTATCACACACAGTTTAGGAGTGAATATGCTTTTCTTTATTACACATAAATTCCTAATAAGGAAAATATTATTTTAACAAATATTTCTGTATTTAAAAAGTTAGTTTTGTCCCTGTAGCAGGGGTCAGAGGGAAACTACAATTGCTATGCTCTAGAAATGTAATTAAAAAAATAAAACCTGCTCTCCTATATACATGAAGCCATTGGTCATCACAGGTATTGCCATGTTTTCTTTTTTCCTTTCTCACTAGTGCTGACAGATTGGCCAGATTTATCCAACTCAGCTTACTTTGCTATGATCAATGGCAAAGCCATTGTTAAATGAGTTGAACCCTAAGCTCCTTTCCAGGTCTAAAATTCTCCTCTTATTCTAATTTAGATTTATGAGGTGTTGGCTACAGCTGGAGGAATAATCTATCCTCACTGAATAGAGAAATATCAGTAGCCTAGACTGTCACTGTATTTACCACATCACTAGTATCATATCACCAACAAAATAGAATAACAAAATAAAAGTTTTCAGTGACTTTCCTGATTAAAACAGTGTGCTATGTACAAAAGAAGAAAATTCAACATTTATTGATAGATCATTTGTTCTGCCACAAATCCAAGATTCTTTATCCAGCATGATTTGAGCAAATATAAGTTTCAAGTAGAGCAATATCTAACGTTCATGTATTCTATTTAACTGTAAAATTCCTCTATATTTGACTATATAGTTATAGTTACTTTTCTTAGTTCTGTTTTAAAATTATCACGTATATTTTACATTATGTTATTAAATGCAGTCTAACTATAAGCTGTCACAGGTCAGTTGTGGACTTATTTGAAAACAAGTGAGAAAAAGAAATCTAGTGGGAAGAAAGAAAGAGGAAGGGAGGGAGGAAGAATGGAAGAAAGGCACTTTCCCAAAATTCCACAAAAATTACTGCAAATTGTCCAAGAGTTTAGGAAATATTATAACTTTCCATTAATGTGAGAAAAGATAGAGACAGGGAAGAAACAGACAAAAAACCTAGAAAGATGGATGTTGAAGAAAGATTTTAGAACTACGAAAAGGGATTCTTTCTGCCCTTGTAGACTGGAATAGTAGGTCTTTCCTAGAGGAAAATATGTACAAAGAACAAATTCCACTTTAACAAAACATCATGTCTCTGTCAAGGCCATTATTATGAGATTGACATATTTAATCCAAACGAACCTAAAGAAATGATGCTCATTTTTAAACGTAGTCCCCTTTAAAAGGGGGACAAAAAGAGGCTAGAAGAAACAGACCAGGGATGACTTTCATCTCATGGGAAATGGCCACATAGGGCTCTGATTTCCTACACAATTCAGAAAGGTTTCATGTAATCCCGAGGTTTCAGATGGTCTTTTGTCATTTCAGGGAACATACTTCTCCATACTCTGTTTAGAAATTACTTGCTTGGATGCTTCCAACCAGAGCTGCTTGAAGTACTATGACGGAGCGCAGGCCCACCTACCTCTGCATCATATTCGGGAGTGTATGGCTGCCTTACAGGTGTCTACACAGCTGCATAATCTTTTAAAACTACTCTTCTATCTGCTGCCAAAGCTGTAAATTTAATGAGAGCACCTGCTGCCCCCTTGCTTAGCTAATTCACAGTGATCTGCGTGAACTAAAGAAAATTTCAGAAAAGCCTCTGTTCTCCAGTAATAAATTACCCATCTCTCCTTTGGCCTGAAGGGTCTTTGATTCATGTCATATTACACTTACACTAAGCACTGATGACAGTGGACACGTTTAGTTTCTCTAAGTAGTGTTGGACCTGGGGAAAAGGAAATGGCTACTAAGACTAAACGAAATGAGAAGATCAATTGTCTGCTTGAATATTGACAGCTGGAGAGCTAGTCATCCTTGACCTCACATTGGAGGCATTTATTCTCTGAAGAGTAAAAACACTAGCTAACAAATTTTTTGCAATGGTGATTGGCAGAGTGCAAAAGAAACTATTTAACATCATTTATTTAAAAAAAAATAATTTAATGCTATACTATGGAGCAAAGATAGTCTTTTTAGCAAATGGTGCTGGAGCAACTAGATATTCAGATGCAAAAAAAAAAAAAAAAAAAAAAACTAAACACAGCCCTTATTACCATTAAAAAAAAGA
>SJYX01003152.1:311474-329861 GCA_006410675.1 Oreotragus oreotragus
TTCAAAAAAAAAAAAAAAAAAAAAAAAAAGAATCTAGACACAGCCCTTATTACCATTACAGAAATGAACTGAAAATTGATTATAGACCTAAATGTAAAACATAAAACTATGAAACTCCTAGAGAATAATAATAGAAGAAATCTTAGATGACATTGGGTTTGGTAATGACTTTTTAGACACAACACCAAAGGCATAACCCATGAAAAACATCGATGAACCGAGATGGCAAAGAAAACAGGAAAAAATCTTAAGGATCAAGCAATCAGTTTGATGAAACAAGAAAAAAAATGGCTTCAAAATAATAGTAGCTTAATATGAAAGTGAAAGTGAAAGTCACTCACTTGTGTCCATCTCTTTGTGACTCCATGGACTATGCAGTCCATGGAATTCTCCAGGGCTGAATACTGGAGTGGGAGCCATTCCCTTCTCCAGGGGATCTTCCCAACCAAGGGATCAAACCCAGGTCTCCCCACATGGCAGGTGGATTCTTTACCAGCTGAGCTACCAGAGAAACCCTTAATATACACTAAAATAATTAGGAAGAATGAAACGTTCATAGAAAAGTGACCCTGGGTACTATGAATTTGATGAACTCAAGGTGCCAATGAAGCATCCGTGTGAGTATTGCTTAAAGTGACAGTGAAAGTAAAGTCGCTCAGCTGTGTCCAACTCTTTGAGACTCCATGGACTGTAGCCTACTAGGCTTCTCCATCCATGGGATTTCCCAGGCAAGGGTACTGGAGTAGGTTGCCATTTCCTTCTCCAGGGGATCTTCCTAACCCAGGAATCAAACCCAGGTCTCCCATATTGCAGGCAGACATTTTACCCTCTGAGCCACCAGGGAAGCCCGAGTATTGCTTAAGCCGCAATTAAATATGTAGGAGAGAATTGGAGATAGTTGGGGTTTTGTATATAATTTTCCCTGGAGATTTGTACAGAGAGACAGCTGAAGCTGTTTGCTGGGATGAGATAGTAAACAGAATGTAAGAAGATGAACTTTGGGGATGATAACATTAGGATACAAACAAGAACAGAAAGAGCAGACTGAGATTTGTGAGAAATTATTAAGGTGGGCAGATATCCAAGATAGCAATTCTCAAGAAATTTTCAAAAAGAAGTTAAAACAATCATCAACCATAATGTGAAGTCTTAAGAACATGAATTAAGAAAAAAAAAATCCTTGATTTGGAGCCTTTGTGCATATGAGAGAAATGTCAGGTAGAGTATTTGAAATGAAATTGCACAGTTTTAGAAAATGAGACAATCTCTACTTGTAGAACATTCTCTGAATAGTCTAGAAAGCAAAAAACAAAGATGCAAAGAAATAAGACTGTTAGCTTAGCCTGAATATGTAACCAGGTGAAGGAAAAAAAAATGTTGATAAGTAAAGGGAAAGAGAGGTTATATGAGAGCCAAGATTCCAAAAGAAGATAACAGAAGCAGAAGAAGGAATTTCAGACTGGAAACATAGCATTATTCTATGATAGGAGAGAATAAGAATGAGTAAAGATAAAAGATAATTAATGTGACATGAGAGAAAAGGGATAGAATTCTCTGCTGTTGTCTATTCCTAAGGCAAAAAAGTTAAGAGTGAAGATGGCATAAAAAGAGCAGCAGAGTAGTTTTCACAGCTGCGAGGATAGGAACCTGCAGACAGATGTGAGTGTTATCTAACCTGAGGTTAGACAGCATAAAAATAACTGGAATTCCATTTGGAGTGAAGATTTTTAAGATATATACTGCATAACATACATTCTACTTGTTTGAAGCTTGCCAAGTATGATGTTAACTCTTGCTTTGTTAATAAAGATATTTGAATATTCTTTACCAAAGAAAACCAAATAACAAAGTGCTCATTTTATTAAAATCATTTTAAAACTTCCAGCATTTTTAAAACCCAACCTCATTTAAAATAAACATTTTCTTATTTTCTGAGTATTGTTTTTCCCTCATGCAAATGAAATAATCTTGAATATAGAAAAGAAAAAACTACAGTGAAGAAGCTGAAATTTACAGCGATAACGTTATTTTTCTGCTTTTAGAAAATCTTAAGTTTATGGATTATTTCAAATCTTTGTTGTGCAAAACTCAGAATTTTATTTCCAGGAAAATTTATATTTTATAAGGAATCAAAAAATATGTCATAAGCCTTTGGAACAAAATGCTCACAAGAGATAGTTAACCTGTCGAACCTGTGAATAAATATTTCTTTGGTAGCACATGGTGGTATTCACACAACAATTGGGTTCCAAAATATGTTTCTTCAATGTTACATAAAAACATGCAGCTTGTGTAATGAACAACAATAGTGCCAGTAATCAAAGAAAATCAGGATTGTCAACAAGGAGAAATAATGTCTCCTAGCAACCAAGTTTCAATTACTCTTTGTTTGCTAACAAGCACTGAGATATTTTGCGCTGGTAGCTTTATTTCAGAGAGTAATATATTATCAAAGACCATAAGAGAGAGCTCCTGTTTTAACCGGCTCTGGTTTCTAATCAAACATCTTGCAATTAATTTTATTAGTGTTTTAGAACTAATTTACTTTGAATAAGCCATAACTATGATTTGTTATTTTCATGTTCTAAAAGAAATTGTAAGGTAGGATAATTATTTGTTTAAATAACGGAATCATTGGCATACAGATGATACTCCAAAGAAGTAAAAATTTATTATCATTAATAATAAGATTAAACAAAACCATATCCCAGAATAGATCCCAACAGGACCCTTTAGCTATTTTAGTTGAACTAGAAATAATACTAATTAAGATATAACACTGACTGTCATAGCAATAGTCACAAAGGTGATTTGCTAATGCCTAATAAAAACTGAATATTGCCAACAAGGATACAGTATGAAAGAACACCCTGAGTTGAAATCAGTCTACATTTTGAACATTACATATCAAACTTTAGATTCAAGACACCTGTACAAACCCCTTTATACCATTCAAATTTGGAAAATGACTAGAGAAACTGAGCTGTTTCAGCTGTACCTCCTCTGCAATTGGTGGGTTAGGTTTTTAGCTCTTCTTTACATAGAGGCAATTTAGGAGACCTGAGCACCCCAGGAGCGCATTGTGTGAGGAAAACTATGGCTGCATTGCTGCTGCAACAACAATTATTTCTCTCATTGGATTTTTGTCTCATTTGAACCTATGGAAGAGAAAAGACTCATGGAAAATAGCTGCACAAACACACACACACAAAATACTAGAGGCCAAGATGATAATTAGCAAAAGTCCACATCAAAGTGGTCAAAGCTAGCTTGCGTAGCCGCCCAGAGGAAAGTTTTCAGACTGGCCATTGGGAGATACAGTCCTGTTACTTGACATCTCACTTCTTGTTTAGTGACACTGGAAGGACATTCTCTGCTTCAGATTTGAATCTGTAGCAGCTGAGAGCGATTCAAATTAGTGTTTGTAAATATTTTAGTTAATTTGTCTATTATTTATACTATTGCCTAGTTAATAGGGAAAGATGAGTGCTCTGACATAAATTTACCTCAATAAATAAAAGTATTGACGTAAATGAACAAAATTATCAAACTGAAGTACAATAATATCTCATTAAATATTTCTTATATTTTTTATCATAATTACAGTATAAGACACATAAAAGAATTTTTGTTTCCTTCCCTGATTGTTTTCGTCAGCTACAATGGCAAATCCTCTACCTTTTTGGGACTTCTGAATACAAATGTGTTCATTCATGTCTTAACAACATCTACATTCTAAAATCTATGTATTACTACCTAAGCAAGAACAATAAATCTTATGACACTGTTTTAGCCTCCTTCTAGCCCTAAACTGCATAGTTGACCTTGCCAAGATAGAACTATTGCATATAAAGAGTCATATAAGCATATATACAGGGTTAACTATAGAAAATGATTAGATTTTCTATGTACCAGAAAGTTCAAGGATTGTGCTATGTAAAATTATTATTATGGAGCAAAATGAACAGTGGTATATAGGATACATGATTTCAAAATAAATACATTTCCTGGACAACAAATTATTTTTCTATGTGCAAGAAAGAAGATTTAAGAGGAAGGATTTCAATAAAATGCCATTTGCAGAAGAAAGTTACAATTTTACCATGTTTGCCCAAATGCTGTTTTTACAGCAGATACTAAAACATGACCAAGCACAGTTTGCTTTTAAGCAGAGTTAGAGCAAGAGTCTGAGTGTGCAAATGTACCATCTTTCAGAGGTACTCCCATAGCCATCATTTTTACGGTTTTAATACGAACCTTTGCAAAAATACTTGCCAGCTGACTGTGACAAATATAAAATGATTTGTCTCCCTACCCTTGAGACAGTAAACAAATGTAAAAAAAAATCTTTTTAATACACAAAACAGAAAAATATGAGTCATGAGCTAAGACTTGCTTTAAACCCAGTAAAACTGGGTCTTAGGTAAAGTGTGTAATTTCTTTGGGTCTTAATTTTCACATATGTAAAACTTTGGGTGTGTGTGTGTGTGTGTGTGTGTGTGTGTGTGTGTGTGCATGCATTCACATTTATATAGAACGAGATTAATTTTCAAAAACTGCCTTTTAATTTAGCACAGACATGGAAATGTTCTCTAGGGGTAAGATGAAGAGGGAAGGAAAACTGTGACAGTGAATTCTGTGTTTCTTACTTGCAGAAGCAGGGTGTGAATCAACATGTCTGTGAGGAAGACAGAAATACTTCCTTGACAATCTCTTTCCACTGGGAATTCTGATGAGTCTGGAAGTCACTGATCGGCCTGAAAATTCTTTTACTCTCAGTATAAACTAACGGGTTCCTAGTTGTACACATTTATACATAAATATGTGCCTAGGCCAGAGTGTAAAATGAGTTTTTACTGGGGAACAAGTCATACAATGGAGACTTGAGCACACCAGGCTTCTTTCCAGATTGCCACAGCTTTGTTTTTGAACCAGTACCAGTGCCTTTCAGCGGTGCTGTCAACAGAGCTCAGACAGGGTCTTGAACTCCAGAGAATGAATGAGATATGCCAAATGAAGCATAATTACCTTATTGACGTCATTCAGCTTTCAGCTCACATTTAATGGGGAAGCTTCAACTGTTTGAAACAGTGGGCCGTTTGAAGCACATTATGCAAATGATAAGACTAATCTTTTGCATTATACATAAGAGCTGCTTATTGTGCATTAACTCATTTATCTGACTATGCAGGGGTTATGAATGCTGATTTTTATTAAGCTTTTCATTAAGTGAAAACTTAGGCATAGCAAGTGCATATATTAGCATGTGCCTATCTTGCGTGGATAAATAAACACATACTTGCCTCTAGTTACCAAGTGACATTCTTTTGGTTGTAGAAATCATCAGGTATGATTTTTTTCAGTCATATCAGTAAGATGGGAAAGTGAGAATTAAATAATCAGAGGAAAAGACTCCTGTATTGTTAATATTCATCACATATATTTTATCGTGGTCACAAAATTTCTCTTTAAAATCACAGAATGTGTAGTCTAAAGTCAATAATTTGAGTCTTACGTAAGTACCCTTTAATATAGTGGTGACTATTTGTGATAATCATAAAAAGCAGATGAAGAACCACTGATCACAAAGTCTAAAGCACTTTAGTTTTAAGATAAGATTAATTCATTTGAGGAGAATAAAGGGAGAAAAGAGCATATTTATAAATATGCATAGCATAAATAATATTTTTATTAAATACTCCCTAATTAACTTGGTTCAAATCTAGGCATACTCACTTTACATTCTCACTTTACATTATTTGTTTCCCAATAAAAACTCACATCTAGACAGACATATGAATAATGCTTCATATAATGCTCACATAATTAGTACATTTCATTAAGGTGCACATTTGAAGCCAATACAGACTCTCTACATAGTTCCTGTTCTTCTCAGTGAGTTGTTTCAAATTTCACCACCAAATTTCACAAGAGAAGATATAGCAAAAAAACCACATATTTTATCTGCTTTATTACACTGATACATATTTGATTTATTTTAATCAGTGGATATATATTGAGAATTCTCTATGTGCAAAATTATTATGAATACTTTGAATGTATTAGTGTAAAAGCATATTTTAACTATGTAGTTAACAGCCCACTAATAGGAGGTGAGTCAGTGATTATTTTTATAACAGATTTTTGAGGTGAAAGGGCTAGCAGAAGTAATGCAAGTATCTTCAAATAAACATTGAAGTTTATAATATCTTCAAATAACTAGTATCTTCAAATAAACATTGAAGATACTAAATAGCAAGAGTGATTAGTAAAACTGACTGAAGAGGGGCAGAGAAACCTAGTATTCCCTCCTAACTTCAAATTTGAGTTCCCAATTTTAGCTCATTAAAATTAACGACCAATCAACGATTATCATGCATGAGAACAATTCGTTCTTTTAACAGTCAGGTAAACTAAAACACACATTACTATACCCACAACTCAAACCTAGCCTTGGGATTTGGCCATGAGCCCAACTTAACTGCAAAATGTTTATTAAATTATTAAAATTTATGGGTTGATAGCACTCTCGAGCAATTTATTATAGTTGTAAACCATTTTTAAGTTTTGAAAACACAATAAAGTTGATTTAATAATCCCCCTAATCTTATACATAACTTCCTCCAGAATTGTCTTCAATTACGCCTCATAAATAACAATTTATTGTGTATTAGAGAAACACTAAAAAACAAATACTTCATGAGAATTTCATCAGATTCATTTATTCTGAAACATTTGCCAGGAAGCATAACAAATTCACATGTGACCCCTGCACTCAGAAGAGCTGAAGTTCAAATCAAAGCCACAATGGAGAGTTCCTTTGCCAAGGATAATAACTAAAATCTTCCCTTAACTTGAGCCAGGAACTCAGCTTTAATGAATGCAAGGGCGAAGGGGTCAGGAATGGGGGAGAGAAAAAATTATAGTGAAATTCTCTCCACTTTAAAAACAGCTTGAATTGCAAAGCACAGATAGTCACATCACCTCTTTGTAGGACTTTAAGGAACAAGCAGCTAAAAAGAGGGAACACAAAGACAGTAATTGTAAGCACACACTGAGGAAACTCAGGTTCAGTAAGTCATCAGATTAGGCAAATTCACTTATATTTAATGACATTTACATGAACATTCTATACTTAAAAAAATAAAATTGACAGTAGTGTAGGAAGAATAGTCACTATCAGTAGAATAATTTAGAATCTGCTTCATATTTCTTAGTGATTCAATTAGGCAGAATTATTTAAGAGACCTAGTGGGTTTCACAGCTTATAGGACTTTGTTTTCCAAACTGAAACAGATTGGTTTTTTAAGTATTCTTTTAGTATAACAAAAAGAAAACGCACATATAGTAGATAGCTTCCCTAGCTAGAAGAAAGAGGGGGGGCATAACTGTGTCCTGAGGAAAGGTTATATGCCAGTGGTAGGAAATACCACATCTTCATTCCTCAAACATTTCAGTTTTGTGCCCTAATACTCATTTTAGGAGGCTGGAGGCTGAAACCTCTATTCAAGCAAATCTATCATTAACTCCATTTATGCTAAATCTATAGCTGGTGATTTCCTGGTCTTCCAGAACCAGATACTGGAATGAAGCTGGGTCTGAGAGAACCTCTCAGAAGCAGAGAATTTCTTCTAAAATGGTATCTCTTTTTACTTGAGATAAATGCAGGATGCATCTTTTTCAAAATGAGCAAGATCCCACCATAAAACTTGAGAGTAATCAAGAAAAAGCAATGACAACTTCATTACTTAGTCACACCATGATTAAGGCTATAGTGGCCCATTAGTGTCAGTTTAAAGTAGAACTCCATGGAAGACAAAGTTGGGCTTTCATTTCCCTTTTTCCCTCTTATTCATTCTTCCCTTGGTGCCTGGTGCCCTAAATACTTGAATTGACTATGATAAATGTTATTAGAGGATCATGTCTAACTCTATTTTCTTTCTCATGCTTGTGCCTGCGTGTCCATCCCTATACCAAATGACTGTCCTCTCATCTTGGTAGACACACCCAGTCTAGGTTGGGGCAATCAAATTCCTCTCCCTGAAATACTGTGCCAATTAAGTATATAAGGCTAGTCCACTGGGGAGAGAACATGGGAGGGAGTTATAGAGAGAAGAGGAGGTTGAAAAATATGATGCCACAGAGAGAGAGAGTTAAAAAAAAATAGTTGCTGCATTAAAAAGAATAAAATACCTACGAATAAACCTACCTAAGGAGGCAAAAGTTCTGCATTCCAAAAACTATAAGATGCAGATGAAAGAAAATGAAGACAACACAAACAGATGGAAAGATATACTGTCTTCTTGGATTGGAAGAGTCAATATAATTAAAATGATCGTATATCCAAGGCAGTCTACAGATTCAGTGCACTCTCGATCAAAATACTAATGGCATTTTTTCACAGAACCAGAACAATAATTTTACAATTTGTATAGAAACACAAAAAACTCTGAATAGCCAAAACAATCTTGAGAAAGAAGAATAGAGTTTATGGAATCATGTTCCCTGACTTCAGACTATACTATAATGCTACAGTCATCAAAATATTATGGCAATGAGACTACAACAGGCATAGATAATGGCAGAAAATAGGGAGCCCCAAAGTAGAGCACTTTGGTCAATTAATCAAGCACCATGCAATTAATTTACAACAAAGGAAACAAGAATACACAATGGAGAAAAGACACTCTCTTCACTAAGTGCTGCCTGGAAAACTGGACAGCTACATGTAAAAAGTGAAATTAAAACATTCTTTAAAACCATATATGAAAATAAACTCAAAATGGATTAAAGACCTAATTATAAAACTAGACACTATAAAACTCCTAGAGGAAAATAGTCAGAACATTCTGACAAAAATTATACCAAACATATTTTGGCAATATCTCCTAAAGTAAAGAAAATTAAAACAAAATGAATAAATGGGACTTAATTAAACTTATATTAAAAAAAATTATACAGCAAAGGAAATAATTGACAAAATGAGGTGACAACCTATTGAATGGGAGAAAATATTTGCAAATAATACAACTGGTAAGAAATTAATATACAACATATACAAACAGTTTATATAACTCAACATCAAAATATCAAACAACAACCAATTCCAAAAATGGGCAGAAGACCTGAATGGACATTTTTCCAAAGAGGAAATGTCAATGGCCAATAGATACATAAAGAGATACTCAAGACTGCTAATAATTAGGAAATGCAAATCTAAACCACAATGAGATATCACCTCACATCAGTCAGAATGGCTGTCATCAAAATGAAGACAAGCATTAATAGCAAATATTGGTAATGATTCAGAGAAAGGGAACCTTGTGCATGAAGGGAATGTAAACTAGTACAGTCCACTGAAAAACAGTATGGAGGTTACTCAAAACACTGAAAACTACAATTGCCATATGATCTAGCAATTCCATAAAAACAGCAATTCGAAAAGATACATTCAATTCTAGCGTTCACAGTAGCATTACCTACTATTGCTGAGATATGGAAACAACTTGAGTGTCCATAAATTTACTTTGAATAAGCCATAACTATGATTTGTTATTTTCATGTTCTAAAAGAAATTGTAAGGTAGGATAATTATTTGTTTAAATAACGGAATCATTGGCATACAGATGATACTCCAAAGAAGTAAAAATTTATTATCATTAATAATAAGATTAAACAAAACCATATCCCAGAATAGATCCCAAGAGGACCCTTTAGCTATTTTAGTTGAACTAGAAATAATACTAATTAAGATATAACACTGACTGTCATAGCAATAGTCACAAAGGCGATTTGCTAATGCCTAATAAAAACTGAATATTGCCAACAAGGATACAGTATGAAAGAACACCCTGAGTTGAAATCAGTCTACATTTTGAACATTACATATCAAACTTTAGATTCAAGACACCTGTACAAACCCCTTTATACCATTCAAATTTGGAAAATGACTAGAGAAACTGAGCTGTTTCAGCTGTACCTCCTCTGCAATTGGTGGGTTAGGTTTTTAGCTCTTCTTTACATAGAGGCAATTTAGGAGACCTGAGCACCCCAGGAGCGCATTGTGTGAGGAAAACTATGGCTGCATTGCTGCTGCAACAACAATTATTTCTCTCATTGGATTTTTGTCTCATTTGAACCTATGGAAGAGAAAAGACTCATGGAAAATAGCTGCACAAACACACACACACAAAATACTAGAGGCCAAGATGATAATTAGCAAAAGTCCACATCAAAGTGGTCAAAGCTAGCTTGCGTAGCCGCCCAGAGGAAAGTTTTCAGACCGGCCATTGGGAGATACAGTCCTGTTACTTGACATCTCACTTCTTGTTTAGTGACACTGGAAGGACATTCTCTGCTTCAGATTTGAATCTGTAGCAGCTGAGAGCGATTCAAATTAGTGTTTGTAAATATTTTAGTTAATTTGTCTATTATTTATACTATTGCCTAGTTAATAGGGAAAGATGAGTGCTCTGACATAAATTTACCTCAATAAATAAAAGTATTGACGTAAATGAACAAAATTATCAAACTGAAGTACAATAATATCTCATTAAATATTTCTTATATTTCTTATCATAATTACAGTATAAGACACATAAAAGAATTTTTGTTTCCTTCCCTGATTGTTTTCGTCAGCTACAATGGCAAATCCTCTACCTTTTTGGGACTTCTGAATACAAATGTGTTCATTCATGTCTTAACAACATCTACATTCTAAAATCTATGTATTACTACCTAAGCAAGAACAATAAATCTTATGACACTGTTTTAGCCTCCTTCTAGCCCTAAACTGCATAGTTGACCTTGCCAAGATAGAACTATTGCATATAAAGAGTCATATAAGCATATATACAGGGTTAACTATAGAAAATGATTAGATTTTCTATGTACCAGAAAGTTCAAGGATTGTGCTATGTAAAATTATTATTATGGAGCAAAATGAACAGTGGTATATAGGATACATGATTTCAAAATAAATACATTTCCTGGACAACAAATTATTTTTCTATGTGCAAGAAAGAAGATTTAAGAGGAAGGATTTCAATAAAATGCCATTTGCAGAAGAAAGTTACAATTTTACCATGTTTGCCCAAATGCTGTTTTTACAGCAGATACTAAAACATGACCAAGCACAGTTTGCTTTTAAGCAGAGTTAGAGCAAGAGTCTGAGTGTGCAAATGCACCATCTTTCAGAGGTACTCCCATAGCCATCATTTTTACGGTTTTAATACGAACCTTTGCAAAAATACTTGCCAGCTGACTGTGACAAATATAAAATGATTTGTCTCCCTACCCTTGAGACAGTAAACAAATGTAAAAAAAAATCTTTTTAATACACAAAACAGAAAAATATGAGTCATGAGCTAAGACTTGCTTTAAACCCAGTAAAACTGGGTCTTAGGTAAAGTGTGTAATTTCTTTGGGTCTTAATTTTCACATATGTAAAACTTTGGGTGTGTGTGTGTGTGTGTGTGTGTGTGTGTGTGTGTGCATGCATTCACATTTATATAGAACGAGATTAATTTTCAAAAACTGCCTTTTAATTTAGCACAGACATGGAAATGTTCTCTAGGGGTAAGATGAAGAGGGAAGGAAAACTGTGACAGTGAATTCTGTGTTTCTTACTTGCAGAAGCAGGGTGTGAATCAACATGTCTGTGAGGAAGACAGAAATACTTCCTTGACAATCTCTTTCCACTGGGAATTCTGATGAGTCTGGAAGTCACTGATCGGCCTGAAAATTCTTTTACTCTCAGTATAAACTAACGGGTTCCTAGTTGTACACATTTATACATAAATATGTGCCTAGGCCAGAGTGTAAAATGAGTTTTTACTGGGGAACAAGTCATACAATGGAGACTTGAGCACACCAGGCTTCTTTCCAGATTGCCACAGCTTTGTTTTTGAACCAGTACCAGTGCCTTTCAGCGGTGCTGTCAACAGAGCTCAGACAGGGTCTTGAACTCCAGAGAATGAATGAGATATGCCAAATGAAGCATAATTACCTTATTGACGTCATTCAGCTTTCAGCTCACATTTAATGGGGAAGCTTCAACTGTTTGAAACAGTGGGCCGTTTGAAGCACATTATGCAAATGATAAGACTAATCTTTTGCATTATACATAAGAGCTGCTTATTGTGCATTAACTCATTTATCTGACTATGCAGGGGTTATGAATGCTGATTTTTATTAAGCTTTTCATTAAGTGAAAACTTAGGCATAGCAAGTGCATATATTAGCATGTGCCTATCTTGCGTGGATAAATAAACACATACTTGCCTCTAGTTACCAAGTGACATTCTTTTGGTTGTAGAAATCATCAGGTATGATTTTTTTCAGTCATATCAGTAAGATGGGAAAGTGAGAATTAAATAATCAGAGGAAAAGACTCCTGTATTGTTAATATTCATCACATATATTTTATCGTGGTCACAAAATTTCTCTTTAAAATCACAGAATGTGTAGTCTAAAGTCAATAATTTGAGTCTTACGTAAGTACCCTTTAATATAGTGGTGACTATTTGTGATAATCATAAAAAGCAGATGAAGAACCACTGATCACAAAGTCTAAAGCACTTTAGTTTTAAGATAAGATTAATTCATTTGAGGAGAATAAAGGGAGAAAAGAGCATATTTATAAATATGCATAGCATAAATAATATTTTTATTAAATACTCCCTAATTAACTTGGTTCAAATCTAGGCATACTCACTTTACATTCTCACTTTACATTATTTGTTTCCCAATAAAAACTCACATCTAGACAGACATATGAATAATGCTTCATATAATGCTCACATAATTAGTACATTTCATTAAGGTGCACATTTGAAGCCAATACAGACTCTCTACATAGTTCCTGTTCTTCTCAGTGAGTTGTTTCAAATTTCACCACCAAATTTCACAAGAGAAGATATAGCAAAAAAACCACATATTTTATCTGCTTTATTACACTGATACATATTTGATTTATTTTAATCAGTGGATATATATTGAGAATTCTCTATGTGCAAAATTATTATGAATACTTTGAATGTATTAGTGTAAAAGCATATTTTAACTATGTAGTTAACAGCCCACTAATAGGAGGTGAGTCAGTGATTATTTTTATAACAGATTTTTGAGGTGAAAGGGCTAGCAGAAGTAATGCAAGTATCTTCAAATAAACATTGAAGTTTATAATATCTTCAAATAACTAGTATCTTCAAATAAACATTGAAGATACTAAATAGCAAGAGTGATTAGTAAAACTGACTGAAGAGGGGCAGAGAAACCTAGTATTCCCTCCTAACTTCAAATTTGAGTTCCCAATTTTAGCTCATTAAAATTAACGACCAATCAACGATTATCATGCATGAGAACAATTCGTTCTTTTAACAGTCAGGTAAACTAAAACACACATTACTATACCCACAACACAAACCTAGCCTTGGGATTTGGCCATGAGCCCAACTTAACTGCAAAATGTTTATTAAATTATTAAAATTTATGGGTTGATAGCACTCTCGAGCAATTTATTATAGTTGTAAACCATTTTTAAGTTTTGAAAACACAATAAAGTTGATTTAATAATCCCCCTAATCTTATACATAACTTCCTCCAGAATTGTCTTCAATTACGCCTCATAAATAACAATTTATTGTGTATTAGAGAAACACTAAAAAACAAATACTTCATGAGAATTTCATCAGATTCATTTATTCTGAAACATTTGCCAGGAAGCATAACAAATTCACATGTGACCCCTGCACTCAGAAGAGCTGAAGTTCAAATCAAAGCCACAATGGAGAGTTCCTTTGCCAAGGATAATAACTAAAATCTTCCCTTAACTTGAGCCAGGAACTCAGCTTTAATGAATGCAAGGGCGAAGGGGTCAGGAATGGGGGAGAGAAAAAATTATAGTGAAATTCTCTCCACTTTAAAAACAGCTTGAATTGCAAAGCACAGATAGTCACATCACCTCTTTGTAGGACTTTAAGGAACAAGCAGCTAAAAAGAGGGAACACAAAGACAGTAATTGTAAGCACACACTGAGGAAACTCAGGTTCAGTAAGTCATCAGATTAGGCAAATTCACTTATATTTAATGACATTTACATGAACATTCTATACTTAAAAAAATAAAATTGACAGTAGTGTAGGAAGAATAGTCACTATCAGTAGAATAATTTAGAATCTGCTTCATATTTCTTAGTGATTCAATTAGGCAGAATTATTTAAGAGACCTAGTGGGTTTCACAGCTTATAGGACTTTGTTTTCCAAACTGAAACAGATTGGTTTTTTAAGTATTCTTTTAGTATAACAAAAAGAAAACGCACATATAGTAGATAGCTTCCCTAGCTAGAAGAAAGAGGGGGGGCATAACTGTGTCCTGAGGAAAGGTTATATGCCAGTGGTAGGAAATACCACATCTTCATTCCTCAAACATTTCAGTTTTGTGCCCTAATACTCATTTTAGGAGGCTGGAGGCTGAAACCTCTATTCAAGCAAATCTATCATTAACTCCATTTATGCTAAATCTATAGCTGGTGATTTCCTGGTCTTCCAGAACCAGATACTGGAATGAAGCTGGGTCTGAGAGAACCTCTCAGAAGCAGAGAATTTCTTCTAAAATGGTATCTCTTTTTACTTGAGATAAATGCAGGATGCATCTTTTTCAAAATGAGCAAGATCCCACCATAAAACTTGAGAGTAATCAAGAAAAAGCAATGACAACTTCATTACTTAGTCACACCATGATTAAGGCTATAGTGGCCCATTAGTGTCAGTTTAAAGTAGAACTCCATGGAAGACAAAGTTGGGCTTTCATTTCCCTTTTTCCCTCTTATTCATTCTTCCCTTGGTGCCTGGTGCCCTAAATACTTGAATTGACTATGATAAATGTTATTAGAGGATCATGTCTAACTCTATTTTCTTTCTCATGCTTGTGCCTGCGTGTCCATCCCTATACCAAATGACTGTCCTCTCATCTTGGTAGACACACCCAGTCTAGGTTGGGGCAATCAAATTCCTCTCCCTGAAATACTGTGCCAATTAAGTATATAAGGCTAGTCCACTGGGGAGAGAACATGGGAGGGAGTTATAGAGAGAAGAGGAGGTTGAAAAATATGATGCCACAGAGAGAGAGAGTTAAAAAAAAATAGTTGCTGCATTAAAAAGAATAAAATACCTACGAATAAACCTACCTAAGGAGGCAAAAGTTCTGCATTCCAAAAACTATAAGATGCAGATGAAAGAAAATGAAGACAACACAAACAGATGGAAAGATATACTGTCTTCTTGGATTGGAAGAGTCAATATAATTAAAATGATCGTATATCCAAGGCAGTCTACAGATTCAGTGCACTCTCGATCAAAATACTAATGGCATTTTTTCACAGAACCAGAACAATAATTTTAGAATTTGTATAGAAACACAAAAAACTCTGAATAGCCAAAACAATCTTGAGAAAGAAGAATAGAGTTTATGGAATCATGTTCCCTGACTTCAGACTATACTATAATGCTACAGTCATCAAAATATTATGGCAATGAGACTACAACAGGCATAGATAATGGCAGAAAATAGGGAGCCCCAAAGTAGAGCACTTTGGTCAATTAATCAAGCACCATGCAATTAATTTACAACAAAGGAAACAAGAATACACAATGGAGAAAAGACACTCTCTTCACTAAGTGCTGCCTGGAAAACTGGACAGCTACATGTAAAAAGTGAAATTAAAACATTCTTTAAAACCATATATGAAAATAAACTCAAAATGGATTAAAGACCTAATTATAAAACTAGACACTATAAAACTCCTAGAGGAAAATAGTCAGAACATTCTGACAAAAATTATACCAAACATATTTTGGCAATATCTCCTAAAGTAAAGAAAATTAAAACAAAATGAATAAATGGGACTTAATTAAACTTATATTAAAAAAAATTATACAGCAAAGGAAATAATTGACAAAATGAGGTGACAACCTATTGAATGGGAGAAAATATTTGCAAATAATACAACTGGTAAGAAATTAATATACAACATATACAAACAGTTTATATAACTCAACATCAAAATATCAAACAACAACCAATTCCGAAAATGGGCAGAAGACCTGAATGGACATTTTTCCAAAGAGGAAATGTCAATGGCCAATAGATACATAAAGAGATACTCAAGACTGCTAATAATTAGGAAATGCAAATCTAAACCACAATGAGATATCACCTCACATCAGTCAGAATGGCTGTCATCAAAATGAAGACAAGCATTAATAGCAAATATTGGTAATGATTCAGAGAAAGGGAACCTTGTGCATGAAGGGAATGTAAACTAGTACAGTCCACTGAAAAACAGTATGGAGGTTACTCAAAACACTGAAAACTACAATTGCCATATGATCTAGCAATTCCATAAAAACAGCAATTCGAAAAGATACATTCAATTCTAGCGTTCACAGTAGCATTACCTACTATTGCTGAGATATGGAAACAACTTGAGTGTCCATCAACAGATGAATGGATAAAGATGTGGGAAATATACAGATATATATATGTGTGTGTGTGTGTGTCTATATGGACTACTACTCTGCCAATCGTACGAACATGGATGGACATGGAGGGCACTACGCTAAACGAAATAAGTCAAACGGGAAAGACAAATACTGTGTGGCATCACTTATATGTGGAATCTAAAAAATACAACAAACTATTGAATAAAGCAAAAATAAGGAGCAGTTTTACAGATACCGGTGGTGGGATTGGGGGTGGGGACGGGGGTTGGGTAGAACACAGTGATGGGAGAATGAGAAGTATAAACTATCGCGTATAAGATAGCCTTAAGGATGTATTGTATAACATGAGACATGCAGTCAATATTTTGTAATAACTGTAAATGGAAAGTAACCTTTAAAAATTATAAAATAAAATGAGTTGCCCTCTTTTTCTCCTATGCCTTATCGGTTTCTATGGGGTCTACATATATTTCTAATTCTTGGATCCTTTATATTCTTCTGCTCTATAAACCGAATTTTAATTTGACCCAGTGTACCTAGGTCTGTTCCTTAAAAACCAAAGACACTGTGTCCATGAATGGGGAGATGGAGTGTAGCCTGTCCTCATTTTTACTGTAAGTCTGCTGCAAGCACTGGTAACAGAGCAAACTCTGTGCACAACCAACATGAGGAGGAAACACAACCATGTAGGGAGGAAACACGCTAACTTCTCACCACTTGTGCTTACTCGCCCAAGAGGCACCAGGTAACACTGCCTTGCCAGGTACCAGAGGCGTTCTGGACTCTTGACGGCTATGTTCTGTCCAAATTAACCCCTACTTGACAGCCATAAATAACAGTTTTACAGCTTCCAGCTCCAAGTTTTTCTTTTATGTGGAGCTGGGTCAGAAGTTTTATGTGTTCTGCCTGGAAGTGTTATGCCATCTGTATTTTATCCAAGAAGATCAAATCTGTGGATTGTCCCCCAACGTTCTGCAGTAAGTTGTGGCACATACATCAGAAGTTTCAGAAGTGACCGTAAAGTGAGAAGATTGACATAAATGAGGCAGTAATAATCACCAGTTTGAATTTGGATCACTTCATCTATGGCTAAAAGGTTTTATATATATTCCACCTATGGAGGAATGACAAAAGCCAAATTTATCTTTTCATATAAACAACTAAAATAAAAGACTAAATATACAAACTAGTAAATTTTGTATAATGAATCCTAGGACACAAGAAATAGAGATCTTTGAGAAAAAGAAAACAAAAGGTGATCCCTGCAATTGCTTCAAATTAAAATGCTTCAAGTGTAAGAGGGTTCCCTTTTCTCCACACCCTCTCCAGCATTTATTGCTTGCAAACTTTTGGATCGCAGCCATTCTGACTGGTGTGAAGTGGTATCTCATTGTGGTCTTGATTTGCATTTCTCTGATAATGAGTGACGTTGAGCATCTTTTCATGTGTTTGTTAGCCATCCGTATGTCTTCTTTGGATAAATGTCTATTTAGTTCTTTGGCCCTCTTACACTGTTGGTGGGAATGCAAACTAGTACAGCCACTATGGAGAACAGTGTGGAGATTCCTTAAGAAATTGCAAATAGAACTGCCTTATGACCCAGCAATCCCACTGCTGGGCATACACACTGAGGAAACCAGAATAGAAAGAGACACATGTACCCCAATGTTCATCGCAGCACTGTTTATAATAGCCAGGACATGGAAGCAATCTAGATGTCCATCAGCGGATGAATGGATAAGAAAGCTGTGGTACATATACACAATGGAGTATTACTCAGCCATTAAAAAGAATACATTTGAATCAGTTCTAATAAGATGGATGAAACTGGAACCAATTATACAGAGTGAAGTAAGCCAGAAAGAAAAACACCAATACAGTATA
>SJYX01003152.1:329876-373738 GCA_006410675.1 Oreotragus oreotragus
TGGAGTATTACTCAGCCATTAAAAAGAATACATTTGAATCAGTTCTAATGAGGTAGATGAATCTGGAGCCTATTATACAGAATGAAGTAAGCCAGAAAGAAAAACACCAATACAGTATACTAACGCATATATATGGAATTTAGAAAGACGGTAACAACAACGCTGTATGCGAGACAGCAAAAGAGACACAGATGTATAGAACAGTCTTTTGGACTCTGAGAGAGGGAGAGGGTGGGATGATTTGGGAAAATGGCATTGAAACATGTATGATATATAAGAAATGAATCACCAGTCTAGGTTCAATGCAGGATACAAGATGCTTGGGGCTGCTTCACTGGGATGACCCAGAGGGATCGTATGGGGAGGGAGGTGGGAGGGGGGTTCAGGATTGGGAACACGTGTACACCCGTGGAAGATTCATGTCAATGTATGACAAAACCAATACAATATTGTAAAGTAATTAGCCTCCAATTAAAATAAATAAATTTAAAAAAATAAGCATGGTTGAGTGAGCCAGCCTCTTGATGAGAGTGAAGGAGGAGAGTGAAAAAGCCAGCTTAAAAGTCAACATTAAAAAAAAAACTAAGATCATGTCCTCTGGTCCCATCACTTCATGGCAAACAGAAAGGCAAGTGACAGATTTCCTCTTCTTGTGCTCTACAATCACTGCTGATGGTCACTGCAGCCATGGAATTAGAAGACGATTGCATCTTGGCAGGAAAGCTGTGACAAACCTAGGCAGTATGTTAAAAACCAAAGACATCACTTTACTGACAAATATCCATATAGTCAAGACTACGTATGGTCTTTCCAGTAGTCATGCACAGATGTGAAAGCTGGACCATAAAGAAGGCATAGCACCAAAGAGTTGATACCTTCGAACTGTGTTACTGGAGAAAATTCTTGAGAGTCCTTTGGACAGCAAGGAGATCAGACCAGTCGATCTTAAAGGAAGTCAACCCTGAATAGTCATTGGAAGACCACCTGATGCAAAGAGCCAACTCACTGGAAAAGGCACTGATACTGGGAAAGACTGAAGGCAAAAGGAGAAGGGGCAACAGAGCATGAGATGGTTAGAAAACATCACTAACTCAACAAACATGAATTTGAGAAAACCGCAGGAGTTAGTTAAGGACAGGAGAGCCTGGCGTGCTGCAGTCCCTGGAGCCGCAAAGAGTCAGACACGACCTGGCAAATGGACAATAACCACAAAAGTCACAGAGAGCCATGGCAGTATTTGAGCAGGAGAAAGGTATGGTAAGACTGACTGTTTCTCAAACCTAGGCTACACCTTACTTACCCAAATGTCCCCAGGTACTTGTGTCTCATTACTGGCATCCTCTGAGAAAGAAAAGTAACAGTCAAATGAAATATGGGAAAGAACACACTCTAACATAGATCTTTCTTCCAATCACATTTAAGTTGAGTGTTTCCTTCTGCACTCAAATACCATCCTAATTTCATTCTAAGAAATCCCAAATCTCTTCCAAGGTAGAATTTTCAAAGGGAATTAGGGTGGGGTTTCTCATTCAGAAATTCAGTCAGTGGTGTTTATGGAGCATCTACCAAAAGTAATTAGCCTCCAATTAAAATAAATAAATTTAAATTTAAACAAGAGGGAGGCTAAATCTTATAAACATAGGTGAATAAAGAGACAGATGCCATGGTCTTTCACTGTTAATGGGAATGTGAGTTGATATAGCCACTATGGAGAACAGTATGGGAGGTTCTTTAAAAAGCTAAAAATAGAACTAGCATATGACCCAGCAATCCCACCCTTGAGCACAGATCCTAAGAAAACCATAATTCAAAAAGACACAAGTACCCCAATGTTCACTGCAGCTGTATTTATAATAGCTAGAACATAGAAGCAACCTAGATAGATGTCCATCGACAGATGAATGGATAAAAAAGTTGTGGTACGTATACACAATGGAATATTAGTCAGCCATAAAAAGGAAGCCTTTGAGTCAGTTCTGATGAGGTGGATGAACCTAGAACCTATTATACAGAGTGAAGTGAGTCAGAAAGAGAAAGATAATATCATATTCTAATGCATATATATGGAATCTAGAAAAATGGTACTGAAGAATTTATTTATAGGACAATGATGGAGAAACAGACATGGAGAACAGACATGGAGAGGGTGAGATGTATGGGAAGAGTAACATGGAAACTTACATTACCATATGTAAAATAGATAGCCAACAGGAATTTACTGTATGGCTCAGGAAACTCAAACAGGGGCTCTGTATCAACCTAGAGGGGTAGGATGGGGAGGAAGATGGGAGGGAGGTTCAAAAGGGAGGGGATATATGTATACCTATGGCTGATTCATGTTGAGATTTGACAGAAAACAACACAATTCTGTAAAGCAATTATCCTTCAATTAAAACAAAATAAAAAAATTTTAAATTAATTAATTAATAAATAAAAAAGAAAAAAATTATTAAATAACATTAAAAAGGAAAAAATAAATAAAGTAGCTGACCTAAAAAAAATAAATAAAAATAAAAATCTCAAAAAAAATCTGCTGAAAATCAAAGAGAAAGAGAAAAAAAGATTATATTCAAATGAAAACCAGTTAGACTGATAGCTAACATCTCATCAGAAACAATGGAATCTAGAAAACAGTAATTTCTTTAAAGTGAACAAAAATAAGAATTATGATAAAATACATTTTCAGATTAAATATAAAGTTTAAATATTAATTAATAATAAATAAGTAGAAGAAACAAACCAACAAAAAAAATGAAATTGGATCATTGGTAGAGACATGGGTGGACCTAGAGTCTGTCATACAGAGTAAAGTAAGTCAGAAAGAGAAAAACAAATACTGTATATTAACACATTTAGGTGGAATCTAGAAAATTTATGGATGAGTCTGTTTGCAGGGCAGAAATAGAGAACAGACATGTGAACACTGAAGGGGTAGAGGGAGTGAGATGAACTGGGAGACTGGGACTGACCTAAATACACTATCCTGTGTAAAACCGATAGGCAGCGGAAACTGAAGTATAGTGTAGGGAGCTCAGCTCAGTGCTCTGCGATAACCTGGATTGGTGGAATGGAGGAGGGTGGGAGGAAGGAGATATGTGTATACAACAGAGCTAAGTCACTTCAGTGTACAGCAGATACTAACACACCATTGTAAAGCAACTATACTCCAGTTTTTTAAAAAGAGAGACGAAATATGTTCCCTTGTGGAGTCTGCAGCCTATGGCAAAGTTGTCAAGCAAATAATCGAGTGATTATAAGAGTCCAACATATTAATATATAGGATGAGATGCCTTGGCAGTATACCGAAAAAGACCATGTTTGGGGTGTGGGAAACCCTTCCCAAAGAAACAGGTGTTAATTAAGATAATAACAATCAGTTGTTGTCTACCTAGCATCGTATTTTAAGTGACACTGACCACCTGATGTGAAATGCTGACTCACTGGAAAAGACCCTTATGCTGGGAAAGATGGAAGGCAGGAGAAGAAGGGGATGACAGGAGGAGATGGTTGGATGGCATCACCGACTCGATGGACGTAAGTTTGAGCAAACTCAGGGATATAGTGAAGGACAGGGAAGTCTAGTGTGCTGCAGTCCATGGGGTCACAAAGAGTCGGACATGACTGAACGACAACAACAAAGATATCTACTTGGAGATGGTGATTGTTGCCATGGGCTTGAGTGAAATCTCCCAGGAAATGGTTACCAAGGACAACAATGGATTGAAGGGTGAGAACCAGGACAGATCTCTACCCTGTTACCCTAGCCTGAAATTGGTGAAACTCTCAAGGAATCTTCTCCTGTCTCCTTTTTCAAGCTGGAGTATTTGATTACTGGGGTATTTGGAGATTCTTACCATAACATTCCTCATGATTAATTGTAAATATACTAGCCACCCAGTTGAAGAGAGGATAATGTGGGATACAGCTGCAGTAGTAATTTCCAATTCCATTTCTGCAATATGCTTTCTGCTTGCACTTTGACAGCCCTCTTGCACACTCATCAATATCTGTGAATCAAGAGAAAATATCATTAGAAAATATCACTTTTTATTCTCATAAAACCATACTGTTTTCCCTTGCCCATGAGATCTCTACTACCCAACATCACTTATAAATGGACCCAGAACATCTGTCCTTGGTTAAGATGATTCAATATAGAGATGACAGTTCTCCTGAAGTTACTTTATAAAGCNTCATTAGAAAATATCACTTTTTATTCTCATAAAACCATACTGTTTTCCCTTGCCCATGAGATCTCTACTACCCAACATCACTTATAAATGGACCCAGAACATCTGTCCTTGGTTAAGATGATTCAATATAGAGATGACAGTTCTCCTGAAGTTACTTTATAAAGCCAAAGTAATTTCTAGGAAGCACTGTTGAGTGAGATAAAGTTCAGAAGGCCTTCTCTGATGTCCTATCAAAAGGATCAAGATCACAGAAGACATGGAAGGATTAAGAATCTGTCACAATTAGATGAGGCAGGACTGAGATAACTAAATGCAATGTGAGACCCTGAAATGGCTCTTAGAACAGAAAGAAAAGGGGGTGGATTTTAGGGGGAGAACTGATAAAACTTGTGTAGAGTCTCTAGTCTAATTGATATTATTGTACTATTATTCATCCTCTGATTTTGCTCACTGTATGATGGTCGTCATATCATTCGCTGACCTTAGAGAAGTGAGCAAAAGCTCTACAGAATTCATTGCGCTGTTTTGCAGTTTTTCTTTAAGTCTCAAACTGTTTCAAAATAAAACATCTAAAAAAATGCATCCAATGCTATATGATTCCAAGACAGCGTGTAGAATGGTGGGTACCAGGGGCTAGGAGAAGAGAAGAGGGAAGTTAATGTTTAACGGGGAAAGAGTTTCAGTTCTGCAAGATGAAAAATGTTCTGGAGATGAAAAGCAGCAATGGTTGCACAACAGTGTGAATTTACTAAATAACAGTGAAGTACAATAACAAAGTAGTCAATGAATAACAGTGAATAACAGTAACTGATTAAAATGGTAAATTGCGTTATACATATTTTACTATAATTGAAAAAAATTTAATAAATAAATACATTATCATATGATTCCACTTATAGGAGGGCCCTAAAGGAGTCAATAAAGGTCGGTCTAGTAAGGCTGTGGTTTTTCCAGTGGTCATGTATGGATGTGTGAGTTCGACTGTCAAGAAAGCTGAGCACCGAAGAATTGATGCTTTTGAACTGTGGTGTTGGAGAAGACTCCTGAGAGTCCCTTGGACTGCAAGGAGATCCAACCAGTCCATTCTAATGGAGATCAGTCCTGGATGTTCTTTGGAAGGAATGATGCTAAAGCTGAAACTCCAGTACTTTGGCCACCTCATGAGAAGAGCTGACTCATTGGAAAAGACTCGGATGCTGGGAGGGATTGGGGGCGGGAGGAGAAGGGGACGACTGAGGATGAGATGGCTGGATGGCATCACGGACTCGATGGACGTGAGTCTGAGTGAACTCCGGGAGATGGTGATGGACAGGGAGGCCTGGCGTGCTGCGATTCATGGGGTCGCAAAGAGTCGGACACGACTGAGCGACTGAACTGAACTGAACTGAAAGGAGTCAAGTTAACAAAGATAGAAAGTAGGATGGTGGTTGCCAAGGGCTGGGGGAGGAGTAGGAATGGGAATTTAGCATTTAATGGGTACAAAATTTCCATTTAAGATGATGAAAAAGTTCTGTGGTTGGATGGTAGAGATGGTAGAGCTGGTAGAGCTTCCCAAGTGGCTCAGTGGTAAAGAATCTGCCTGCCTATGCAGGAGACAGGAGACGTGGGTGTGATCCCTGGATCAGGAAGATCCCCTGGAGGAAGAAATGGCAACACACTCTAAGACTCTTGCCTGGGAAATCCCATGAACAGAAGAGCCTGGTGGGCCACATTCCACGGGGTCTCAAAGAGTTGGACACAACTGAGCAACATGGTAAATTGTAATTTATACATTTGCCACAGTAAAATGAAGTTAAAAAGGAATAAATACATCTTAAATAGTCTACTATTTTCTGTTTCACCTAATGAATTGACACGACAGTGCCATCAAACAGTTAACCAGTTCCAGCAATTAGGATTCAGGAGTGGTATTGCCCTTGGCATTTAGATTGACCTTTAGAATTTGCAGAAATGAAAAAGAGATTTGGCCGGAGCTGATGAGACTAGTGAAAAGTGAAACTGAAAAGCTAAGTTGGAACCACATCACGAAAGATGCTGAGTGATGAGAGAGTTTATTCATTTGTTCCTTTGGGGAACACTTATTTGTGGGCATCTGCCAGGTGATATTGTTCTTTTTCCTTTGTATTGAATGATAAACAAAAGAAATTCTCCCTGCCCTTGAGGAATCCTCAGAAACTGCCCCACCCCCCCAACAAAAAGAAAATTCACCAGTGCTTGAGACTTTAAGAGTCCAGGGTCCTGAGAACTCCACTTTTCTCTGAAGAAAAACCAAGCCAATATCAGGACTCACTAAGCCAGCATTAGGATGCACGTGAAAAGAAGGCAAGGGCTGGGGACTTCTACAGGGATATTGAGGCAGTCCTGATATTTTCTACTTTGTAATATCATTGTACCATTGCAGTAGCAACACCACTAGGTGACACAGTATTTGAGACTAAGAAGGTTGCCCTGGTCCCTTTCAAATGCCAAGCTGAATGCGGACTTCTTTACCTTCACATTTCTGAACGGACCTCAAGTACCACCTCTGAGACACAGACTCAAATCCATCTTTGCAAACACAGGTGCCACTGAGGCAGTTCGCATTTTCTGGGCACGGAGGACAGGAAACTGCAAGGAACATAAAATCCATTCATTTGCTTGTTCATTCATTTCATTCAAGAAATATTCATTGATCACCTATGATGTACCACATGCTGAAGTTTCAAGAACCCCCTCTTGGGAATAGCTTACTGGCATCCTTTTGGAAGCCATCCTACTGCTGAACATAGATGCTCACCACGCCCCACCAATTCCCCACCTCTGCTACCAATACCACTTTTGCTCGTCAGTAGAACTCCCATGTTTCAGCACCTGTGTTTCCTTACTGAGGGCTCTCTCTGGCCACTGGCATCCTTTTTGCAAAGCACATGCTGGTTTTCAAGGTCTTCTTCCCCAAGGACTAGTTTCCTCAAACAGTGATGAACTGATTGAGTCAGTGGATTAAAAATAAACCAGCTTCTCATTCTAGATATGAATCAGCTAACCGGAATAATTAACAACCACAAAAAAAACTGCAACAATAAAGCTGTTTTTGGCTACATGTTTTGGGGGCTAGTCGGAGGAGCCTGACAGGCTACAGTCCACAGGGTTGCAAAAAGTTGGACACGACTGAGCGACTTCACTATTGGGGGCTGGTGATGCTGGAGAAGACTCTTGAGATTCCCTGGGACAGCAAGGAGATCAAACCAGTCGATCCTAAAGGAAATCCACCCTGAATATTAAGTGGAAGAACTGATACTGAAGCTGAAGCTCCAATCCATTGGCCACCTGATGTGAAGAGTTGAGTCATTAGAAAAGATCTTGATGCTGGGAAAGATTGCGGGCAGGAGGAGAAGGTGTTGAGAGAGGATGAGATGGTTGTATGGCATCACTGACTCAATGCACATGAGTTTGAGCAACTTCCGGGAGATGGTGAAGGACAGGGAGGCCTGGTATGCTGCAGTCCATAGGGTTGCAGAGTCAAACATGATTTAGTGATTGAAAACAACAACTGAAGCCTGGAAAAAGGAAACACGAGGAGGATAACCAACAAGCAAATAGTGTAGAAAAGTGAGGTTCATGTATGCAACTACAAAAACAAACCAAGGTGTCTTTTTTCTCATTGAAGTATGAAGTATTTGCAATGATAGTGAAGGACAAAGAAGCCTGGTGCACTGCGGTCCATAGGATCGCAAAGAGTAGGATATGACAGCAACTGAACAGTAGCAACACACTCACCTCCAGCCTCCTTTGCTTCCGATCCTGACGGAACCAGGAGGACACTGAGACCTAGAAGAAAGAGGGCAGAGATCAAGCAGATGGGAGATGCCCTGAGGCTCTGCTTGGCTGAAGCCTGAGTGGGTCGGGGGCTTTGTCTCCTCTTGTCAAGTCATACTTGTGCTAGCTTCACTGTGGATTCTTCTAGATTGGCTATAAACACTAATGTCACAGAAGGGCATCATACAGTACTGATTATAGCTATCAGAGACTCTACACCCAAGTCCAGTGTGTGGGGGGGAGGACGGGAGTTCCCACAACAATAAGCAATCCTCTGACACCAGCTACGACGTATCCTGTAATTAAACTCAGTTCTTTTTTTCTCTTTTTCCTGCCCCCCTCTTTTTTAGATTTTTTTTCTCATACAGATCATTACAGAGTATTGAGAAGTTTCCTGGGCTATAAAATAGGTCTTTGTGCTATGCTAAGTTGCTTCAGTTGTGTCCAGCTCTCTGTGACCCTATGGACCCACCCTGCTTCTCTGTCCATGGGATTCTCCAGGCAAGAATACCGGAGTGGGTTGCCATGCCCTTCTCCAAGGATTTTCCCCACCCAGGAATCAAACCCACATCGCTTATGTCTCCTGCATTGCCAGGTGGTTTCTTTACCTCTGATGCTTCCTGGGAAGCCTAAAATAGGTCCTTGTTAGTTACCTATTTTTTATTTTTGTATTGCAGCATGGCACGTGGCATCTTAATTTCTCCAACCCAAGATCAGACCTGTGCTCCCTGCAGTGGATGTGCAGAGTCCTAACCACTGGAATAGGGAATTCCTCTACCTATTTTATATAGAGTAGTGTGTATATGTCAATCCCAACCTCCGAATTTGTCCCTCTCAACTCAGTTCTGGCACTAACTCCCCAGAAAGGGTACCAGGTATCCCAGGCTAAGGGCTCAGCCCCAAAGGCTTCAGAGGCCCATCACAATTCCAAGTTGTCCCCTGGGCTTCTGACTGGCTATGGATTGGAGATTCCAATGACTCCCTCTTTGGATTCAATTAATTTGCTAGAGCAGCTCACAGAACTCAGAGAAACCATTTACTTACTGGATTACCAGTTTATTGTAGAAGGATATTGGGCATCCCAGGTGGCACTCGTGATAAAGAACCTGCCTGCCCGTGCAGGAGACACAAGAGACACGGGTTTCCGTGGGGTGGAAAGATTCCTGGAAGGGCAAGGAAACCCACTCCAGTATTCTTGCCTGGAGAACCCCGTGGACAGAAGAGTCTGGCGGGTTACAGTCCATGGGGTCACAGTTGGACGTGACTGAAATGACTTGGCATGCACATATAGAAGAATATATCTCAGAAAGAGCCAAATGGAAGACGTACACTGGGCAAGGTATGAGGAAGGGAGTGGGGGTTCCGTGCCCTCTTGGCACCGCTTTCCTCAAATCTCCATGTGCTCACCAACCCCGAAGCTCTCGGAATCCCATCATTTGGGGGCTTCTGTAGACACTTCATTGAGCATCCCAGGTGGCTCAGTGGTCAAGAATCTACCTGCCAGGGCACGGGACATAGGGTCGATCTTTGGTCCGGGCAGATCCCACATGCCAAGGGGCAACTAAGCCAGTGCGCCACCACTACTGAAGCCTGTGCACCGTAGGGCCAGTACTCTCCAGCAAGAGAAGGCCCTGCAATGGGGAGCCTGTGCACCGTAACCAGAAAGAGTCTGCAAGCAGTAATGAAAATCCAGCACAGCTAAGAAAAAAAACCCCTCAAGCCTCTGCATTTTCCCTGTGAATGCATTTTTGACACCGGAAGAAGAAATATGACCATAGGGCAGGGGTCAGCCAACTACGGCCTTGGGCCAAATGCAGACCTCTGCCTGGTTTTATGCAGCCCGTGAGCTAAGAATTGTTTCTGCTTGCGACTGCTAAGTCGCTTCAGTCGTGTCTGACTCTGTGTGACCCCATAGACAGCAGCCCAGCCGGCTCCCCTGTCCCTGGGATTCTCCAGGCAAGAATACTGGAGTGGGTTGCCATTTCCTTCTCCAATGCATGAAAGTGAAAACTGAATGTGAAGTCATTCAGTCATGTCCGACTCCTAGTGACCCCATGGACTGCTGCCTGCCAGGCTCCTCCATCCATGGAATTTTCCAGGCAAGAGTACTGGAGCGGGGTGCCAAGTTTTTAGTTGTTTTAAAATGTTGTTTGTTGTTTTTTTTTAACCAAGGAGAATATAGTGCGTGCATGGAATGTGAAAATTACCTGAAATTCACATTCCTATGTCTATAAACCAAGCTTTATTGGAACACAACAGTGCCCATCAGTTCACGAAAGGTCAGTGGCTGCTTTTATTTATTTATTTATTTTTTGGTAGGGGCATTTCCAGTACAGTTTTATGAAAACCCCACTAGGCAAATTCCAAAAGATCTGTCCTACTCTGTGGCTGCTTTTATAAAGCAACAAGGAATTGAGGCATTAAGACAGAGACCAAAATGGCCCCCAAAGCTGGGAACAGTGATTACCTGAATCTTTACAGAAAGAAAAAATATGTTCACTTCTGTCTAAAGTAATGGCCATCACGTGCTTGCCTCTAAGAACTGCTTACAAACTGCCTAGCCTTAAACTGTGTTTGATTCCTCCAATGGCATTTTTTATTATCTTGAAGTCCCTAAAGTTCAGAGCAGACAGGTGCGTATACTACGGCCTTGGGCCAAATGCAGACCTCTGCCTGGTTTTATGCAGCCCGTGAGCTAAGAATTGTTTCTGCTTGCGACTGCTAAGTCGCTTCAGTCGTGTCTGACTCTGTGTGACCCCATAGACAGCAGCCCAGCCGGCTCCCCTGTCCCTGGGATTCTCCAGGCAAGAATACTGGAGTGGGTTGCCATTTCCTTCTCCAATGCATGAAAGTGAAAACTGAATGTGAAGTCATTCAGTCATGTCCGACTCCTAGTGACCCCATGGACTGCTGCCTGCCAGGCTCCTCCATCCATGGAATTTTCCAGGCAAGAGTACTGGAGCGGGGTGCCAAGTTTTTAGTTGTTTTAAAATGTTGTTTGTTGTTTTTTTTTAACCAAGGAGAATATAGTGCGTGCATGGAATGTGAAAATTACCTGAAATTCACATTCCTATGTCTATAAACCAAGCTTTATTGGAACACAACAGTGCCCATCAGTTCACGAAAGGTCAGTGGCTGCTTTTATTTATTTATTTATTTTTTGGTAGGGGCATTTCCAGTACAGTTTTATGAAAACCCCACTAGGCAAATTCCAAAAGATCTGTCCTACTCTGTGGCTGCTTTTATAAAGCAACAAGGAATTGAGGCATTAAGACAGAGACCAAAATGGCCCCCAAAGCTGGGAACAGTGATTACCTGAATCTTTACAGAAAGAAAAAATATGTTCACTTCTGTCTAAAGTAATGGCCATCACGTGCTTGCCTCTAAGAACTGCTTACAAACTGCCTAGCCTTAAACTGTGTTTGATTCCTCCAATGGCATTTTTTATTATCTTGAAGTCCCTAAAGTTCAGAGCAGACAGGTGCGTAGGTTCCGGTTACCATAATATACTAAGGAATGATCCTCCAAGTTTGGACCCACATAGCGGTCAGTCAGCATGTTAGATGCTTGCCATGTTCCCTAAGCCTACCCAGGAAGGGGTTGCACAGTAAGCAGATAACTTACTGTATCTTTCTGTAAAAGGATGTTTTTCTGCAGCCCGTGAAGGGCCTCAAGAAGCACGTGAGGAGGACTGGAAGACACATAGTCCAGATTCTTTGCCCTTCTAGGGCACATTACATACTGAAAGGATACCCAGCAGGACTGGAGTGCCAGTTACCCACAGTGCTAACCCCTCACCGCCACTCTTCTCTCTTCCCTCTTTGGCTTCCCTTCCCAAAGGGTCTTAAAGCCTTCCTGGGATTCCTTCCCAAGCGTGTGTTTGTGCTCGGTCACTTCAGCTGACCCTATGGACCGTAGCCCACCAGGCTCCTCTGTCCATGAGATTCTTCAGGCGAGAATACTGGAGTGGGTTGCCATGCCCTCCTCCCGGGGATCTTCCCCACTGAGGGATCGAACCCACATCTCTTATGTCTCCTGCATTGGGAGGCATGTTCTTTACCACTAGCACCACCTGGGAAGCCTAGATTAATTAAACCCAAGTTTTTGTCTCAGTTCTGCTTTGGAGGAGAGCAGTTAAGAGACTTGGTATCAGAGCTTGGAGTAGGACACACACACAGGAATTTCTGGAGAAAGTGCCAAATTCTGGAAAGCGACCAAAGCTAGGGTATCCAGGGTACTGGAGGGTGGGGAGAATTCTTTGTTCTACTCACCAAAGAGTAGCAACAGGCACCTGCTTCCCATAGCAGTTGAGGTTCCAGGAATGACCACCTTAGAAGCACTCCCAAGCAGGATCTGACAAGGATTCCTGGGATAAATAAGCCCCATGAGGATTTATTTTGGATGGTCACAAAATTTAGAAGGTAGATGGTTGATGTTTATCAAAACCCTTTCACTTCTACCTGTCTTTTGACTCAACAACTCCAATTCTGGAAAATAAGCAAGGTTCTGCAGGGATGATTATAGCATAATGGTGTCTAGGAGCGAGGTTAGTGGAAGCAGTAGTCGTCACTCAGTACTGTTCGACTCTCTGCCACACTATGGACTGTAGCCCTCCAGGCTCCTCTGTCCATGGGATTCTCCGGCAAGAACGCTGGAGTGGATTGCCATGTCTTCCTTCAGGAGATCTTCCCAACCCAGGGGTCAAACCTGCATTTCTTAAGTCTCTCTTACTAGCAGGGAGGTGGCATTTACCACTAATGCCACTTGCGAAGCCCAAACCCCCTTGTCGCCTAGGTCTAAACTTGGAATATAAATGAATGAGGCCACTTGGGCATCTGGAGGGAATAATTAGAACTCTGGAGATCTGGAGACCATGGACTTTACCTGAAGACATTCTGTATGTTGACATCTGCCAGGAGTTATACTTTGTTACTTCCTGATCCTTTCCCTTCTCTCAACATTCATTTCCCTTTTTGATTTATATTTCTCTTCCCTTCCAAAAGCCTACTGTAAGATAAACTATAGAAACTCTCAACGTAGAGAAATCCAGTCTAGTTAGTGGTTATTCTTTTTTTTTTTTTTAAGACTCTTTTGAAACCAGTTTAACTGAAGTGAATATCTTGTCTGAAAAGGGTGATAATATTTTTCAGAAGAGCTGAGACCTCTAGCGATGTTGATTTCTTTTTTTTTTTTTTAAACCACTTTACTGAGGGATGGTCATCATGTAAAAAGCATGCAAAAATACATATTTTATGTATATAACTTGATAAGTTTAAAAATAAATATATACATATGAAACTATCACTACCATCAAGGACATAAACGTATCCACCATATCTGAAAATATCCTCCTTATGATTTGAGTGTGTGTGTGTGAATAACACTTAACATAAGATCTACCCTCTTAGAAAATTTTAAGTATAAAACACAGTATCATTAGCTATAGACACTAAGCTGTATAACACATCACTGGAGTTTTTCATCTTGTGTAACTAAAGCTTTATACCCTATGAACTCCCCCTCCCATCTTCCTCCCTCCCCAACCTCTAGAAAACATCATTCTAGTCTCTCCTTCTATGCATTTGACTACTGTAGTTTCTACATCTAAGTGAGATCATATTATATTTGTTCTTTGGGTCTGATTTATTTCACATATCTAGCAACATTGATTTAGAGAGCTTTTTTTTTAAAAAAAAAAAAAAAAAAACGACCCATTATAAAAAATACATTTTACTTCACAGAGATAGAGAGAAAAATGAACCAAGTTTCACAAAGAGTATTTGCTTCAGACTCTGTTCATTGAAACTTTTTTTAGTTCTCCTTAAGCCCCTCAACACACAATTCATGATTTCTTTTGACTATTTGAAAACATTTTAGTATGTTCTATACATACTAAACTGAAATGGGAAAATAAATATGAAACAATGTCTCTAGAGCATCTTTCAAGAGATAAAGCATGGCAGAAACCAATACAGTATTGTAAAGCAATTATTCTCCAATTAAAAATAAATAAAATTTAAAATAAATTTAAATTAAAAAATAAAACAACAGGACATATAACGAGCTATCCTTTAAAATCTTTCCAGAGCCAGTGTATTTTTTTTAAGACGCAAGATCACAAACAAGGCACTTTGTATTTTCCGTGGAAACACGCAAAACCAGTTCCTCCTTACCCACAAGATGAAAATCCTCCCTGGCCACCCAGTCTGGCAGCTTCTCAGAGCTAACAACAACCAAAACAGGAAGTACATCTCTTCTTATCTTGAGCTTTAGTTTCTCAAGGAGTCTTGTGGCTGGATGAGATGACTGCAGGCATTGGTAGTGAGATGGTAACATACAAAAAGGGTAGAGCCCCCCCAATTGGAGGAAATAGGCTGCAAGAGTCAGACATTTTTTATTTCTCTTAAGCAGCTGAAATGCAAAAAGGCAAAATGGTTGTCTGAAGAGGCCTTATAAATAGCTGAGAAAAGAAAAGAAGCTAAAGGCAAAGGAGAAAGGAAAGAAATACCCATTTAAATGCAGAGTTCCAAAGAACAGCAAGGAGAGATGAGAAAACCTGCCTCAGTGATCAGTGCAAAGAAACAGAGGAAAATAATACAATGGGAAAGACTAGAGATCTCTTCAAGAAAATTAGAGATATCAAGGGAACATTTCATGCAAAGATGGGCACAATAAAGGACCGAGATGGTATGGACCTAACAGAAGCAGAAGATATTAAGAGGAGGTGGCAATAATACACAAAAGAACAATACAAAAAAGATCTTCATGACCCAGATAACCACAATGGTGTGGTCACTCACCTAGAGCCAGATATCTTAGAATGCGAAGTCAAGTGGACCTTAGGAAGCATCACTATGGACAAAGCTAGTGGAGGTGATGGAATTCCAGTTGAGCTATTTCAAATCCTGAAAGATGATGCTGTGAAAGTGCTGCACTCAATATGCCAGCAAATCTGGAAAACTCAGCAGTGGCCACAGGACTGGAAAAGGTCAGTTTTCATTCCAGTTCCAAAGAAGGGCAATGCCAAAGAATGTTCAACTACCACACAATTGTGCTCATCTCACACACTAGCAAAGTAATGCTCAAAATTCTTCAAGCCTGGCTTCAACAGTACATGAACTGTGAATTTCCAGATGTTCAAGCTGGTTTTAGAAAAAGCAGAGGAACCAGAGATCAAATTGCCAACCTCTGTTGGATCATCAAAAAGGCAAGAAAATACCAGAAAAACATCTACTTCTGCTTTATTGATTACTTCAAAGCCTTTGACTGTGTAGATCACAACAAACTGTGGAAATTTCTGAAAGAAATGGGAATACCAGACCACCTAACCTGCCTCTTGAGAAATACTGGACATGGAACAACAGACTGGTTCCAAATTGGGAAAGGAGTACGTCAAGGCTATATATTGTCACCCTGCTTATTTATCTTATATGCAGAGTACATCAAGCAAAATAATAGGCTGGATGAAGCACAAGCTGGAATCAAGATTGCCAGGAGAAATATCAATAACCTGAGATACACAGATGACACTATCCTAATGGCAGAAAGCGAAGAAGAACTAGAGAGCCTCTTGATCAAAGTGAAAGAGGAGAGTGAAAAAGCTGGTTTAAAAATTAACATTCAAAACATGAAGATCATGGCATCTGGTCCCATCACTTCATGGCATATAGATGGGGAAACAATGGAAACAGTGACAGACTTTATTTCCTTGATTTCCAAAATCACTGCAGATGGTGACTACAGCCGTGAAATTAAAACACACTTGCTCCTTGGAAGAAAATCTATGACAGACCTAGACAGCATATTAAAAAGCAGAGACATTAGTTTGCTGACAAAGGCCCATCTAGTCAAAGTTATGGTTTTTCCAGTAGTCATGTATGGATGTGAGAGTTGGACTATAAAGAAAGCTGAGCACTGAAAATTGATGTTTTTGAACTGTGGTGTTGGACAAAACTCTTGAGAGTCCCTTGGACTGCAAGGAGATCAAACCAGTCCATCCTAAAGGAAATCAGTCCTTAATATTCACTGGAAGGACTGATGCTAAAGCTGAAACTCCAATACTTTGGCCAGCTGATGTGAAGAACTGACTCCTTGGAAAAGACCCTGATGTTGGGAAAGATTGAAGGCAGAGGAGAAGGGGACAAGAGAGGATGAGATAGTTGGATGGCATCACCGACTTGATGGACATGAGTTTGAGCAAGCTCCAGGAGTTGGTGATGGATAGGGAGGCCTGGCATGCTGCAGGCTATTGGGTCTCAGAGTCGGACACAACTGAGTGACTGAACTGAATTGAACTAAGCAGCAGGAGGACAAGTATCAGATTTTTTTTCCCTTCTCTATACAAAATGGAAAGGAGGTTTCTTTTAAAATTCTGTGTTGCCATGATAACACCTGGTTACACCTAAACTTAACTTTTCTCAAACCTTGAGCTAACCAATGCATTTTTCTTATGGAAATGTTTTTCTTAAGCTATGTTAATGAACTATGTATTTATCTTAGACTCTGTCTTTCAAGTTGGTTCTGCCTAAGACTCAGAACCAACTTGACAAATCAGTACCTTTTACTCAACAAACCAGTATGTTTTACTCATGTAAATATTCTCTTAAGCTGTATTAATGAGACTATGTATTTGCTTGGAAATCTGCCTTTCTTCAAGATTCACATCAATCATTTTATCACCTGAGATGACTCACCTTGTGCCAATGTTATCTCAAAATGCATGTTGTGTGTGAGGGATCTGGTGCCACTCTCTGAGTTATGAGACATTTCCTTTCTCTGATTAGCAGCCTGCTAGTAGGTATATAGCTTCCTGCTAAAGACTAGCAGGGGGGCACTCATTCTGCCCCATTCTGATGTCTATGTCAGAAGCTTTCTCTATCTCTTTTATACTTTAATAAAACTTTATTACACAAACGCTCCAAGTGATCAAGCCTCGTCACTGGCCCTGGATTGAATTTCTTTCCTCTGGAGGCCAAGAATCCCAGCGTTTTTCATGGCTCCATAACAGCCTTTCAGTAGGAGCACTTGGCTAATGGGTCCATTAGTTCTCACTGCATAAGGGTCCGTTAGTTCTCTTTTCATCCAAGTAATTTAAATAGTACACTACCAGGATGGACCATACTTCAGAAAATGAATTTGGAAACAATGCTGGTGGCCAAAGGGGAAAACCAGGTAATGGTCCCAATCTCCATCTATGCCCAGAAAATGGGTCTAACTTTGAGAAGGCTCCTTTAATGAGAGGGTTGAAGTCCAGAGTGTGGAAGAGTGTGATAAACTTTATGTTACCCAGTTCCCTATTATCCTTTCATTTCTCAGCTTACCACTTCTGCAAAGTGACTACCCCTAACTCTGGTCTTAGAGAGAGAGTCACCCAACGTTATTGTTGTTGCTTAGTCACTAGGTTGTGTCCAACTTTTTTGTGACACCGTGGACTGTAGCCCACCAGGCTCCTCTGTCCATAGGATTCTCCAGGCAGGAACACTGGAGTGAGCTGCCACTTTCTCCTCCAGGGCATCTTCCTGACCCAGAAATCAAACCTATGGTTCCTGCTGCATGTCCTGCATTGCAGGTGGATTCTTCTACCATTGAGCCACTGGGGAAACCTCCATCACCCAATGTAATTAAATTCAGCCACTTGACTGTTAAAATTCATGACTGGTCCCATTAATATGGTGTCCTGAAATTGTCTTCTCATTCATATTTAAAGAGTCTTGTTATGATCCACCACAAATATTGCAAATATCTCCTAGTTTGACAAGTTCAAATACACATTTAGTGACTGATGTCTTGCCTTGGTTTTATTATAGTTTTGAAACATATCCCTGTTGACCTTGAAAATAAAACAGCCCAATTAATGTCACATTGTAAATGCGTCAATAAAAATTTTTCTTAAAGAAAAAAATAAAACAGCCAGTTATTTTACCAGAAAAAATGAGTTTATTTGGAAAGAGCAGAGAATTGCAATACGGGACTAGCATGCTATTGCAAAAACTCTATGTTAAAGTCCCGAGAAACAAAGGAGAGGAACTGCTGCTTTAGAGGGGAAAAGCAGTTGGGAAGGGTTATTGTAAACAAAGGGTCCATTGGAGGAATCTGGGAGTTGAAAGTGTAATGGCTTTTCATTGGCTGACCTGTGACAATCTCTCATTGGCTGGGCTGTCACCAAGCAAGAAGAAAACCTTCCTTTCTCCCATTGGCTAATAAAGCAGTAGTCTTCGTTTTGAAAATGCAAAGTAGCTCTCTTTCCGGTTGAGGTCTGCAAATGGCAGTAAATGGTAAGGCTTTCCCAACTCCATCTTAAATAAGGTTTGCTTTATTCAGCTTCATATCCTTGCGGTGAGTATCTTTCAGTTTCCTGTTTCTTGTTATAAATCATTTACAGTCAGTGCAGTAAAATATTCAAATAATACCTAGATATGGCTGCATAGGTAGGCTGGCAGTCAACCCCTCTGATAGTATTCAAAATATTTGCTTCACGTGATACTCAAAAAAGGTTTCTTTTGAAATAATACAGCCTTGTAAATCAACCTTACTTCAATAACATTTAAAAAATTACAGTTATTAAAACATGGAAAAAAGTTTATTTTGCATGGCAACTTAAAGAAGGTTTAGATCTATCTTTGTCAGCTGAGGTGAAGTGGAAAGTGTCTAGATATTAAAGTGAAATGCCTGAATCCAAGAGAAGTCCATGAAATTCTGAGCATTCTGTGTGCTCGAAGATCAGTTTGCAAGTGAGAGATTATTTGCATGAATAGATACAAGAATTACTGAACAACAACAAAGCCACTTGAAGGAGGGAGGAAGGATTTAAAAAAGAGAAATGGGGATATTTATTTTCCCAACTGCTTCTTCCTGGCAGGGACTGCACATCTGGACAGTGGTTGGATTCTTCTGTCACAGGCTAAAGCCCTTTCCGGTTTGCTATACTTGCCCCATCCAGATGCTCCCTTAAGCCAAGAAGTTATAAGACCCCACCTCCCGCACTGCTATTATACTTCCAGGGTTCCCCACTCTCCTTTGTTTCTTTTAAACCTGTTGTAGTATTGTGGGGTTTTTTTAATCATGTAATGAATTTATTTCTTTTCTCTTTTTGGCTGCACTTGATCCTTGTTGCTGTGCACAAGCTTTCTCCAGTTGCGGTGTGCAGGCTTCTCATTGAAGTGGCTCCTCTTATTGCAGAGCGCAAGCTCTAGAGCACGGCTCAGTAGCTGTGGTGCATGGGGTTAATTGCCCCGTGGCATGTGAAATCGTCCCAGACCAGGGATAAAACCCGTGTCCCCTGCATTGGCAGGAGGATTCTTAACCACTGGATCACCAGGGAAGTCTGATATTGTGTTTTAAAATAAGAAATACGTATTTGGTCTTCATCCTATTTCTGGCACAGAGCTTCTAAAAACCTTGGAACTTCCTGAGTGATGAGGGCAATGGGAACTTCTTTTATTACAATATCTTGTCTTTGAGTCCTGAAACCACATTACAGCCATAGAGGTGAATATTATTGTTGCCGTTCAGTCTCTCAGTCGTGTCTGACTCTTTGCGACCCCATGGACTGTAGCACACCAAGCTTCCCTATCTTTCACTGTCTCCTGGAGTTTACTCAAACTCATGTCCATCGAGTCGGTGATGCCATCTAACCATCTCATCCTCTGTCACCCCCTCCTCCTCCTGCCTTCAATCTTTCCCAGCATCAGGGTCTTTTCCAATGAGTTGACTCTTCACATCAGGTGGCCAAAGGATTGGAGCTTCAGCTTGAGCATCAGTCTTTCCAATGAATATTCAGGGTTGGTTTACTTTAGGATTGACTGCTTTGATCTCCTTGCTGTTCAAGAGGCTCTCAAGAGTCTTCTCCAACACCACAGTTCAAAAACATCAATTCTTAGGCACTCAGCTTTCTTTATGGTCCAGCTCTCACATCCATACATGACTACTGGGAAAACCATAGCTTTGACTAGATAGACCTTTGTTGGCAAAGTAATGTCTCTGCTTTTTAATATACTGTCTAGAGGGGAATATGAATTATTCATAACAAGCCTCTTTCCAGCACAACTGCGTTTATATGAACGAGGTGACTTTGGGAAAGTACCTAATGGTTGGGGCTGGTTACCAGTGGAACCAACCACATGATGAAAGGTAGGAACTTTCAGTCCCATCCTCCTGATTTCCAGGGAGGCGAAAGGGGCTCGAGGTCAAAGCAGTCACCAATGGCAATAATTTAATCAGTCATTCCATTGTAATGTCCCATGTTTGTGCTCAGTCATGTCTGACTCTTTGCCACTCCATTGGACTGTGGTTCAACAGGCTCCTCTGTCCTTGGAATTTCCTAGGCAAGAATACTGGAGTGGGTTGCCATTTCCTCCTCCAAGAGATCTTCTTGACCCAGGGATTGAACCCGCATCTCCTGTGTGGGCATCTCCTGTGTCTCCTGCATTGCAGGCAGGTTCTTTACCTCCTGAGCCATCAGGGAATCCTGTGTAATAAGCCTCTATTAGAAACTCAAAAGGTTTGGATTCAGAGAGCTGCTGGGTTGGCGAACACACGGAGATTTGGGAAGAGGGAACAGAAATAGTGTGTGCTTTCCTAGTACCTTGTCCGATGCATCTCTTCCATTTGACAAATCTTGAGTTATACCTTTGATAATAAATCAGTAATCTAGTAAGTAAAATGTTTTCTGAATTTTGTGAGCCATTCTAGCACACTCATGGAACTCATGGAGAGAGTCGTGGGAACCTCTGATCCATAATCACTTGGACAGAAGCACAGATGACAACCTGGACTTGTGCTGGCATCTGAAATTGGGAGTTGTGTGTAGCGGGGGGCAGTCTTGTGGGACCATGCCCTGAACTTATAATGCCACCTCTGAGTAGGCAGTATCACAGTTGGGTTGAATTGTGGAACTACCAGCTGGCGTCAGAGAACGGTTTTGTGAAAACCACACACATTGGAACCAGGCTCAGAACTGCTTTTATCTGCCCACACTATGAAGTCTCTTCATTAAGTCTTCATTAAGTCTCTGTTTAATTCACTTGACTGGTCCAGCTGTTTCTCACCAGGTCACTAACTAATACACACCCTGGCACTCTAGCATGTCTACCGTTCTACCAAGAAGCTAAACTTTTCTCTTTTTTTTTAAGATAGTCTTTAAAAAATCTTATGTATTTATTTTGGGCTGCGCTGGGTCTGTGTTGCTGACTTTCTCTAGTTGGGGCAAGTAGGGGCTATTCTCCAGTTGCAGTACCTAGGCTTCTCATCGTGGTGGCTTCGTTTGTTGTGGAGGATGGGCTCTGGAACCTGGGCTCAGCAGTTGTGGCACACGGGCTTAGCTGTCCCATGGCATATGGGATCTTAGTTTCTGCACCAGGGATCCAACCTGAGTCCCGCTGCACTGGCAGGCAGATTCTTAGCCACTGGACTACCAGGGAAGCCCTGAAGCTCAACCTTTCTTATCCACTGTCGTGGAAGAGGAAGCTACATTTCAAGAAAAGAAGGAAACATTCTCCTTTGACCAACACATCAACCTAAAGCACGAAACATAAATGCCCCTTCCTCCATTGCCCATCATCTGCAAACAAGTGTTTCTCACCGAGCTACACACGCTTTGAAATGGTGGGTTTTGGTGTGGGAATTGGTTGAAAATACGATGAAGGTGTCTCATCCTGCAGGACACAAGAATAAAGTAAAGGCCAGTGTCTGCCCTATTAGAATGGCAGCTTAGATTTGATGTCCAATGGTCCTGGTGAGTGACTTATACGAATACTCTTTTTGCCTGGCTCCCTGGGCATGAGCTGCACCTTGACTGGAGAGCATACCATCACTCCTGTTTCAGACAAACCCTTTGTACCAAGTGTGCTTGGAACTTCTTAGTTCTTCAGTCACAAACTCATGTCTGACTCTTTGTGACCCCATGGACTGCAGCACACCAGAGTCTGCACAAGTTCATGTTGGCTATCCACCCATCTCACCTTCCATCACCCTCTTCTCCTGCCTTCAATATTTCCCAGCATCAGGGTCTTTTCCAATGAGTCGGCTCCTCCCATCAGGTGGCCAAAGTATTGGAGCTTCAGCTTNCAAGTTCATGTTGGCTATCCACCCATCTCACCTTCCATCACCCTCTTCTCCTGCCTTCAATATTTCCCAGCATCAGGGTCTTTTCCAATGAGTCGGCTCCTCCCATCAGGTGGCCAAAGTATTGGAGCTTCAGCTTCAGCATCAGCCCTTCCAGTGAAGAGTCAAGGTTGATTCCTTTGGGATTGACTGGTTTGTTCTCCTTGCTGTCCAAGGGACTCTCAAAAGTCTTCTCCAACCCTACAGTTCAAAAGCATCAATTCTTCAGTGCTCAGCCTTCTTGATGGTCCAACTCTCACATCTATGCATGACTACTGGAAAAACCATAGCTTTGACTAGACGGACCTTTGTTGGCCAAGTAATGTCTCTGCTTTTTAATATGCTCTCTAAGTTTGTCATTGCTTTCCTTTCAAGGAGCCAGCACCTTTTAATTTTAAGCTTGGAACATAAGATGGTTAACATCATGACACCATGTAATTTGCACATTTTGGTTAAAATCATATGATGATTTGCACATGACCCCACGTGGTTGCACATTTTGACTCTTTGATAAGACACTGAATTATATACATTATAAAATGGGTTAAATGGTAAATTTTATGTTATGTGACTTTGATCTCTTAAAAAATTAAGACTAAATTAATTTCTGGTCCCATAAAGATTTAAACAAGGAATCTGGTTGAGCTGTTTGGATTTTGGCAAAATCATATCCCTTATCTGTGAATTTTGATGGGTGTTATTTTTCATAAATGGATTTTATGAAAACATTGGCTTTTGTTTTCTGTGGTATTTGTGTAGTTAGTTGGGATTCCCTTGTAGCTCAGCTGGTAAAGAATTCGCCTGCAATGCAGGGGACCCCAGTTTGATTCCTGGGTCATAAAGATCCAGTGGAAAAAGAACAGGCTACCCACTCCAGTATTCTTGGGCTTCCCTGGTGGCTCAGCTGGTAAAGAATCCACTTGCAATACGGGAGACCTGGGTTTGATCCCTGGGTTGGAAAGATCCCCTAGAGAAGGGAAAGGCTACCTACTCCTGTATTCTGCCCTGGAGAATTCCATGGGGTCGCAAAGAGTCGGACATGACTGAGCAACTTTCACTTTCTTTGTGTAGTTGTTACAACATGCAAAATGCTGGTGGGGAGAACAAATTATTTTAGTCTATGCCTTTAAAAATGTGAACATTAATTCCAAAAATTGCATAACTGAAGCCTTCTACATCTTTTTGACTGTGCCTCATGGCTTGTGGGATCTTAATTCCCCCTCCAGGGATCAAACCTAGGCCCACAGCAGTGGAAGCGCTGAGTCCTAATTTCTGCACCACCAGGCAATTCCTTTCTACATTTTCTTTTTAAAGACATTTAGAAATTGCATGTCAAGCTACTGAGAAAATATCAGAACAGGCGAGGAGTAAGAAATTGTAATTGAAAAGACTCGGTGTACCAGATCATGGAGCTCTGATCTCCATTCAAGGGACAGAAACCCTTGCATGGTGATCTGTAGGGAAGGAGCTAAGAAAACAAATACCCTGACCTCACTCTCCTCCATTTTTATGAGAGTCTGTTGGTTGTTCCCGTTGGCCAAAACCAACTGAAAGCCAGAGGCCAAGAAAGTCCACAGTTATACTCCAGATGTGTTGACATTCCAGGCAGACCGCTGAATGGCTTTGGAGGGGTCAACAGACAACATCCAGCCCGCTTAGATATTCATCCACATATTTATTGGGTCTCCTTCCCCATTAGAAAGTATGTTCTATGGAAAAAAAGGCAATGTACTTCTTGCTTATTATCATATCTAGAGAGTAGATACTTAGTAAATATTTATAGGATGAATAAATGACACTGCAAATTTCTAAAATCTTAATTGTTTTTTGGCAACACTGCACTGCATGGGTGAGATCTTAGTTCCCCTACCAGGGATCCAACCTCACCCTTTGCAATGGAAGCTTGGAGTCATAATCACTAGACCACCAGGGAAGTTTCCTATTTTTTTTTTAAACTGAACTATATATGTCCATCAACCTAGATGTCCATCGAAAGATGAGTGGATAAAGAAGTTGTGGCATATATACACAATGGAATATCACTCAACCATAAAGAAAAATGTGTTTCAGTCCGTTTTAATGAGGTGGATGAACCTAAAGACTATTATACAGAGTGAAGTAAGTTGGGAGGTGAAAAACAAATATCATATATTAATGCATATCTATATGGAATCTGGAAGAAAGTGCTGATGAACCCATTTACAAAGAAATGGAAAGGCAGACATAGAGGACAGACTTACGGACGCAGCAGGGGAAGGAGAGGTCAGGAGAAATGGAGAAAGTAGCACTGACATACATAGTGTCACGAGTAACATAGATCACTAGTGGGAAGCTGCTGTGCAATACAGGGAGCCCAGCCTTGCACTCTGTGGTGACCTAGAGGGTGGAAATAGGGGGTGGGGCAGGGAGCGCTCAAGAGAGAGGGGATATATATATATATAATTGTTTTATTTTAAAATTTTTATTGGAGTATAATTGATTTACATTGTGTTAGCAAAGTGCATCAGTTATACATATTCATATATCCAGTCTTTTCTAGGTTCTTTTCCCATATAGGTCATTACAGAGTATCCTCTGTAATGTAGAGTTCCCTGTGCTGTACAGTAGGTCCTTATTAGTTATTTATCTGTAGTAGTGTTTATATGTCAATCCCAGTTTAGCCCTCTCACCCTCTTACCCCCTGATAAAAATATGTTTGTTTGCTATGTCTGTAACTCTATTTTTATTTTATAGATAAATTCATTTGTACCCTTTTTTAAGATTCCACATATAAGTGATATCATATGATATTTGTCTTTCTGTGCCTGGATTACTTCACTCAGTATGACAGTCTCTAGATCCATCCATATTGCTGCAAGTAATATTCCATTGTGTGTGTATAAAAAATTATGACTGACTCATTATCAGAGAAATGCAAATCAAGACCACAATGAGATACCACTTCACACCAGTCAGAATGGCTGCGATCCAAAAGTCTGCAAGCAACAAATGCTGGAGAGGGTGTGGAGAAAAGGGAACCCTTTTACACTGTTGGTGGGAATGCAAACTAGTACAGCCACTATGGAGAACAGTGTGGAGATTCCTTAAGAAATTGCAAATAGAACTGCCTTATGACCCAGCAATCCCACTGCTGGGCATACACACCGAGGAAACCAGAATAGAAAGAGACACATGTACCCCAATGTTCATTGCAGCACTGTTTATAATAGCCAGGACATGGAAACAACCTAGATGTCCATCAGCGGATGAATGGATAAGAAAGCTGTGGTATATATACACAATGGAGTATTACTCAGCCATTAAAAAGAATACATTTGAATCAGTTCTAATAAGATGGATGAAACTGGAACCAATTATACAGAGTGAAGTAAGCCAGAAAGAAAAACACCAATACAGTATACTAACACATATATATGGAATTTAGAAAGATGGTAATGATAGATGTCCATCAGCGGATGAATGGATAAGAAAGCGGTGGTACATATACACAATGGAGTATTACTCAGCCGTTGAGAAGCACTTTTTGTTTCAGCTTCTTGCAGGCTCCACTCTAATAGCCTGGAGGAAGTTGCCAAACAAATGTAACCTCTTCTGTCCGCCTGGTGTCTCTTTACCTGTATTTGCTGGCTGTTCGGCAGTGTACTTACACACTGGAAATGTGCTCTGGGAGGTGTTAAACTGAATTGGGGAATATTTCAAACCGTGCCTTAAATAATAGAATTGAAATGTTGTGCTGCTGAAATGGCCTGGGTTGGAAGCTTTCAAGTGAAAAGTTAGATCTTGGTTTTTCTTAAAGATGAAATGGAGCCCTGGGGTATGTGGTTTTCAGGCTATCTCTATTTGTTAATTTTGGAAATGGACTTTTCACAGTTTTACTTTTCTTTTGTATTGAGCCTTTGGTTTTACCTCTAAATGCAACTGATAGAAAACTTGAGATTGTGCTTTTTACTTTGATTCTAGTTAATTGGCCCAGGCGAAGCAACAATGGATACAGCCATTAGGAGCCATAAATAAATATATTTGTTTTATGATATAATCAGTGTTCCTTGATATAATAGCAAACATGAAAGGGCAGGGTACTGGACAAAGGCTTCTGCAGAATGTCAGATAAATTCACAAACCCAGATCTCAATTGACTGGCCTAGTAAGAAAAAGATCAAGCTTCTTCCTTTTATTAATATCCTAAATGGATTTTCTTTAAAGTAAAGAAATATAACCCTTAGAGAAGGACAAGCACACACATTCCCTGAAAGGTTATTCAGATCTTTCTGTAAGGTCTCAGAGAATTAGTCCTAGTTATAGAAATGTCTCACCAGAAGACACCATGGCTTGTGATCTTTGAATAGAAGTACACAAAAGAGGCCAAGCTTTAGAGTTTGAAGATACAGAAACAATAGAATAATCTTAATTAATCTTATAGCAATAGATATCTTCGTTGTTATAGAACAATGTTTATCATTGCGTGTTTCCGGTATTTGCCGTGACTGAGTACTAGCAGTGCTGTTATTAGCAATTTTCATTAGATTGATTCAGAATGAAGGGTCCATATACTGGGGCTCGGAGGGCAGCCCACAAAGAGGACATCGTTACAATTTTTTCTCTTCAAGAAAATTAGAGATGCCAAGGGAACATTTCATGCAAAGATGGGCTCGATAGAAATGGGATGGAACTGAAGCAGAAGATACTAAGAAGAGGTGGCAAGAATACACAGAAGAATTGTAAAAAAAGATCTTCATGACTCAGATAATCACGATGGTGTGATCACTCACCTAGAGCCAGACATCCTGGAANGAAGAAGGCTTTCTTATCTCTTCTTGCTATTCTTTGGAACACTGCATTCAGATGCTTATATCTTTCCTTTTCTCCTTTGCTTTTCGCCTCTCTTCTTTTCACAACTTTTCTAAGGCTTCTCCAGACAGCCATTTGGCTTTTTTGCATTTCTCTTCCATGGGGATGGTCTTGACTAAGCGCGGGTGGCTGCGAGAGTTGGGCCGGCGCACTAAGCATGGGCGAAAGGAGCTACCACACGTCCGAGGTCAGGGGCAGCAGCCTAGAGTGCCAGGCCGCAATGGCGCAGGAACGGCTGAGAGGAGCTACCCTGTGTCTGAGGTTGGGGCAGCGACGGAGAGGAGCTACCCTGCATCCAAGGTCAGTGGCAACTGAGAGGAGCTACCCCACGTCCAAGGTCAGGGACGGCCAGGAGAAGCCACCTCGCGCGTGCGCCCGCGGCCACGGCTGGTGGCGAGAGGAGCAACCTGAGGGGCGGTGGCTGCACAGGCACAGGAGGGCCTAGAGGAGCTGTCTCACGTTGAAGGTCAGGAACTGCGGCGGTAAGGAGATACCCCTCGTCCAAGGTAAGGAGCAGCAGCTGTGCTATGGAGCAGCCGTGAAGAGACAACTCACGCCCAAGGTAAGAGAAACCCAAGTAAGATGGTAGGTGTTGCAAGAGGGCATCAGAGGGCAGACACACTGAAACCATACTCACAGAAAACTAGTCAATCTAATCACACTAGGACCAGGGCCTTGTCTAACTCAATGAAACCAAGCCATGCCTGCAGGGCAGCCCAAGGCAGGCGGGTCATGGTGGAGAGGGCTGACAGAACGTGGTCCACTGGAGAAGGGAATGGCAAACCACTTCAGTATTCTTGCCTTGAGAACACCATGAACAGTATGAAAAGGCAAAATGATAGGATATCAAAAGAGAATCTCCCCAGGTCGTTAGGTGCCCAATATGCTACTGGAGATCAGTGGAGAAATAACTCCAGAAAGAATGAAGGGATGGAGCCAAAGCAAAAACAATACCCAGTTGTGCATGTGACTGGTGATAGAAGCAAGATCCGATGCTGTAAAGAACAATATTGCATAGGAACCTGGAATGTCAGGTCCATGAATCAAGGCAAATTGGAAGTGGTCAAACAAGAGATGGCAAGGGTGAACGTCGACATTCTAGGAATCAGCGAACTAAAATGGACTGGAATGGGTGAATTTAACTCAGATGACCATTATATCTACTACTGCGGGCAGGAATCCCTCAGAAGAAATGGAGTAGCCATCATGGTCAACAAAAGAGTCCGAAATGCAGTACTTGGATGCAATCTCAAAAACGACAGAATGATCTCTGTTCGTTTCCAAGGCAAACCATTCAATATCACAGTTATCCAAGTCTATGCCCCAACCAGTAATGCTGAAGAAGCTGAAGTTGAACGGTTTTATGAAGACCTACAAGACCTTGTAGAACTAACACCCAAAAAAGATGTCCTTTTCATTATAGGGGACTGGAATGCTAAAGTAGGAAGTCAAGAAACACCTGGAGTAACAGGCAAATTTGGCCTTGGAATGCGGAATGAAGCAGGGCAAAGACTAATAGAGTTTTGCCAAGAAAATGCACTGGTCATAGCAAACACCCTCTTCCAGCAACACAAGAGAAGACTCTACACATGGACATCACCAGATGGTCAACACCGAAATCAGATTGAATATATTCTTTGCAGCCAAAGATGGAGAAGCTCTATACAGTCAACAAAAACAAGACCAGGAGCTGACTGTGGCTCAGATCATGAACTCCTTATTACCAAATTCAGACTTAAATTGAAGAAAGTAGGGAAAACTGCTAGACCATTCAGGTATGACCTAAATCAAATCCCTTATGATTATACAGTGGAAGTGAGAAATAGATTTAAGGGCCTAGATCTGATAGATAGAGATTATCATATAGTTTTTACTTTTTAATTTGTTAATATGATGGTTATAATGATTTATATGTGTGCAATCTACAGAAAAATTAATATGATTCATACATTTTATATGTATTGTTCTATAACTTGTTTTTGGCATTGTGCAAATTAATTTTGCACAAATTATTTCCTAAACAATAATTCTAGATATCGAATCTCTAGGTGTATGTGCATTTACTATTTTGACAAATATTGTCAAGTTGCCCTCCAAAAAAGTTTCAGTAAGTCTCTTATTTATAAATATTTAAAAAAGTATCTTACTCTCAGTAATACTAAGTACCAGCAAACGATTAATTATTTGTCAGTGTTACAGGCATTGTACTTTCTTGTTTTAATTTGCCTTTTTTTAATTACTCATTTGGAAGGATTAGAATGATGTCATGATATCAAACATGTGCTGATTTGCTATTCCACTTCCAGAAGGTTGACCGTGAGTGCTGTCAGCACAAGAATAGTACCAGCTACCACATGAGAAGCATTTGCCATGCACCAGACACTGCCCTAAGTACTTTTCTCATATTATATCATTTAATTATCACCACAACACTATAGCATTGGTAATAGAGAAAATAAGATATTTGCCTAATTGTCCAGCTCCTAGAGGAAACTGCCCATATTTCTCACGTGTTGGGACCAACCAAAAACCAAGCTAAAATGTCAATCCTGTCTAACAAAATAGAAATTAATTCCCAGCTTCAAATCTTCCTAAAGACAAATTAAAGAGTCAGCCAAACAGGGTCACTAACAGTTCACTATTTCCTAGGGCAAGCATATTTTCTCATTTTTTTTTTTCTGAATACAAAAGGTGCTACTTCAATGCCAGTTTCTCTGTTTTATTCCTAAGCTTTCAAAACAAATACTCAATCAAATATCTAATAAGAGTGTTACAGTGATAAACGGTTTCATTTACAGGCCTCTGTACGTCCCAAACCCAACTCATTAAGTCTGAAGTGGCACAATTAGAGCAGTGTGGGGGATGGTTTGCCAGCATAGAGACCAGAGAGCTGGTGGGAACCACAAATTTAATTTTAATTTGTGGTGCTTCACTTCTGATTTATTCCCTTTTCACTTCCAATCAGAGCTGTAAACTACTTTTTACATGCTTTCTGCAGCCTTTTCTGACTTCCCTGAGGAACTTAGGGAAGTTGTTTTCCTCTCTATGAATGTGCGATTTCTCCTCCCATTTCATTGTGTACAGCTACAGAGGCGAAATAATTGAAAGCTCTCTCTCTTCTTATTCTGGTAGAAAAGATCTTTTTTCCTGCTGACAGTGGGGTCTCAGAGGCCAGACTCTGTTTGTACCAGAAACTTGTTTTTCTAAACCTCAAAACACTTCACCATATGTTCAGCTCACATGTTCTCCCGGCTGGTTAATTTAACCCATGCAAGGCTCCCCTGTGTTTAGGGTGAGAACTGGAGACATAGCCTGTTTGTGAATTATTATTTATGGGGATGTAAATTCACAGGTCACTTGCCGTGACCCCTGGGTGCTTCACTGAACTGTGAAAGACACCTCTGAGGAGTGATTACGGATGAAAGGTATTTGGAATTTAAAGATGAAACATAATACTCAGGTCTGACACCTAGAGTTTTGTTTAGCTCATATTCAGTTCATGAATTTAAGGCAAAACATACTTTTAAAAATTATCCGCTTGTGGGGTACATCGGTGACATCCAATCTGTTCCAAATTGTCAGTTTACACAAGTACATATGAGGTCACTGGGTGACATAAATATGAGACAAAGAGAGGTGACAGAAAAATTAGAGTAAGAAATAAGGGAGAGTTGTTCCCAAAATATATGCTATAGAATTCTACGTCATTGCTAGAAAAATGTCATATATTTGATTCTAAGTTTCCTATCAGCTGAAGCACAAACTTAAACAAGGCAAGATTTAACATTTGCTATAGACATAAGATATAAGCTGTATAATTTATCAGCAGTATATTTTACCCGGCACTGAGATCTGAGATAAGTTTTTCTGGAGCTAAACATTAAGGGTTCTCAGGAAGAGGATTTTCAGTGATATAATAGTGATCAACATCTTCAATCACATGCCTATAATCAATATTACAACAAATTCTTTAAAGACACTTGAAGGAAGGTTAATCACTTTCATATCAGTTGCAATTTAATAAAAATATTTTTATTGAGAAGTGTTAAAACAACCTAGTCCAGGTACTCTCTTTGTTCAAAATGTCAACAATTCATAGGAGAAAAATGATTGGAAGATTACTAAGGTAGTCCTCTATGCATGTTATTTCTTACAAACAAACTTTTGGTTATAGCTGAGTTCTATAACTCTGTTATAGAACTCAGAATATAACCTATGCTATATTCTCTAGCAGGAACTCAGAGTGAAGATATGTTATAATTATCAACTGACTAGAAAGTAGAGCTGATGTTTTAAAAGGCTGTCATTGAGAAATATGTTGTTTATTTTGGTTTGTGTCTATTGCTTCCAGGCTTAACGCTACAGTGGGCTGAGTGGAGCAGGAGTGAGCCTGCCTGTTGCTCAAGCTGTGGAAAGCCGAGCTCCAAAAGAGGCTGAGGATATATGGGAAGGTAAACACAGGGCTGCTGGAGTGATAGTAGTCCTGGGGCCCCAAATGATGCTAGTACTGTCTTGCCCACCTCTCTCCTGGGCCAATCAGGGTTGAGAGTGGCATCTACTTCTACTAGGGCATCACCTCTACTTTCTATGATAAAATTGGAACACTCTAGGATGCTGAAAGAGGCTAAAGCAGTTCCCTCAATTCCAAATCCCTTTTGAATCCACTATTTGCCAGAAACTTTAGGATCATAAATGAATCTTATTATATCAGTCCCTTTCTAAGTCATGGAGACTTTGAGACCCTGAGGAAGCTATGAGCCCTCTTGCCTTCTCCTATCACCACCCTACTTGGAACTCCAAACACCGCTACGTAGTACCCTGTGCAGTATTTTGCGCAATTTTGGAGGATTTATGTAACCCATGATAACCAGATGAAGGATCCTGGTTTTAAAGACTTTGCAATTTACAGGAAAGTGAAGATGACCTTTAAATGCTTGCACTGTCCCCCAGATAGGCTGTGCCTCCCTCTGTGTGCCTCTGCTCTCTTTCAGCTCATCTCCACTCTTCTTTCTCTGAGCCCAAGACCCTAAGTAGTTTTAGTTTCTTAAAACATACCGTGCTGAGTCAGGTCTTGGCCTATCTGATTTCGCCCTTTCCTATTCCATTGTCCTGGTGAGCTCTCACAGCACCTTACAGAGCCAGCTCTGGGAGTGACTTCACCATAGTTGCCTCTCCTCATTCCGCTCACATTGCTCACTTACCTCTTTGCCTACAGCATACTGTACACACTTCTAAAGAGCACTGACCACTCTCTATTACAATTATCTATTGACATATGGGTCTCTGATATTAGATTTAAGAGCACCAATGATTTCCTGGGGTTCCCTGGTGGCTCAGATGGTAAAGAGTCTGCTGGCATTGTGGGAGACCTGGGTTCAATCCCAGGGTTGGGAAGATCCCCTGGAGAAGGGAATGGCATCCTACTCCAGTATTCTTCCCTGGAGAATCCTGTGGACAGAAAAGCCTGGTGGGCTATAGTCTACAGGGTTGCAAAGAATTGCACATGACTGAATGTGGTTTCTTAGTCCTCTCTGTATTCCTAGAATATAGTTTATTTCCTAAAATGCAGTCGTTGTTTAAAAGTCTTTTTAGTTTCTTAGAAACTGTTCAGAGTCTTACAGTCGTCCTATTGTTGATTAAATCAGAGGCTCTGAGAGTCATTCATGGAGTCAAATGCTGTTAGAGATTCCAAGGTTAAGATTTATGATATTTTGGAGCATGTTCCTGTGCAGAAAATTGGTTTGGCCAGATATTTCAGTGTGTTAAAGAGGAATATTTATAAGGAATCTGATTTAATTAAGGTACATTCCCCATGATTAGCTGCCAGACACTGTAATTACCAGCTTGGACAAGTTACAGGAATGTCTAACACTATAAGGTTTTGTAGAGTGGCTTATTTCCCCCCTCATTTTGAAAATGTACAATCATCAGTCAAATTATTTGAAATATTTTACAAATGGGTCATGGATTGATAACTTGATGTTCTTCCAGACTGGAGGAAAGAGAATCTTTGCTGACAATGTCTTATCATGCTGTGTGATGTAACACAGAAAAAGGAAGGGCTTTATTTCAGCAAGTCACCCACTAAGTGTTTTGAACCTTTTTTTTAAAAAACAATTATGAAGTGGGCTAAGTTACATGGTGAGGATTCAGTGAGATAAAAGGTGAAGAGAAGTCTGGGATGTTTAGCAGGACTGGTTGAGAGTCTTTAGAGTTGCTTATGTTAAAAGCATGAAGCTAAAGGACAAGAGAGAGACAGTGACCCCTGAGATGGATGAAATATGATGCTAGCCGATTAAGGCAGAGCAGTCTCTAATTCTTTTTGCAAAATTACTCCATTGCTTTCAAATCTTGGGGAATAGTTAAGCAGTTAAAGGGACTCAATAGAGTAAAGTGATTAGAACATTGTTTTGAATTCAATTCTTGACTCATCCACAAATTAATAGCTACTATTTGGAAACTTCAGTAAGATGATGGGCACAGAGTGTGTGTATGCAGTTTTATTCATCCTTAGAACAACCCCATAGGAGGAAAGAAATTGTTTTGTAAGTTTTTGTATTATTTCCATTGCACGGGTGAGTAGCCTGAGACTTAGAAAAGTTAACTAATGTGTTAAGGTAAGACAGCTTCTAAGTGGCACCTGGATGCAAATCCAGGTGGCTTCTGACATAAACTATGTCACCACACCGCCTCTTAAATTTGTTGAGCTTTACACCCCTTATCAGTGAAACAGAGCTCATGATTTCTCCTCTCTGTCTTGCTGAGAGATTTAAAAGAAATAAAGTGTGAAACGTATTTCACAATAACCACAAAATCTTGTTAAAAATAAAGAAACTGATCTCCAAGTAAGGGGTGTGTGTGTGTGTGTTTGTGTGTGTGTGTGTGTTTTTTCTTGTGTCAGTCTAAGTGAACTGTTTTTTCACCTGCTCACATGGAGGGGCCAAGGGAAGCTGACTGGTAGCAAGCAGGCAGGCTTGGTTTATGTGACTCCAGTGCAGGGCTCCAAAACCAGTGAGTGTGCAAATCAGTCAGACTCTGAGCCGCGTGAGTAGGATACATAGTCGGGAGGACGATATGATGAGGTAGCTTGTACCCACTGTTTGTGCCTTTTAAGAAGGCTATAAAGAAACCAGAAACAACGTTCTACTGTTTCTACTATGAAATAATTGCCTGGATTTACACCAGGGAAAAATGGGAAATGGGAAAAAAGACCTGGACTAGAATAAACGATTTGTTTATTTTGCTTCTACTTCATGAATACCCAAAGGCAAGCTGGGAAAACTTGTTTGGAAAGACAGCTAAGGTGGTAAAGAAGAGATATATCTACTATTTAGGCAGAGGTGTTTCAAAAATCTCCCTTAATGTTGGCTTAGTCTCTCTCATTCTCTCTCTCACATACACACACACACATGCACACACACAGAGAATTGCTACAGAATAATTAGGGTACAAATTCCACACTATGTCTCAGAGGTAATAATTTAGTTAGCCTTCAGTGTTACAGGCTTCCCTGATGGCTCAGCTGGTAAAGAATCTGCCTGCAGTGCAGGAGATCCCAGTTTGATTCCTGGGTCAGGAAGATTCCCTGGAGAAGGGATAGGTTGCCCATTCCAGTATTCTTGAGCTTCCCCTGTGGCTCAGCTGGTTAAGAATCTGCCCACAATGCGGGAGACCTGGGTTGGGAAGATCCCCAGGAGAAGGGAAAGTCTACCCACTCCAGTATTCTGGCTTGGAGAATTCCAAGGACTGTATAGTCCATGGGGTCGCAAAGAGTCAGAAACGACTGAGTGACCTTCACTTTCACTTTCTTTTCAGTGTTACATAGTTGATAGGTTATATAGATTTAGTGATCAGACACACCTAGTGTAAAATCGCAGTTCTACTACATGTGTTATACTTGGATATTTGATACCCTGAATCTCTAACTTGTTCCATGACTGACCCATGCTGTACTGCTCACTTCATTTTCTTGAATTCTCTGGTCACCAATTTCCCTTCTTTTGGTTCCAAATATGTTACCATCTCTTTGAGTTGTCAATCCTGAATATGCTTCTGATTAAACAGCATCTTTCTATTCAGGCTTGATGTAGTCATGTATTGGTGGATTGACACTCAAAACAGAAGGAATAAAGTTGCCAAACTTGAGATCAAGCCTAAAGTTGGAGCAGCCAGAGAAGCTGTTTTCTAGTAAATGACTGTTTTTTAGTCAAGTGGGACTTTCTAATCACTCAGCATCCCAAAGAAGATGGGCACAGAGAGAATCAGGGCATGAAGCATCACAGTATGCGTGAAGACCAATTAAGAATAGAGGGTAGACATTTGCTACAAAGAGTGGGAGGTAAAGCTAGAGCTATTTCTTTCCAAAGAAAGCAGCGTTATTTTTTTTTAATAGGATTCCTGTGGCCTTCAAATGGTCAGGAATGAAGCAATTAAATAAAAATGTGTATAGTAGACATCGTGAGTTTTTTGATTAATACTCCATTTCTAGGAATCGCTCCTCCACCCAAATTTACATTTGCAGTAGCAGCAGCTATGTTGTAATTTTTAATTTTTTCTCCTTCCCTCAGCCTCTATTATTTGTCCCAGGGACAATAATGTAACCCAGACTATGCCAAACAATCTCTTCTCCAAGGCATTTGGACTTAGGGTCCAAAGTGTAAGAAAAAATGTGCAGGGTCTATCTTGGATATGTTTCTTGTTATGTACAAGGAGAAAGAAGCCAGTCTTTTGAGAATGAGAAGAATGCACGTGCAAATAAGGAGAGAGAGAAACGTGGTAACTGTAATCTTGAGACACCTCATATATTTTATAATTATTTTTATTTTAGGTTGTTCTAGTTAAATTTGATAGCTGAAATTAAAAAAAAAAAATTGTCTAACTCTCAAGATGCCAAGCTGAATGTGATTGCTGAGCCTTTGCTGAAGTCATTGTCCTGACTGGGACTTCCTTCTCTCCTATGCAACTTTGCCTTTACCTCTGGTAACCCACCCAGTCAAGTGTCTCCTCCTCTGAGAAGTCCTTCCTGAACCTATCTGATGTCAGTCTCCTGGGACCTCTTTTATGGGAAGCTTGATTAAACTCTATGGACTGAAAGGAAAATGCCTTTTGGGAATTTGTCTTTTCTTTACTTTGGGTTTGTTCAATCCTTCAACTTCCCTAAGCAGTCCTGACCCTGGAGACAGGTTAGTTATGTATTGTGTTGTTTTTTAGTCGCTAAGTCATGTCTGAATCTTTTGCGACCAGTTGTGTGTTAAAGCTACAGAATTCTGCATCCGAAAAAAAGTACTTGTCTATGTCTTATAATAGAGATTCCCATTATCAAAATATAAAGTAGAACAACTTATTAGAAATATCTCTACTGATCGCAAGAGGTAATCATACCTGAAAACCTGCTTTTGGCCAAGTGTGGGTCTAGGTTTATGCTTTTGAAAGACAAGGGAGTACAAAGAGAACTCAAAGAATCTACTTGGTCTTGGTAATTAAATAAAACTCAGAGAAATGTTATTGGATCTTTGATGCACATGTAACAGTGTTCTGGGTAGCACTTTTGTCTCAGCCCAGATTTTAAAATGGAAAAAAAAAAAAAAAAAAACACACATTGGCTTAAAAAGGAGAAGACACTTGAAACACACACACAGAGGCTCAGCTCTGGCTGTGTCTGTGGCAGCATCATGAATGCAAGACCCAATGGTGAGTATTAACAATAGGAGAGGAGACACAGCAGACGGTCAGCACATTCACCCAAATGTCAGGCAGTGGCATCATTAACACAGTGCAGTGTCCAATAACTCTGAGCTCCCCACGGACGTAGACTGTGCAGGAATAATTACTTGGACATCACATGTACTTCATCACTTCCAAATTAGATTTTACTAATCCACCGCTTTATTTTCAGAGTAATCTCATTACTACAATGGTGTTCCTACTTTTTTTTTTTTTCCAATGCCTTGGAAGATTTATTGCTTCAAACCAATAGCAAGATTTAGCGATTGCCAAAGGACATATTATTTTAAGATTTAGACTGATGTGAGTGGGACTGTAGAAATCCATTCCTTCTACTTTTCTTTTCCCCATATGCCAACAAGGAGTTTATGGTAAAAAAATCATAGATCCACACCTTGATATTTTTACAATGATACAAACAAAACCATACTAAAGAATGCAGCAGATTATTTAGAAAAGAGAATAAGGAATAACTGATGACCACACGCAGTCTTTCCTTATAAACTGTATCCAAGAAAAAGTGTTATCTATTTTCAGTGGATATTTTGTCAAGCATATTTTATTTTTCTCCACTATTAATAAGATTAAACAAATGTTCTTGGCATTTTTTTCCATTCATGTTGACCCAGTGAAGATGAAGTTAGAGAATGATGAATAATTTCTTCCCTCAAGATACTATAGTGTCTCAAGATCTGCAAATTCTAGACCATGCCAGCCAGGTATTCTTTTGTTCTTCCACAGAGTTAATCTGATATAGCTTGGTTATTTTAACCAACAAAAAATATCTCATGGTATCATGTAAAATAAGACAAATTATGATGGAAACTATCAAAAAACAATATTTTGTTTTTAGACTTATTAATTGCACTCAATATTTTTTATTACATGCATGCTAATACACACCATACATAATTTCATCCTTTAATTTCCATATTTGAGAATTGAAAATGTATGATTAAATCTTGAATGAATAAATATAAGTATATAGAATCACAATAATTAATTGCATTCCTTTTACAGGGAGGTTTTTCACTACAGAAGCATAAATTATCAGGAAAAATGCAGGCAAAATGTTTGACTGTAATATGAGACAAACACTGTGCTAGGCATTGGTATTACAGAAATAATCAAGATCACCATGCTTTCTTTTCCTGGGGCACATAAAAAGTAGTAGGGGAGCCAGAAAATTAGATGCGTGGTAATTATTTTCCATGAATGAAGTAAACTGAATTACCTTTGAAGGAGTCATGATATTTCATGTGGTTAAAAAATAAAAATAAAAAATCTGCCTGCTAATGCAGGAGACATGGGTGTGATCCCTGGGTTGGGAACAGCCCCTGGCCTGGAAAATTTCATGGACAGAGGAACCTGGTGGGCTGCAGCCCATAGGGTAACAAAGAGTCAGACACGGACTTCCCTGGTGGTCCAGTGGTTGCGAGTTCGTCTGCCAATGCAGGGCACACGAGTTCAATCCAGGAAGATTCCACATGCAACTCAAGAGTAACCCCCCGCCCCCCAACCACAACTAGACAAAGTCCACATGCAGCATCAAGGACCTAGTGTAGCCAAAAGCAAATTAAGAAAAAGAGTTGGACACAATAGAGCATGCACACATGCAGTTCTCCTTTCAAGGATCCAACCTTTCCCTTGGGCTATGTCCTTTCTGTGTATTCTAGTTCAGTTCAGCCTCTCAGTTGTGTCCGACTCTTTGTGACCCCATGAATCGCAGCACGCCAGGCCTCCCTGTCCATCACCAACTCCCAGAGTTCATTCAGACTCACGTCCATTGACTCAGTGATGCCATCCAGCCATCTCAACCTCGGTCGTCCCCTTCTCCTTCTGCCCCTAATCCCTCCCAGCATCAGAGTCTTTTCCAATGAGTCAACTCTTTGCATGAGGTGGCCAAAGTACTGGAGTTTCAGCTTTAGCATCATTCCTTCCAAAGAACACCCAGGACTGATCTCCTTTAGAATGGACTGGTTGGATCTCCTTGGAGTGTATTCCTAGGGATTTGTCAACTAATTGCCACCATATGCCCTATACAGTAACTAATGCTTTGATCTCTGGAAGAGCTCATAATATCCACAGGCTTCAGTTTCCATATCTATATGATGAAGATTTGAATTCATGTAGCCCTAGGGATGTTTGAAGTTATAAGAGTTCATGAACTTAGTTGTCTTTCCTGATTATCTCCCCTGTGTTTCATAGGTATAGTTGAAAACAATCAAGATGAAGGAAGAGGAGAAGAGGAGAATCAACAGTAACTTGAGGACCTAATATCTGGCATTGATGCTTCACAGAAACTTAGAGGCAAAGATTATACCCAGGAGTATTCTGCCGTGTATACTGACCTGCAAGTAGTGCATACATATGGTAGAGATGAAATTCTAACACAAGCCTAAAACCTAGAATAAGAGTGAGAATAATAATTTGAGATAGAGAGCACCTCCTGCAATCTGTGGACAGGCACTTTTAAAATTTTATTTAGAATATAATTGCTTTGTGAGGTTGTGCTCATTTCTGCTGTATAATGAAGTGAATCAGGTATAGGTGTAACACATATACCCTCCCTCTTGGATCTCCCTCTGATCTCCCTCCCCAGCATCCTACCCCTCTAGGTCATCGGGTACCAGATTGAGCTCCCTGTGCTCCCATTTACATGTGCTAGCGTATATCTGTCAATGGTACTCTCTCAATTCATCCAACTCTCCCCTTTCCTTGCTGTGTCCAAATGTCCATTCTCTACATCTGCATCTCTATTCCTGCCATGGAACTAGGTTTATCTGTACCATTTTTCTAAATCCCATATATATGCATTAATAAGCAATACTTCTGTTTCTCTTTCTGACTTATTTTACTCTCTGATAGACTCTAGGTCCATCCACATCTCTATAAATAACTCAGTCCTTTCCTTTTTTATGGATGAATAGCATTGCATTGTACATATGTCCCACATCTTCTTTATCCATTCATCTGTTGATGCACATCTACATTGCTTCTACATCCTGACACTGATAACAGTGCTGCAGTGAATATCGGGGTACATGTATTTTTTGCATTATGGTCTTCTCAGGGTATATTCCCAGATATGAGATTGCTGAGTCATATGGTAGCTCTATTTTTAGTTGTTTGTGGAACTTCATACTGTTCTCCGTAATGCCTGTATCAGGCCAAGGCTGACCCTGTACATTGAAAATAACCAGGTTGCAGACGTGAAGAACAAAAAGAAAAACAAACATGCAATAGCAAAAAGTGAGGAAAGCCTTTGAGTGAGAATGCCTTCTTTCTGGAAGGTGATTTTCTTTTATTCCTAAGGTACGTTTATTCTTTGTATCTTTAAAGATGATACTGTCTTCCACCTAAAAACATCAAGAGGACAGCATAGGACAAAACCCTGTCTCNCAGCTGTGAACACTTCGAGGCACTAAAACCCTTCTGTTTTAATTTCCTGCCTGAGACAACTTTGGTATTCCAAGATTTAGCCAGCCACGGATTCAACAACTGAGAAGCCAGTTTTCCAGAAATTCTAGCTTTGATTTGATTATTTCAAGGAATATCAATAATCAGAAATATCAGGTCTTAGAGAAGAACCATGGGGAAGGCAATGGCACCCCACCCCAGTACTCTTGCCTGGAAAATCCAATGGACGGAGTAGCCTGGTGGGCTGCAGTCCATGGGGTCGCTAACAGTCAGACAGACTGAGTGACTTCACTTTCACTTTTCTCTTTCGTGCATTGGAGAAGGAAATGGCAACCCACTCCAGTATTCTTGCCTGGAGAATCCCAGGGATGGGGGAGCCTGGTGGGCTGCCCTCTATGGGGTCACACAGAGTCGGACACAACTGAAGTGACTTAGCAGCAGCAGCAGAGAAGAACCAACGGCACAGAGTACAGTGTGGAGCTGTTGCACATGACTAAGTGGGTGAATCTGTGAATTCAGAATTAGTGAGTTGCCCAGGACTCCAGTAAGTTCTCTTGCTTTATTATTGTAAATTTTTGGACATATCATAGGATATGCTATGTTACAAATAGGATCATGCTATGTTACAAATCAACAGTTAAGTATTTGAAAAGATCACTGCCTCAGGAAGTCAGGAGACCTGAGTATTAGTCCCAGGAAATAATTATTAATTATAATCTTCATTTGTGAGCAATTATTATCTTACTACATGTGGGGCATCTTTTCTAGCCTATACAATAATTTAGTCTGGAAGATATTATACCATATTCAATTTGAAGAAAGAATTGCAGACAGATTAAATGACTTTCCCAAGGTCACTAAGTTAGTAAAGACAGAGTTAAAATTCAGACTCAAGAGTGTTCCCTGAGGCTGTGTCTCTGCTGAATGCTCCATATTCTTTCCTTTGTCTTTCCTTTGTCTGAAAGCTCTACGTTCTTTCCTTGCATCTTTGTCTTCCCTTCAGCTGTTTCTTTTTTGGAATGAATACTCTTCTTGCTCATCCCAGTCTGTGTGACTTTTCTTTTGAAAGCTCATTCTTTAGGCCCGACTCCAGTCTAGTATTTTTAGGAAGACCTCCAGGGACATTGCCATCCATCGGTCTCTCCAAAGTGTAACCTCTTGGCCCTTCCTACCATGCTGCTCACTTGGCACCTGCTCATATTTCTCACGCAATCCTCATGGCTTTTGTTATCTCCCATCTCTTGTGAGTCACATGTCAGTGTGATGCTTCTCCCTCTCTTCTCTGTCTCTCATTTATAAATTTGGAAGATACTGGGAAACAAAGCACAGGAAAAATACCAGGTATTCTACTACCTCGAATTAGCAAAATCTACCATTTAAAAATACTGGCTTCAAATTCTCTTCTGTAAATAAAGAAATAGCACCTGACCAATCAAACTGATGTTTACATTATACATTTGCCAATCCTATTCACCTCCTCCCTCTCCAGCTGCTGCTGCTGCTAAGTCGCTTCAGTCGTGTCTGACTCTGTGTGACTCCAGAGATGGCAGCCCACCAGGCTCCCCCGTCCCTGGGATTCTTCAGGCAAGAACACTGGAGTGGGTTGCNAGAAATGTGATGTACTCAGGAGTAGGAACAAACCATCATCAAAAATCTGTCTTCTCTGCTAAGTCACTTCAGTCATGTCTGACTCTGTGCGACCCCAGAGATGGCAGCCCACGAGGCTCCCCCATCCCTGGGATTCTCCAGGCAAGAACACTGGAGTGGGTTGCCATTTCCTTCTCCAATGCATGAGAGTGAAAAGTGAAAGGGAAGTCGCTCAGTCGTGTCCGACTCTTTGCGACCCCATGGACTGCAGCCTACCAGGCTCCTCCATCCATGGGATTTTCCAGGCAAGAGTACTGGAGTGGGGTGCCATGGCCTTCTCTGGTACTCCTCAAATTGTGAAGGGCAAGAAAAGCAAAGAAAGACTCAGAGATTGTCACAGACTAGAGGAAACTGGGAAGGCATGATAACCAGATATGGTATGGTTTACTAAACTGGATCTTGAGAGGGGGAAAAGATACTAATAAAAAATTAGTGAAAAATCCAAATCAATTAAAAGTTTAGTTAACAATAATGTACCAGGGTCAGTTTCTTGGTTTTGGCACATATACCAGACAGGGTAATATAAGGTGTTAACAATGGAGGAAGTGGATAAGGGATATGGTAGGCAGAATAATGACTTACCCAAAAGCCCATGTTCCAAGTTCTGGAAGCTGTGATTATGGTAAATTGTATAACAAATAGAGTTCAGGTTGCTAATAAGTTGATCTTATAATAGGGAAAAAACCTAAGTTATCCAGCTGGATACGGTATAATCACGAGTCCCTAAAAGAAGAAAAGGCAGATAGAAAAGTCAGTCAATTATGCAGTAAAAGAAAGACAAGATTGGGCATTGCTGGCTTTGAAGATGAAAAGTGACCACACATTGAGGATGTATGGAAAAAGGCAAGGATTTGAATTTTTTAGGGCTCCCAGAAGGAACACAGACTAGTTGGCACCTTAATTTTACCCAATTAGCTACATTGCTGACCTCAAGGATTATAAATTTATTTAGTTTCAAGCCACAGAGTTTGTGACAATTTACTATAATATCTGTAGAAAAGTAATGTAAGAAGTATACAGGAATTCTCTGGGTTATTTTTGCAACTGCTATATAATTATAGTCCTTTTAAAATTAAAAGTTTATTTATTTTTTAAATAAGCAGTGTGCCTTTAGGAAAAGTCAGGTTTCATTTACAGACCTGCAATCATTCAAAGGATTCCTCAAAAGAATACTGAACTCTCATATATGTTTGAAATTTTTGCCCATGAGCCCTGGTTTCTTGGTCTCATCTCCTGTTCAGTCTCCTCGGCTCTGATACCTCAGTTGGATGCAACTACCCATAGCTAGGATTTGACACCCCTCTCACCTCTCATGGATCTCTGACCCCTTTCTCTTCCCTAGTTGTGGCTTGGTCATATCTGCTTGCTACTGCTGCTGCTAAGTCACTTCAGTTGTGTCCGACTCTGTGCAACCCCATAGACGACAGCCCACCAGGCTCCCCCGTCCCTGGGATTCTCCAGGTAAGAGCACTGGCTGCTACTGCTGCTGCTGCTGCTAAGTCACTTCAGTCATGTCCGACTCTGTGTGACCCCATAGACGGCAGCCCACCAGGCTCCCCCATCCCTGGGATTCTCCAGGCAAGAACACAGGAGTGGGTTGCCATTTCCTTCTCCAATGCATGAAAGAGAAAAGTGAAAGTGAAGTCGCTCAGTCTGTCCGACTGTTAGCGACCCCATGGACTGCAGCCCACCAGGCTACTCCGTCCATTGGATTTTCCAGGCAAGAGCACTGGGGTGGTTGCCATTTCCTTCTCCAATGCATGAAAGTGAAACGTGAAAGTCAAGTTGCTCAGTTGTGTCCAGCTCTTAGCAACCCCATGGACTCCAGCCTACCAGGCTCCTCCGTCCATAGGATTTTCCAGGCAAGAGTACTGGAGTGGGGTGCCATTGCTTAGGTGCTAGCAGCTCAAATAGCTGCCACCACCTCCCCTGAAGCTGGCAAGAAAAACCCCTTTTTAAAAGTAACACATTTACTAAGGGACAGAAATTCAGAAAAGAGCTGAGCTGTATTACCATAGCAACCAGACAGAAATGAACACAGGCAGCAACTCATTTGTTGAGGCTACAGAGTATCAGATGTGTATAAGAGACAGGACGTGTTGTTCAGTTGCTCAGTCATGTTCAACTCTTTGCAAC
>SJYX01003152.1:373774-391420 GCA_006410675.1 Oreotragus oreotragus
AACAGTCCTACCTATTCATTCGACCAGTGATCTATTGATTTATCATGCATTTAATAAGTTCTTGAAATACATCAATGAACAAACAGAAAAAGATTCCTACTTTTCTGTGGTCTGCATTCTAGCATGGCAAGACAGAAAATAAGTACAAATCTATTAGGTAAATTATATAGAACATTGGAAGGTGATAACTGCTGTGGAAAAAGAAAAGATAGATCAGGTAAGGGGGATCAGGAATGCTTGATCAAGTAGTATGGTCAAGGGAGGATTCATTGAACAGGTGAGAACTCAGCAAAGACTTAAAGGAGGTGAGGGGACTGACCATGCATACCTGCAGGCAGAAGAAGAACCAGCACCAAGCCTATACCTGTCATGCTTGAGGTAAGAAGGCTTGTGTGACGGCCGTGGAGTGAGCAAGGGAGAAGGTTGTAGGAGATGAATTCAGAGCAGTGATGGGGAGCCAGACCATTTTAGGCCTGCCAGCCATTGTGAAAACTTTAGTGATCTAATGAAGAGCTTGAGTTAGTGTTCCAAAAGGCCACTCTGACTTCCCTACTGAGAACAGATTCGAAGTGGCAAGGACAGAAGTAGGGAGAGCTGTTAGAAAGTTACTGCAATTCCAGGTCAGAGATGGCCATAGCGACAAGAAGTGGTTCAATTCAGACATATTTTTATTCTAGAGCTAATATCCTAGAGTAACAGTCCTCAACATTTTTGGGACCAGGGACTGGTTTTGTGGAAGGCACTTTTTCCACAAACTGGGGAGAAGTGATGGTTTGGGGATGATTCAAACACACTGCATTTATTGTGCACTTTATTTCTGTTATTATTACATCAGCTCCACCTCAGATCGTCAGGCATTAAATCCCAAGGTTGGAGACCCTTGTCCTAGAGGATTAGAAGTAGGGTGTGAGAGAAATAAAGAGCCCAAGAGTGCCCCAAAGACTTTTTTTTTTTTTTTTTTAAACAGATGTAGCTTCTAAAAGCTGAAATGGTTGGATTAGGTTTGGATAAGAGCATTAGAGATTTTTTTTCTTAGAGGTCTATTGGCCATCTGGAGATACAAGTTTCGAGTTCAGGAAACAGGTCTTGGCTGAAGATACAAATTTATTCTTTTTTTTTTGGCATATAGATGGAATTTAGAGCTATGAAATTGTATAAGATGACCAGAGGAGTGAGTGCTCCAAGAAAAGAGGACCAATAGCTCAATGTTAGAGAGGCTCAACATTAGGGGGTCTGGTGAAGGAAAAAAAACGACACTGACCGAGGCTGATGAGTGATTTAAGAGGAGACATGGGTGAGTCGTGGATGCTTTGTGGAGAAAGTGTTAAGCAGAGTGATAAAACATATCAGTGCTAATGACTGGCCAAGTAAGATGGGGAGTGACAGTTTCCTGAGGTTTACCTCTGTGAAAGTCATTCGCTGAGCTTGGTGAGAGCAGTCTGTAGGGGTGAAAGCCTGCTTGGAGTGGGTAAAGGGAGTACACTGGAGACAGCAGGTAGACTGGGGGTCAAAGCTAGTGGTGGTCTTACACGGAATTTGATACCTTTCTTCTTAAGTACTCCTTTGTTGGCCCAATAATGTACTCAAAGTACCAAAGTTAGAATTGCCTTACTTCCCTTTAGGAGTAGCTCTGTATTCAACCACTGAAAATGTAAATATCCTGAAATTGGTATCTCAGAATTATTAAATATTGTGGTATGCACCTGTCTGTTGGCACTGAATTCCTGCAGTGACAATGAAATTGTAGAATTTCAGAACTTGAAAGGATCTTAGATGTAGCATGGTCCAACTCTATCAACAAAAGTTTTAATATATATAGGGGAAGCGACTTGCTCAAGGTCCCATACTTCACAGATGACAGAGCTGAGGCTAGAATCTAGGGCTTCTGTTCTAGTGCCTTTTCAATTGCATAATATTTTCTCTTGGATTTGATTCAACATGAATGCAGGACAAGAAGATACTTGAGGAGGTGCTATGCCTGTTAAGTGAAAGAAAGGAAGAGTGAATGAGCTAATAGATGAGCAAAGACAAGACAATGTTTGAAATGTATGGGAAAACCTGCTGAGAATCCAACAGGCTGATGATTGGAGATTTGCTCTCAGGTGCAAGAGGGGATAGTCAGGGTGAGAAATTATGAAAACTGAAGGAGAAATAAATGAGAATTGCAGATTGCATTGTGAGTAGTTTTTAACTTGAAAGCATCAGTGATGTTTAAAAATTGTTGTAAAAGTAAGTGCAAACTGTTAGTGAAGGTTAATGGAAGGGACTGAAGGGAGAAGCTTTTTGCTAATGAGAGCTGGAATGATGACATTTTTTAATATCCTTGCTGACAACTACTGAGTTGGTGGGAGTAGGTTTACAATTCCCTGAAAATAACCAGATATAAGAGGTTTCAACTTGCTGGAACTCTTATTATATGCTTGAGTGACTCTTGGAACAAAAGAAAACTGTGTATGATTGTTTAGCAAAGTATAGGATAAACAAAGCATATGTTTTCTAACATCTACTGACTATGTAATCTGATAGTCTTGTTATATTGGTCTCTGCTCATTTTAAGGTTATGTGAGGAAGATGGCTTTAGTGGTTCAGTACATAAATAAATGATGTTAAGACTCCACTTTAACTTATGCCCCTCCATTTTTCGTGTGTATTTGCTGTTTTTCTTTCAGGAAGGAAAATGCACATTACTTGTTCTCCTGGAAACCTTCCATGTCCTTTTAAAATGCTTTCCCTTTCTCTTTTGAAAGATCCCCCTCGCACTGCATAAATAGAAATGTCCTTGAAATTCATTTGATTTCATGGATGGTAGCGTACTCATTTCAAATATCTTTGGGAGAACCAGATAAAATAGCTACACTAGCCTGCATTGCCTGATTTAGTGCTAGGGACTGTGGAGAACTGGATGGCTGGGCGAAACTGTAATGGGAATCTCAAGTTAGTTTTCACTTTAAGTTCAGCACCTTGAATCCAGTGGAGTTGAGGGTAGTCAAAAGTTATTACTATCTGATTTGACTGTTCACAGTTCCAAGTGAAATAAGTGAGTTGTGCTTCTGTTTTGCTGGTAGTAAGGAAAATGTTTCTATCACCTTGGTGCTAAATGGCAGTTCTTGAGCAGTGTCATCAGAGAACTGGCTGGAAAAGGTGACTTGTTCTTTCTTTTTTGCAGCCATTACTTTGTCAGGGAGAAGGCATATTGGTGAAGCAGTTGGGGCAATCTTACACTTCTGTTTATCAGACTGCATCTATCCTTGGGAGAAAAAGAAGCCATCCATTTCCAATGCTGTCAATCTGGTAACCCCAGCCACCACTGAAAGCCACTTCAATTTATTTCTTTGCTTTTTTACACTTTGCAGAGAGTTTATTGTAAAGATATATTAACCAGTAAGATGCCTTTACGATAAATTGCACTCTGCTTTTTGGGAAGAGATGGCAACTTTTGTAAAGGTGCCAAGGTTTTTTTTAAATTATGATTTATTTATTTGGCCACTCTGGGTCTTTGCTGCTGTGCATGAGCTTTCCCTAATTGCAGTATATGGGGTTCTCATTGCGGTAGTTTCTCTTGTGGTGCATGGGCTCTAGAGCATGGCTTCAATAGTTGTGGCACACAGGCTTAGCTGCACTGTGGCATCTTCCTGGACTAGGGCTTGAACCCATGTCTCCTGCACTGGAAGGCAGGTTCTCCATCACTGGACACTGGGGAAGCCTGCCAGGGGTGTTTAAAAAGGAGAAAGTTTGGGAGTTCGTGTAAAAAAATAAATAAATACAAAAAAATTAAAAAAAAAAACACTGAGTGAAGCATCATTGTCTGGATCTCCATCATTCTTTTTATTTCTGTTCGTATGAAGTTTTCATCTTGTATTTACTCTCCTTCTGACCAGCTTCCTTCCTTTCATATCTAGCTTTGTTTCTACTTATTCACTCTTTGTTTGCTTTAGAAAAATATTTACCTATTAATTTGGCTGCTTTGGGTCTTAGCTGCAGCACGCGCAATCTTTGTTGCATCATGTGACTCTTTCATTGCAGTGAACAGACTCTCTAGTTGTGGCGCTCGGGCTCAGTGGTTGTGGCACTAAGGCTTAGCTGCTTTCATTGCATGTGATTTTTATTTCCCTGATCAGGGATCCAACCCATGTTCCCTGCATTGCAAAGTGGAATCTTAACCACTGGACCACCTGGAAAGTCCCTTGTTTTACTTAAACATTTTTTGTTTTATTTCTGCTCCCCTGATTTTTCCCACCTACAAAGAAGAAGCAGACATTCATATAATAATATTGGATCTTTCCCTCTGTGTTCCATCATAAGCCGGGTGGGCTAGCATTCCCAGTGCAAGGATGTAACCCTTGATCTTACTAGCTAGGATTAGTTGATTTCCCATGGTTTCAAGCTGTTTACATAGAGTTCCAAGGGAAACTGAGTAGGGCCAGTTTCTCTTGGCAACCAACCTTAAGCTTGAGGCCAAGAGGAAAATGACAACGTTTAGTCCTTTTTTCTCTGCAAACACAGAAATCATTCACATTAAGTCTTATAACTTAAGTTTAAGTAAGCCCTTGACAATGATTCTAGGCACAGACGATATTTTGAGGTCTGACTGAGCCATATCTCCAGCCTAGAGTATTACTAGTGTGGGAAATTCATGGATGAGAACCACCGAGAAAGTATGACTGTTCCTTAAGAACTATGGATAATGTGGTCAATAACCAATTTCTCCCTTTGCCAAGTGGAACAATGTAAAATTATAAAAATAAGGGCTTGTGTGCTTTGGCGAACACTTTTGAGTCTGCTACTTTAAAAATGATGGATATTTAAAAATGGCACAAATATATTTAGGTGACTTTAACAGTTGAATGCTGAGCAGTAATTATATATCAAGCTTGGAATCACCAAACAGAAATACAGTCTTGTCTCTCGTTTGTGTAGTCAGGTTTACTTGAAATTCTAAAAGCATTTTACAGATGATTGGGAAATGGCTATATGTTTTACATAAGAGAACCCTAAAATGGGCCATATTCAGACTTACTTAGCTTGATTTATTTTATTTATCTAAATGTTTATTTAGATTTTATTTTGGTTCTTAGAAAAGTTCTGAAGAATTTTGTTTCTGCTATTAATTATTGCTTTCTTGTGTCATTGAATACACTTACTAAACTTAGAAACTAAGGGCCACATAACATGGTTGTGACATTAAAATCCATTCACTGTTTCATCCCTTGGGACTCCAAAGCACCATCTGGCAGAGATTAGTTTCTTTAATGCCCCCTGAATGAGTCTCAACCCTAGGATTAATGCCCCTGCATGGAAAGTTTTTAAACTTTGCTCCAACATTGACATCTTCTGGGCTATGGGCTTCCATTTAATATTTGCTTTCTCTAGTTGCTCCAAAATTTTTATCCCCTATATTAATATTTGCAATCATTAAGCTCTCATTTCAAAGATTATTGCCCCTAGCCCAACTTAATCTACTTTTTTTAAAATGAGTAATTACAGCATTTCATTACCTTTTCATTTTAATAATCTTCATTACCCCTACCATAGTTTGGTCTCAGGTCAAACAACAGGGAGGGAACACAGCCCTGACAATTAACAGAAAATTGGATTAAAGAGATACTGAGCATGGCCCCACTCATCAGAACAAGACCCAGTTTCCCCCACAGTCAGTCTCTCCCATCAGGAAGCGTCCATAAGCCTCTTATCCTTATCCATCGGAGGTTCAGAAAAAATGAAAACCACAATCACAGAAAACTAATCAAACTGAACACATGGACCGTAGNCTGAGCATGGCCCCACTCATCAGAACAAGACCCAGTTTCCCCCACAGTCAGTCTCTCCCATCAGGAAGCGTCCATAAGCCTCTTATCCTTATCCATCGGAGGTTCAGAAAAAATGAAAACCACAATCACAGAAAACTAATCAAACTGAACACATGGACCGTAGCCTTGACTAACTCAATGAAACTATGAGCCATGCCATATAGGGCCACCCAAAATGGACAGGACATAGTGGAGAGTTCTGACAAAATGTGGCTCACTGGAGAAGGGAATGCCAAACCACTTCAGTATATTTGACTTGAGAACCCCATGAACAGATGAAAAGGCAAAAAGATAGGACACTGAAAGATGAACTCCCCAGGTCGGTAACTGCCCAATATGCTACTGGAGACGGGTGGAAAAATGGTTCCAGAAAGAATGAAGAGATGGAGCCAAAGGGAAAACAATGCCCAGTTGTGGATGTGACTGGTGATAGAAGTAAAGTCCAATGCTATAAAGAACAATATTGCATAGGAACCTGGAATGTTAGGTCCATGAATCAAGGNAAAAAACCACATGAACAAACATAACAAAACTGAAACAGACTCAGAGGTACAGAGAACAAACAGGTGTTGTCAGAGAGTAGAGTAAGGGGATGTGGAAAAAGGAATTGATGTTTCTCAGTTGCTAAGTCGTGTCTGAATATTTGTGACCCCATGGACTGCAGCATGCCAGCCTGCCTTGTTTTTCACTATCTTCTGGAGTTTCCTCAAACTCGTGTCCATTGAGTCAGTGACACCATCCAACCATCTCATCCTCTATCACCCCCTGCTCCCCGTGCCCTCAATATTTCCCAGCATCAAGATCTTTTCCAGTGAGTCGGCTCTTCACATCAGGTGGCCAAAGTACTGGAGTTTCAGCTTCAGCATCAATCCTTTCGATGAATGTTCAGGATTTATTTCCTTTAAGATTGACTGGTTTGATCCCCTTGCAGTCCAAGGGACTCTCAAGCATCTTCTCCAGCACCACAGTTCAAAAGCATCCATTCTTCAGTGCTCAGCCTTCTTTATGGCCCAACTTTCACATTCATACATTACTACTGGAAAAACGATAGCTTTGACTAGGCAGACTTTTATTGTCAGAGTGGTCTCTGGTTTTTAATAAGCTGTCTAGGTTTGTCATAGCTTTTCTTCCAAGAAGCAAGCATCTTTTATTTTCATGGCTGCAGTCACTGTCTGCAATGATTTTGGAACCCAGGGGAAAAAATGTCACTATTTCCATTTTTACCCCATCTATTTGCCATGAAGTGATGGGACCAGATGCCATGATCTTCATTTTTTAGAATATTGAGTTTTAAACCAGCTTTTTCACTCTCCTCTTTCACTTTTCATCAAAAGGCTCTTTAGTTCCCTTTAGCTTTCTGCCATTACAGTGGTATCATCTGCATATCTGAGATTGTTGATTTTTCTCCATGAAATCTTGATTCCAGCTTGTGATTCATCCAGTCCATTATTTCTCATGATGTACTCTGCATATAAGTTAAAAAAGCAAGGTGGCAATATACAGCCTTGACATGCTCCTTTCCCAGTTTGGAACCAGTCTGTTGTTCCATGTCTGGTTCTAACTGTTGCTTCTTAACCTGCATACAGGTTTCTCAGGAGACAGGTAAGGTCTGATAGTCCCATCTCTTGAAGAATTTTCCAGTTTGTTGTGATTCACACAGTCAAAGGAAAAGGGATTAAGAGGTACAAACTTCTAGTCACAAAATAATAAGCCACAGGAATATAATGTACAACATAGGGAATATAGTCAATAATATTGTAATAACTTAGTATGGTGACAGGTGATAATGATGATAGTTTTGTGGTATATAAAAATGCTGAATCACTATATAGTGCACCTGAAAGTAATATAGATGTAAGTCAATTATATTTCAGTTTTTTAAAAAAGAAAAGAATAGTCTGTGTATCAGTTATAATGTATCCATTTGTTAAAGGATTATAATGTCAATTCTGCAGGACTATTATGAAGCTTTAATGAAATAAACTCTACACATGGACATCACTAGATGGTGAACACTCAAATTAGATTGAAACCTGCATACAGGTTTCTCAGGAGACAGGTAAGGTCTGATAGTCCCATCTCTTGAAGAATTTTCCAGTTTGTTGTGATTCACACAGTCAAAGGAAAAGGGATTAAGAGGTACAAACTTCTAGTCACAAAATAATAAGCCACAGGAATATAATGTACAACATAGGGAATATAGTCAATAATATTGTAATAACTTAGTATGGTGACAGGTGATAATGATGATAGTTTTGTGGTATATAAAAATGCTGAATCACTATATAGTGCACCTGAAAGTAATATAGATGTAAGTCAATTATATTTCAGTTTTTTAAAAAAGAAAAGAATAGTCTGTGTATCAGTTATAATGTATCCATTTGTTAAAGGATTATAATGTCAATTCTGCAGGACTATTATGAAGCTTTAATGAAATAAACTCTACACTTGGACATCACTAGATGGTGAACACTCAAATTAGATTGATTGTATTCTTTGCAGCCAAAGATGGAGAAGCTCTAAACAGTCAGCAAAAACAAGACCGGGAGCTGACTGTGGCTCAGATCATGAACTCCTTATTTCCAAATTCAGACTTAAATTGAAGAAAGTAGGGAAAACCACTAGAACATTCAAGTATGACCTAAATCAAATCCCTTATGATTATACAGTGGAAGTGAGAAATAGATTTAAGGGCCTAGATCTGATAGATAGAGTTCCTGATGAACTATGGAATGAGGTTCGTGACATTGTACAGGAGACAGGGATCAAGACCATCCCCATGGAAAAGAAATGCAAAAAAGCAAAATGGCTGTCTGGGGAGGCCTTATAAATAGCTGTGAAAAGAAGAGAAGTGAAAAGCAAAGGAGAAAAGGAAAGATATAAGCATCTGAATGCAGAGTTCCAAAGAATAGCAAGGAGANTGGAAGAAAAGTTATGATCAACCTAGATAGTATATTCAAAAGCAGAGACATTACTTTGCCAACAAATTTCCATCTAGTCAAATCTGTGGTTTTTCCAGTGGTCATGTATGGATGTGAGAGTTGAACTGTGAAGAAAGCTGAGTGCAGAAGAACTGACGCTTTTGAACTGTGGTGTTGGAGAAGACTCTTGAGAGTCCCTTGGACTGCAAGGAGATCCAACCAGTCCATTCTGAAGGAGATCAACCCTGGGATTTCTTTGGAAGGAATGATGCTAAAGCTGAAACTCCAGTACTTTGGCCACCTCATATGAAGAGTTGACTCATTGGAAAGACTCTGATGCTGGGAGGGACGGGCTGCAGGAGGAGATGGAGATGACCGAGGATGAGATGGCTGGATTGCATCACCAACTCGATGGACATGAGTTTGGTTGAACTCTGGGAGATGATGATGGACTGGGAGGTCTGCTGTGCTCTGATTCATGGGGTCGAAAGAGTTGGACATGACTGAGAGACTGAACTGAACTGAACTGAATGAAATAAATCATGTAGGATATACAATACTGAAAAAACATTTATCATTAATGGTAGACAGTAAATATTGAATGAATTCTATCATCATTGCCATTTGAAAACAATCATTACGTTTATAAAATCAATGTTCCAAATTTTTAAAGCTAGTCTGTCTTTTGTGGACTTTGCTTTGACTTGGAGACTATTATGCATGTCTTTATAGCTTTGTTTAAAATAACATTTATTAAGCACTACGGCCAATATTTCTTTGAAGAACACAGAAATGATTTTAACTGAAGACATTTTATTCATTAAATGTGTCACTTAGTGAAAAGAGAACTGTTGAATTCTTCATGCATAATTTGTCCTTAGTAACTTTACACAGTAGTGCACAGGATACATTATTCATTATAACTTTTATGATTTTCCCCTTTTGCTATTTTAGGAAGGGTTGGGCAGATCACAGATGTCAAAGCTAGAGGAGAAAATGGAATCTGTTTGAACTTTCTTAATTGCTTTTTTAATTTACTCATTTATTCAGCTCACATGTACCAAACACTTATTAGTCTGCCAGGCCCTACACTCAATTTTTGATATACATTGTCTTATGGAATCCTCCTAATAAGTTCATGAAATAGATATTGTGGTTATTTTAATTTTTACCAAATATGAAATACATTAAATGAGTTTAATCAACTTACCTAAGACCACAGTAGGGAATTGGCTGACCCCAAACTAAAACTGAGAGCATATGCCTTCAGAAAGCAGACTTTTAATCATCAAGGCAGGCTGTCACAAGGCACATGGGAAGAGTAAATAGAATCTGGAGAAGGTACATGAACATGGTGTGACACAGCTAAATGTTATTCAAAGTTTTGACTCTGGTTAACCTGGAAATTATGAGTTACTGAACTGAATTCACATCACTCAAGAGAAATGTTTAATTTGGTATGTTTCTGAAGATACAATCAAGGCAACTACTGCATTTACACTCAAAACTATATTTATACTAGGTACTTGAGTAAAAGCTTTTTATATGGAATTTAGAAAGATGGTAATGATAACCCTGGATGCGAGACAGCAAAAGGGACCCAGATGTAAAGAACAGTCTTTTGGATTCTGTGGGAGAGGGAGAGGGTGGGATGATTTGGGAGAATGGCATTGAAACATGTATAATATCAGATAAGAAACGAATCGCCAGTCCAGGTTCAATGCATGATACTGGATGCTTGGGGCTGGTGCACTGGGACGACCCAGAGGAATGGTATGGGGAGGGAGGAGGGAGGAGGTTCAGGATGGGGAACACGTGTATACCTGTGGCAGATACATGTTCATGTATGTATCTGCAAAACCAATCCAATATTGTAAAGTAATTAACCTCCAATTAAAATAAATAAATATATATTTTTTAAAAAGGGAAATAAAAATTAAGTGAAGAAAAAAAAAAAGTTGCTTTTCTTAGGTGTTTTATCTGTTCATATTAATACAGATAAAAGTCTAAGGAGAGCCGTACATGGAATTAGCTTTTATAAACTCACTATTAATCTAATGTGGTTTAGTCACTAAGTCGTATTTGACTCTTTTGTGACCCCATAGACTGTAGCCCGCCAGGTTCCTCTGTCCCTAGGATTCTCCAGGCAAGAATACTGAAGTGTGTTGCCATTTCCTTCTCCAGGAAATCTTCCTGACCCAGGGATCAGACCTGTGTCTTCTGCATTTGTAGGTAGATTCCTTACCACTGCCCCACCAGAATTGCTCATTAACCTTAATACCACAGAGTAAAGTTCTTGGATGAAAGTTTCAAGCAATATAGAAACCAGGGTTGTGCTTTCTTATCTATTCGCCTTTTGAATGTGTATATTAAGGACTTGGCATTTCAGCATTAAATAGATGCATACCATTCTGCCACTGAGAATAGGAAAGATAAATATTTTTCTCTATGACAATAATATGATTATGAAACATCATACTAAGGGTTGCCTTAGAAAGCGATAGGTTATAAACTATAATTATTTTCAGAAAGAATGACTCACGTTTCCAAAACTAAATTTTTTATGACAGAAGTCTCCCAATGTTCAGTTGACTTACTTTTAACAATTTGATACAGAAGAACTGTACAAAAAAATCTTCACGACCAAGATAATCATGATGGTGTGATCACTCACTTAGAGCCAGACATCCTGGAATGTGAAATCAAGTGGGACTTAGGAAACATCACTATGAACAAAGCTAGTGGAGGTGATGGAATTCCAGTTGAGCTATTTCAAATCCTGGAAGATGATGCTGTGAAAGTGCTGCACTCAATATGCCAGGAAATTTGGAAAACTCAGCAGTGGCCACAGGACTGGAAAAGGTCAGTTTTCATTCCAGTCCCAAAGAAAGGCAATGCCAAAGAATGCTCAAACTACCACACAATTGCACTCATCTCACACGCTAGTGAAATAGTGCTCAAAATTCTCCAAGCCAGGCTTCAACAATGTGTGAACCATGAACTTCCAGATAGTCAAGCTGGTTTTAGAAAAGGCAGAAGAACCACAGATCAAATTGCCAACATCCACTGGATCATGGAAAAAGCAAGAGAGTTCCAGAAAAACATCTATTTCTGCTTTATCGACTATGCCAAAGCCTTTGACTATGTGGATCACCACAAGCTGTGGAAAATTCTGAAAGAGATGGGAATACCAGACCACCTGACCTGCCTCTTGAGAAGCCTGTATGCAAATCAGGAAGCAACAGTTAGAACTGGACATGGAACAACAGACTGGTTCCAAATAGGAAAAGGAGTATGTCAAGGCTGTATATTGTCACCCTGCTTATTTAACTTATATGCAGAATACATCATGAGAAATGCTGGGCTGGATGAAGCACAACTGGGATCAAGATTGCTGGGAGAAATATCAATAACCTCAGATATGCAGATGACACCACCCTTATGGCAGAAAGTGAAGAGGAACTAAAGAGATTCCAGATGAAAGTGAAAGGGGAGAGTGAAAAAGTTGGCTTAAAACTCAACATTCAGAAAACTAAGATCATGGTATCTGGTCCCATCACTTCATGGCAAGTAGATGGAAAAACAGTGCAAACAGTGGGAGACTTTTTTTTTTTTTTTGGACTACTAAATCACTGCAGATGGTGACCGCAGCCATGAAATTAAAAGACGCTTACTTCTTGGAAGAAAAGTTATGACCAACATAGACAGCATATTAAAAAGCAGAGACATTACTTTGCCAACAAAGGTCCATCTAGTCAAGGCTATGGTTTTTCCAATAGTCATGTATGGATGTGAGAGTTGGACTATAAAGAAAGGTGAGTGCCAAAGAATTGATGCTTTTGAACTGTGGTTTTGGAGCAGACTCTTGAGAGTCCCTTGGACTGTAAGGAGATCCAACCAGTCCACCCTAAAAGATATCAGTCCTGGGTGTTCTTTGGAAGGACTGATGCTGAAGCTGAAACTCCAATACTTTGGCCACCTGATGCAAAGAGCTGATTCATTTGAGGAGACCCTGATGCTGGGAAAGATTGAGGGCAGGAGAAGGGGATGACAGAGGATGAGACGGTTGGATGGCTTCACGTATTCAATGGGCATGAGTTTGGNCTTTTTTTTTTTTTGGACTACTAAATCACTGCAGATGGTGACCGCAGCCATGAAATTAAAAGACGCTTACTTCTTGGAAGAAAAGTTATGACCAACATAGACAGCATATTAAAAAGCAGAGACATTACTTTGCCAACAAAGGTCCATCTAGTCAAGGCTATGGTTTTTCCAATAGTCATGTATGGATGTGAGAGTTGGACTATAAAGAAAGGTGAGTGCCAAAGAATTGATGCTTTTGAACTGTGGTTTTGGAGCAGACTCTTGAGAGTCCCTTGGACTGTAAGGAGATCCAACCAGTCCACCCTAAAAGATATCAGTCCTGGGTGTTCTTTGGAAGGACTGATGCTGAAGCTGAAACTCCAATACTTTGGCCACCTGATGCAAAGAGCTGATTCATTTGAGGAGACCCTGATGCTGGGAAAGATTGAGGGCAGGAGAAGGGGACGACAGAGGATGAGACGGTTGGATGGCTTCACGTATTCAATGGGCATGAGTTTGGGTAAACTCTGGGAGTTGGTGATAGGGAGCCCTGGCGTGCTGCGATTCATGGGGTTGCAAAGATCGGACATGACTGAGCGACTGAACTGAACTGAACACCAGTTCAAATCTCTCAGCTACTAAGGAAGTACATTTCACAATCAATTTACCTCAGAGGGATCACCAGTAAGTTGCTTTACTGTGAATTTTTTTATGACAATGGTGAGTGATTAGTCACACCTGTTTCAAAAAATCTCCAGTCATATTGAATAGTGTAGAACATTAAGCCTTGGTTACTCATTTATTTATGTGGAGCCAAGTCTCTATCCTAAGGAAAATTTGGATCTCAGTCCTAGGCATTTTTGAGCAACCTCTGTTAAGAGGCATCCTGGCCAAATAGCCAAGCATGCTAGGTAGGATCCTCATCTTTCCTCCCTGTATGTAAACCTTACCCCAATCAAGGGTGATTAGAAATATATGGAATTGTTCTTAATTTAAATTGTCTGCTCTCCAGGCTTACTAAAGAATATTACCTCAAAGTAACTGCCTCCAATCTCTTAGCATGTTTCTGGGTGTGTATGTATACTATATATATATATATATGGATATGTATGTGTATGCACACACACATATATATACACATACATTTATATGCCTATAGCCACCTCATGCGAAGAGCTGACTCATTGGAAAAGACTCTGATGCCGGGAGGGATAGGGGGCGGGAGGAGAAGGGGACGACCAAGGATGAGATGGCTGGATGAAATCATGGACTCGATGGACGTGAGTCTGAGTGAACTCCGGGAGATGGTGATGGACAGGGAGGCCTGGCGTGCTGCGATTCATGGGGTCGCAAAGAGTCGGACACGACTGAGCGACTGAACTGAAGAGGAGCCAGCCCACATCTCTTAAGTCTCCTGCATTGGCAGGTGAGTTCTTTACCACTAAGGCCACCTGGGAAGCTTATATATATATACACACACACATATATATAAAGCCTATTTTAAAGTAATTTTTGGAAACAATGAAGAAAATAGTGATGCACATGCAAATATAAATAACATGGTGAAGTGTGAGGTGAACTTATAAGTCAAATACTCAAACTGTTTTAAGTATAACAGTAAAAGTGATCAGAAATAGGTTTGTCAACTCAAAATGAATGAGTTGCAATGGAAAATGAATTAGGTTGCAATTGGGATGATCCCAAAGGAAAATGAGAAGAAAATCCGCTAGGGGGAGTAAGAGGGAAAGATTGAAGGAAAATATTTGCAGAGACAGAATATCTAGGATGGGTGATTGGCCTTGAAAGCAGGAGGGAGAGGGAGACAATCATGATGACTTCAACATCTGGGTGAATAGCAGTCAGTTTCAAGGTAGAACACTGGAAGAGAAGAAAATTTATCGATGAGGGGGGCAAAGATGCTGAAGTCATGAACTGATCTTCAAATATCTTGAGTATGATTTTGTATAATTTTGTTCCTGAGTCCAAGCTCGCTCTGCTTGCCACATGACAGACCAGTAAGTAAGGAGAACAGATGCTGAGGCAAAAGATAATGACTTTATTTGGAAAGCTGGCAGACCAACAGCATAGCAGACTAGTGTCTCAAAATAACCATCTTATCAGGGCCTGGATGCTAGTTTCTTTTATAGAACACAGCAAGGGTACGAGGCGAGGAAGTAAAGTTATTTGCTTTAGTCTTGCAAATATCTCCTGGAATGGCCTGCCTCTGGAAGCAGATGTGTTAATTTCTTCTTTCTTGCACCCATTCACATGTGGACAGGGTCATGATGTTTCCCTGAAGAGAAGCACCTTGGGTTGGCATTCAGGCAGAGGAGCAGGGTTTCCTGAGTCAGGCCGTTATGTATAGACAGTATCCTTGTAGCAAATAAAAGCAACGGGAAACAGACATTAAAATAAAAGAACAGGTACACGTACTACACAAAAGGGAACACATCTGAGTGTGAAAGGATGAGTGGAAATGACACTAGAGGAGGAATAAACAGAAATTGTTTCATCCCATCTTCTGAGTAGGAGGGACAATCGCTATATGTGTGTCCAGGCTTGTTGTCCAGTTGCATGTTCGTGATGCAAGAGGAGACTTGATAACCACTTACCTGATGCTGTATATGGAGGTAGTGTTGTCGACTAAAGAGATGCACAACGTGAGGGCTTTGAGTTAAGTTTTACTTGGAGCAAAATGAGGCCTGCAGCCCAGGAGCCATCACCTCATACAGCTCTGAGAGACTGCTCCAAAGAGGCAGTGGGAGGAGGTCATCGCATAAGATTTTGGTGAAGGGGAAATTCAATGCAATCAAACACTCCTTTTACAAAGGTGATCTGCCAGTCGCGAGGAGTGGATGTCACCATGAAGGGATCGAGTGCTTTTCTAGGTAAGAGGAGATGCCAGGAGTGAGATCATGAAATCTTCTCCTGAAAATAGACCTAAAGACATATCCCACCAGTTTCCCTGGACCACAGATTGCCTCACTGCACCCTAAACTCCCTTCAGGGGTTGTTGGTCAGCAGCTGCAGCAGAACAGGCAGAAGACAGATGCCACTGTCGCTGTTGTTCAGTTGCTGGCAGATGCTCTTGGCAAGTGCCAGCTTGTAGTTGACAGGCAGGTGCCAATGGGCAGTTGACAATGTAAAATTATTTATGTCTATGTTGTGCTAGAGGTTTCAGAGGGAGAAGGAAGTGGCAACCCACTCCAGTATTCTTGCTTGGAGAATCCCAGGGACAGAGGAGACTGGTGGGCTGCCATCTCTGGGGTCGCACAGAGTCGGACACGACTGAAACGACTTAGCAGCAGCAGCAGCGGCAGCAGCAACAAGTTTCAGAAAGCCCTGAGCAAATTGTTCCCTCTACTCCATACTCTCCTTTCCTACCACCACNTGGTGGGCTGCCATCTCTGGGGTCGCACAGAGTCGGACACGACTGAAACGACTTAGCAGCAGCAGCAGCGGCAGCAGCAACAAGTTTCAGAAAGCCCTGAGCAAATTGTTCCCTCTACTCCATACTCTCCTTTCCTACCACCACCACTCCTGCTCAGAACCTTAGAAACACAAAACTATATTCTTCAAAAGGATCCTTTGAGGTCGTCCCTTCCAATCTCTTCTATTTTATGATGAGAAATCGAGACTGAAAGAGGCTAAGTGGCATGTCCAAGGCAAAAGATTAGATAGATAGGGAGCCTAGGAAGAGCCCCTGGTCTCATTTCTCCCTGCCACCCTCTCAGATATCTGTACAGACAGTCCCTGACTTATGATTTGTCCCGTGATGATGTGAAAGCAATATACATTCAGTAGAAATCATGCTTCAGATTTTGAATTTTTATCTTTTCCCAGACTAGCAATATGCAGTCATTCTCACTTAATGATGCTGGGCAATGGAAGCAGTCACAGCTCCAGGTCAGCCACAGGATCATGAGGGCAAACGACTGGTAACACTAACAACTATCCTGTATCCATACAACCATTCTGTTTTTCTTTCTCGGTACAGTTTTCAATCAATTTCATGAGATATTCGACACTCTATTATAAAATAGGACATTTGGGGTTAGATGATTTTGCCTGACTCTAGGCTAATGCAAGGAGATCCAACCAGTCCATCTTAAGGGAGATCAGTCCTGGGTGTTCATTGGAAGGACTGATGCTGAAGCTGAAACTCCAATACTTTGGCCACCACATGCAAAGAACTGATTCATTGGAAAAGACCCTGATGCTGGGAGGAATTGGGGGCAGGAGAAGGGGACGACAGAGGATGAGGTGGTTGGATGGCAATACTGACTCGATGGACATGAGTCTGAGTGAACTCCGGGAGATGGTGATGGACAGGGAGGCCTGGCGTGCTGTGATTCATGGGGTCGCAAAGAGTCGGACACGACTGAGCGACTGAACTGAACTGAACTGAGGCTAATGTAAGTGTTCTGAGCACTTTTATGATAGGCTAGGGTAAGTTGTGATGTTCAGTATGTTAGGTGTATTAGATGTATTTTCAGTTTAATATTTTCATCTTATAACTTTCAGTTCAGTTGCTCAGTTGTGTCCGACTCTTTGCGACCCATGAATCACAGCATGCCAGGCCTCCCTGTCCATCACCAACTCCCGGAGTTCACTCAGACTCACGTCCATCGAGTCCGTGATGCCATCCAGCCATCTCATCCTCTGTCGTCTCCTTCTCCTCCTGCCCCCAATCCCTCCCAGCATCAGAGTCTTTTCCAATGAGTCAACTTTTCTTCTCATGAGGTGGCCAAAGTACTGGAGTTTCAGCTTTAGCATCATTCCTTCCAAAGAAATCCCAGGGCTGATCTCCTTCAGAATGGACTGGTTGGATCTCC
>SJYX01003157.1:0-13292 GCA_006410675.1 Oreotragus oreotragus
AGTCCTGAATATTCATTGGAAGGACTGATGCTGAAGCTGAAACTCCAATACTTTGGCCACCTGATGCAGGTGACTCACTGGAAAGATCTGACTCATTGAACGGACTCATTGGAAAAGATCCTGATATTAGGAAAGACTGAAGGTGGGAGAAAGGGATGACAGGATGAGATGGTTGGATGGTTATCACCGACTCGATGGACTGAGTTGAGTAAGCTCCGGAGTTGGTGATGGACAGGGAAGCCTGGCGTGCTGCAGTCCATGGGGTTGCAAAAAGTTGGTCACGACTGATCAACTGAACTGAACTGAACTAAGAGAACTTTTTGAAGTGATGGAATTATTACCCATCACATCCATGGTACTAATTAAAACGTGTTGTATTGTTCATTTAAAGCTGGTGAATTTTGTTGTACATATATCACATCTAAATAAAGGTGATTTTAAAATGGAAAACAAACAAAAGAGGTTACACATACAACCAAACAAGAGTCTCTGGATGATTCAGGTCCTTTAGATTAAGAATTCCCAGTACTAGTTTAGCTGCTGCTGCTAAATCATGTCAGTTCGTGTCCGACTCTGTGCGACCCCACAGATGGCAGCCCACCAGGCTCCCCCGTCCCTGGGATTCTCCAGGCAAGAACACTGGGATGGGTTGCCATTCTCCAATGCATGAAAGTGAAAAGTGAAAGTGAAGTTGCTCAGTCATATCTGCCTCTTCGCTNGATGGCAGCCCACCAGGCTCCCCCGTCCCTGGGATTCTCCAGGCAAGAACACTGGGATGGGTTGCCATTCTCCAATGCATGAAAGTGAAAAGTGAAAGTGAAGTTGCTCAGTCATATCTGCCTCTTCGCTACCCTGCGGACTGCAGCCTACCAAGCTCCTCCGTCCATGACATTTCCCAGGCAAGAGTACTAGAGTGGGTTACCATTGCCTTCTCCAACTAGTTTAGCTATATGTACTTACAAAATGAAAATGATGCCAGTTCATCTTTAAGGCCTTAAAACCAGGGTCTTAGCTTAGAGTCAGATGTATCTGGGTTTAAAAACTGGCCTACTCTCTTACTTGGCAGAGAAACTTAAGGTAAGCTTATCTTCTCTGGTTAATATCATCTACCTTATAAAGTTGTAATGATGGTTACATTAAATAATCTATAAATTATAAACATGTAAAGAGCTTCCAAGGCTTCCCTGGTGGCTCAGTGGTAAAGAATCTGCCTGCAATGAAGGCGAAATGGGCTAGCTCACCTGGGAAGATCCCCTGGAAAAGCAAATGGCAACCCCCTAGTATTCTTGCCTGGGAAATCCGATGGACAGAGGAGCAATGGTAGGCTGCAATCCATTGGGATCACAAGACAGTGGGGCATGACTTAGTGACTGAACAACAACAAAGAGCTTCCAGAATTGTCTGACACATATATAAAACACCTGATAAAAGTGAAAGCAAGCAAAGCGTCCAGCACCCTGAGAGCTGGGGCTGTCCTTTAAACACACATCCACACACAAATAAGCACATACTCGTGCACACAAACGTGCGTGCACACACACACTGTTATAGAGTACACACACACACGGTTCACAGAATGTGTATTGTTTTTACTTTTGTATATCTTATCTTCCTATAAAACTATTCACATAGGGGTAGAAACTGTGATTTAGTTTTGTAACTTCCACAGAGCCTAGCAAAATTATGACACACACTTAAGTGCTTGACAAATATATCTAAGAAAAATCCAAAAGCTTCCTTAAAATTGAGTGATGACAATGCTCATGTGATCAGCAGCTCTCCCTGAACCACAATCTCTAATGCTAATGTTTACTAATTCAAGAATCATGTGAAAGAGGCATGAAACTAAATCAGAAGAGAACTTTATTAATAATTAAAGACATTCTGACTAAATATCTGAAGAAAAAACCAAGACTGCTATAATGATTGATTCATTAGTGACTTTCAAACTGTGTCATACGCAGGCAAGAGAATAACTGTTATGGGAAACAGAATAGCGCCTCGCCTTGTGCCTTCTCTTTATTTTTTAACAAAATAAGAAAGTAAGGTTATTTTAAAAAATTAAGCGTCTTCCCTTTAGGGAAGTATATTGATTTTACCAAGCCATTCCCAAACTGAAAATTTGTTTGCTCAGGGGTTTTATTATGAAATATTTCAGTAATGCCAAAAGTATAGAGAACATATAATGAATACACATGCAGATTATCAAGATTAAGAAAGCAAACATCATAGATACAACTCTGTACACCTAATTCCAATCTCATATGCCCTCTTCCTCCTTTTATAGCTAACCACTATCCTGATTTTGCTATCACTGCCAGGCATATTTTAATGTATATGTTATGTACATATATATGTGTGGATGCATGTATTAACATATGCATATGAATATAGTATCTACAAACCATATATACTCTTTACAGAATGTTTAAAGTATTTTATATAAATGACATTATAATCCATGTCTTCTTCAGTAGCTTCTTTTGTTCAACACTATATTTTAATGATTAATCATGGTGATCAACATAGCTCAAGTGCATTTAACTGTATAACTATGTAGTTATTTATGTATAGAGTTATTTATCCATTCTACTGTGGATAAACGTTTAGATGATTTCAACATTTTCCACTACAATGTGAGAATAAAGATTCATGCTTCTTCTCAAAACAAAAAAGAAAAAGACATTTACAGAGTAAAGACTGGGTCCTTCAGCTCAAAATGCAAAATAAATCATCCTGCAATTACCAAGAGAAATGAGAGAAATGACACAAAGGGAGTCTACATTAAAAACATATATTACTGTGGGTTAATAGTTTTTATTCAGCCTAGGATATGTGAATTCTCTTCAACTCAGTTTTATGTATGTATTTATTTTTGGCCACACTGTGCAGCTTGCAGGATCTCAGCTCCCCAACCAAGGATTGAACCTAGGACCCCACAGTGAAAGTGCCAAGTCTAACCTCTGGACTGCCAGGGAATTCCCTTGAATTAAAATTAAAACTCAGTTTTAATTTTAACAAACACAAAGAATATAAAATAGCAACACAAAGAGAAAACTACAGGCATGTTGGGAGTTAAGAAATCTTTGAAATAAAACTGTTTCATGAATAGCTCAAACAACCACAGATCGTAAACGTATCAGCTTCAATTGTGAAACTGCAGCACAACAAAAACTTATTGCACCCCTAGAGTCATTAAGAGGAAAAATAATTGGATTTCACCAAAATTAAAAATTTTCTGCTTATAAAATATGTCATTAAAAAAAGAAATAGGCCAGTAGCACATGTATCTGAGAAGGAACTACATTCAGAATATATATAAAAACTTAAAGATGTGACCTAATAAAATGGGCAAAAATTTGAGCAGACACATTAGATAGGTAAATGAAAAGGCAAGTTACCAGGACAATGCCAATTAAAACCACAATGAGCAACTAAAAAGAATGAGTTCTTGGTGATGAGAGGAGAGCTACTACTTGGAACACTCTGTAGAGAATAATTCAGTCAAGTGGAGATCTGGAAAATCAGAATGATAATTTTAAAGCATTGAAGAAGATGACCCAAAGCAGCACTAAGTAGTTTCTGAAAGGTTCAGAAACTTAAAAACAAAAAGGAGGAAGAGGACTTAAAGCACTAAAACAATAATTAAAATAAATTTCACATTGACAAAGCTTTTCAAAAATGATGAATAGATAGGCATGTTATTGAGGCACATTTGAAGTTCAGCTATAATAAATTATTCTGAAAAAGTTGTAAATTCTATTCTTGAATTACATCTCCACTGTAATTGTATTTGCAAAAGAGATTTTTGGTTTTTTAAAATGTCAGATGAAATCACTCTGGAATTTTATGAAACAAATTCAAAGTTCTGCAATAGGCTATGAATGATAGATTGTGGCTTAAGACAAACATGAAGGTTAGAAAATTATATGAAGAATGACAGAAGTACAGAAAGCTTCAAAATATTCTATGTCAGCTGTGTCAGGCGTAATTGACTGATGATAAAGATGACTTGAAAATGGATACACAGTTATGAGAGAGATGATTTAGAAATTCAAATGTCCACAGAATAGGAACACATGAAAAACTCTGTAACTGGTTAGTTCTCATCCATCTGCCTTCCCTCTAACCGTCTGATCATGGAAGTCATCAGGTAAATAAGGAGTAAAATGCCCTTCAGAGAAGGTGACTTTGAAAATTCACATACTGCATTTCTGAAGCCTTCAAATGATAATAAATAGAGGAGTTCTATATAAACCATTTGCTTAAAATATTTGGTCTTAGGAAATATGCTGAAGAACTTGGGAATAAATCCATTTGACTTGCCAGAGGCCAACCTGTACAAAAATGATCCAAAAATTCTAACAATGATGGATTTAGTAAGTTCCTATCAGAATAATGACATCATTAAATTTAAAAATATTCTGAAAACAAATTACAGTAACATTTTGGACAATTCTTTCCTAAGACAACACAGAAAAGAGCTTTTGTAAACCATCCAAACTCAATTGCTTATAAAATTAAGATTTATACCATGATACACAGTCCTTTTATTCCTAAGCAGTTAAACATAGACATAGGTGATACGGGGAACTTGTTAGCATAAAGTATACTGGATGACAATATTCACAACCAAATTAAGTAAGTCAGCCAAGTACATCCCTTCAGCAGACTGTAATTAGTAAAGCTTTTACAAATGTGAAAGTTTTTAACTAGTCAAAGCTACAGTTTTTCCAGTAGTCATGTATGGATATGAGAGTTGGACTATAAAGAAAGCTGAGAACTGAAGAATTGATGCTTTTTGAACTGTGGTGTTGGAGAAGACTCTTGAGGGTTCCTTGGACTGTGAGGAGATCAAACCGTTAATCCTCATGGAAATCAGTCCTGAATATTCATTGGAAGGACTGATGCTGAAGCTTCAATACTTTGGCCACCTGATACAAAGAACTGACTCACTGGAAAAGACCCTGATGCTGGGAAAGACTGAAGGTAGGAGGAGAAGGGCACGACACAGGATGAGATGGTTGGATGGCATCACTGACTTGATGGACATGAGTTTGAGCAAGCTCTGGGAGTTGGTGATGGACAGGGAAGACTAGTGTGCTGCAGTCCATGGAGTCAGAAACAGCTGGATATGACTGAGCGACTGAACTTACAAATGTACTTAAGGCAATCATAAAGAATAATTACACCTTATGGGAACAAGAAATGGCAAAACTATTGTAAGGTGATATGTCCTGAAAGTTACTGAAGTCATGGCAGATGTAGTTCTTTTAATCAACTGGCTTTACGTTTTGGCTGCTTCATTTATCCTAAGAAAAAAGCAGCTTTACTGTCCAGAAGAAAACAGAACTGCCATACCATTGTGCAGTAGTAACATTCTGCCAACTTTTTCTGTTAAGATCCAGATGGCAAATATTTACTCAACTCTCCCTCTGCACAGTAAAAGTAACCACAGACAATATGTAAATGAATAAGCATTTCTTCATTCTAATAAAACTTTATTTTCAAAACAAGAAGCATGCTGGATTTGCCAAAGTTTGCCAAGTCCTCTAAATATACAACATGATAACTTGTCACCAGCAACATGACCAGAGAGAAGATCTTTGGAATGATTTAGAATACACTGACATGTTACTGTTGATTAACTTCATATGTTTTACTTGCAGAAATTTTACCACAAACAAGATACCACAACTTGAAATGTATATGCCTTTGAGCACTTTTTCCCCATGTAATAATGTTAAAATATTTGCTGTATTTCACAAAAGTCAACTCTCCAAAGTGTATATTTCTATAGCAGCAACGCAGTAAAGATTTAAATGAAACCCTATAATTATAGTGGCATATTGTCCCTTATATTTCAAGCAGTAACACAAACAGTATACGCAACTCAGCAATTCTAAACATACATATTATACTGGCTAAAATAAAAAGAGAATACCAAATGTTGGTGAGGATATGAAACAACTGGAACTCTTAATTGTTGCTAGTGGAGATATAAAATGATACAACCACTTCAGTGACTTACAAGGCAGTTTCCTGTAAAGTTAAATAGGCATTTACCCAGACCCAGCAATTTTATTCCAAATTTCACTTTGTTTCACACAGGAGAAACAAAACCATGTATCCAAGAGGAAAAAACATATACAAAAATGTTTATAATATTATTATTTGGAATGGCCAAAAACTAGACACCTCAAATGTTCATTAACGGGGGTGGGGGGTGGGGAAGACAAACATATTACCATTCATACAATGGAATGCGTACATACATTACTGAAAATAATTTTACTAAAATACTATAAAATAATAGCACTTTATGTATTCACTAAACAAATACAGAGAATTAACACCTCACACTAAAATCTGAATCTTTATTTCCCATTCCCATACTCTTATAATATAAAATGGGACTAGTCACTGTTCCTCAAACATAACCCCAAATTAATGATACAACTTTAAGTTTTAAGTGTTAGCCACTCGGTCGTGTCTGATTCTTTGCCACCCCATGGACTTTAGTCCGCCAAGCTCCTCTGTCCATGAAATTCTCCAGGCAAGAATACTGGAGTGGGCTGCCATTCCCTTCTCCAGGGGATCTTCCCGACCCAGATTGAACCCAGGTCTCCTGCATTACAGGCGGATTCTTTACTGTGTAAGCCACCAGGGAAGTTCAATGATACACCTGCATTTTAAAAAGACAAATCTAACCTTTAATTTTCTTAGTATAATAACAAGCTCTTTTTGTTTTCTTATTTTAATAAAACATTTCTGCTTCCTTACAATTATAATACTGGGGAAAAAAAGAGATAATTTCACAACTCAAATAACTGTAGCTTATGTTTGGTGAGCATATGCCTAGCTTTTATATAATTATTTTTCAAACTGAGTTTATGTTGTTTTGAAAATTAACTTTTACTAACTGCAAAATGTCATGAGCCCCTTTTTCTGTTATTTGACAGTTATCCTATCCTAGCATTTTTAGTGGACAGTAACATGGCCATATCAAAATGTACTAGGCCGAATTTCAGACTCCGGTATATTCAGGCTGTTCTACTACTTTTGCTATAAACAAGGCTGTGAAGCAGAGTTGTGATTCTGAAGCGGAAGAGATGATTTGTGCAATCACTCTCTTCCCTAAAAGATCCAGCATAACTCTTGTGTTTTGAGATTTGAGTTGCAGTGCCAATTCGTCCTCCAGAAAAGTTGTATACTCCAATTCATACACGACATTGCTATCACCTTTACAGTAACTGCCCTCCTGTTTTGGAACTGTCATTTATATACTTGTCTCAGCTTCCTTCTGGTCTGTATATAAAGAATTGTCTCTAAAGTTGCAGAGAATGGCATATAAAATTTACAGACTCCATCCCACTCTAACTCCAATGCATTTTTTGCTGAACCCACGTTGACAAATGTAGAGGGGAAAGAAAGGCACTATCATGCAAATATTCCCTTGCCCTGTCAGTTGAGAAGCTTCCGAAGTGGCTCAGTGGTCCTGCCAATGCAGACGCCACAGGAGACCTGGGTTTGATCCCTGAGTCAGGAAGATCCCCTGGAAGAGGCAACCTGGAAATGGCAACCTACTCCAGGATTCTTGGCTGGGAAATCCCATGGACAGAGGAGCCTGGCGGGCCAGAGCATGGGATCATAGAGTCAGACACGACTGAGTACACAGTCAGTAAGTCAGCAATGAACACATCTTGTGCCAGGATCTTGGTTTCCAATACCATTCAGCAATAAAAGGAACCAGGCTTCTTATGGAAAAGGTTGATTCCAGGACCAGGGCAGGAAATATACAAGATAATCCCAAAACATCAAGAATTGGCAGAGGATTAGGAAGCACTTCCCCCCAACTCACACCACAAAGAAAACCACCCACAACCATGGGAACATGTCAAAGGAAGTACGTGCCAAACATAGTTTCTAGTAGCCACAGCTAGAACAATTTGAGCAATAAAATTAATGAAGTAATATTAGATTATAAACTAAAGTATAAAATAAATATCCATGGGTCTATACTTATATAAATAAATGAACAAATAAGTAAATAAATGAGGGCAGAGAGGAAGAGGCAAATCTTCCAGAGAGAGGTCCAAATAATTTATGTAAACATCCTGCCCTCATGGAGGGAGCCCACTCCTCTGCTGGTTATGCCCAGAGTCTTCCTTCAGAAGAGTACAGGATGGTAAGCGGGCGAAAAAAATAACAACACCGAAGAAATCTGACCGACATGCCCTCAGTCAGATGCTCATGGTGCACACCAACAGTGACAAGTCACGCTGATGGCACAGCATGCACTCTCGATATGAGGTAATGAACACGGGAGTTGGCTATGCATTCTTCTTCCCCCAAACTCAAACTTAGGAGAAAAACACCAGGCAAATTCCAAATGAGGGATATTCTATAAAATACCTGACCAGCATTCCTTATGGCCACGAAAGTCATCAAAAACAAGGAAGAGTCTAAGAAACTGCTACAGACAAGCGAGGAGGACTAAGGAAAATGTAGTACCCTAGATGGGATCTGGAAGAGAAAATGGACATTAAGTATAAATGATGGAAATCTGAAGCATGGACTTTGCTTAAGAGTAACGTATCAACGTTGGTTCACTAATTGAAACAAACGTACCATATTAAGATTTGCACTTAGGCACTCAATAAAATGCTGGACTGAATCTGTGGAATAAAACTATTGAAATGAATGCTGTAGGTACAAGCTCAATAGTAATAAAAAAAAGTCTCTGTTCATGTAATTAATTTTTAGGTGATTTCTTTCTTGTCCCCAATTCCTAAGCTCTTTTTAGTGTATATGAGAAAGGACCAGAGAGGCTTTGTTACTTTCTTAAAGTGTAAGGCTTGTCTAAAATAATTCGTGCAGACAAAAATCTAAGGAAATAACATTTGTGCTGTTTTTTGGTCCCATCTTGGTTTTGAAAGTCATCCATTAGTTCAAATCACAGTGGTACCAGGTTCTGTAATTTTTCTGGATGACTATTTTTATACCTTACTGTGAGAATTGGCTCACTGAGTAACTTCTCAGAATTAACAAGGTACTGGGAACTGACGGAAACTCTTTGAATACACACCCTTTGTAAACTCAAGTTGAAAAATAGAAAGCTAAGAATGGCAGGAAGAAAAAGAAAAGTACCCAAACAAAGAAAATGCAGTGGAAGGCTGCCATGAGAAATAACCAGCATAGAGAAGATTATTATTTCCAAAGTAACTTGTTGCTTAAAGAAAAAGTTAGATCTTCTTAAGATTATCTGGAATGCAATAAATGCTTTGTTAAAAGCCATCATGTAATACTTAAGAAAACAGAACAAGTCCACTCGAATCCACCATGCTAGATCTTGTCTTCACAATATAGCTCACAGAAATAAAATAATTTTGGGGGCTACACTTTGCTCTTTAAAAGTCAGCTACAGATTGTCAGAAGTGATTTTAAAGACTTAGTTTTTTAAATTCCCTAGAATAAAAACTCAAAAGAAGGAAAAGGAAATTTAAGAAGTACTATGCTTAAAAATGAATAAATAAGGACCAAAAACCTTGAGGTAAAATCATTTTCTTAATGTTCTATTTCCCAAATCTCTTTTTTATTTACATTTTCTTACTTCTCTGAAGTGTAAATATTCTAATAAGGTACACCTTAATGCCTCAGTAATACGCGGTATAGGGTATTTGTAAGAAACAAATTGTGTGTGCAAGCATGTTTAGTTGTGTCCCCATGGACTGTAGCCCACCAGGTTTCCCTGTCCGTGCAATTTTCCAGGAAAGAATACTGGAGCGGGTTGCATTTCCTACTCCAGGGGATCTTTCTGACCCAGGAATTGAGCCCAGGTCTCCTGCGTCTCTTGCATTAGTAGGTAGATTCCTTTATCACTGTGCCACCTGGGAAACCCATAAAACATATTAAAGCCCCTCAATTCCATTTATAGTTTAATCGGTAAGAATTCTAGAAATAAATATCTGTTTGATGGGCTCACTTAACATTGACAGTGTACATTTTTATCTTAAATTCAGATTTCAAGAAGATAAAAATGTGTATCTGTGCAAACATAATTTTACTTGTCCCTATGTAACTAGCATCATTTATCTGCAAATTAGTTTTCTTTCAACTTGCAATGCTGTTATTCCACACCTAGCAGGAATTTCAGTGTAAACCAGATTTGTGGGTAGACACTGGTTTGTATATTTATCCTGGTGATTTACTCTCAGATACAAAAGTCATAATTCTAGTAAAATATTCATTGGATAACATTTAATAAAAGACTTTAAAAGCTCAACCAAAGGAAGGTAAGAAATTAATCTTTAACATATTTAAATAACTGAAATAGGTATTCAGTAATTGGGGCTTCCCGGGTGGCTCAGTGGTAAAGAATCCACCTACCAATACAGGAGATGCAGAAGATGCGGGTTTGATCTTTGGGTCAGGAAGATCCCCTCGAGAATGAAAAGGCAACCCACTCCAGTATTCTTACCTGAAAAATTTCATGGACAGAGGAGCCTGGTGGGCTATAGTCCATGGCCTTGCAAAGAGTCGGACATGATTGAAAGCCTAAACACATTCAGTAATTAATGTTTCAAAATTTCCACTCCAAACACATCAGACACATAACAAAGTGTAACTAAATTTCCGCAAACATGGAAGTAACTGAAGGCATTTCATAATCTGGCCACAACTATGTGAAGACCGGAGTTGGACCTCTGACAAATACCAAAGACAGATTTTAGGCGCTATACCGAGGTCACACCAGGTAACAGAACACAATGTCATAGAATACTGACTCTGGGTCAAGCAGTTCTATCTCTAAAAACTGCCTCTCCTACTTGCTAACCGTACGACCTTGGACAAGTCACTTAACTAGTGTGAGCCTTAATTATCCCTATCGGTAAAATTTATGCAATGCTCACTGTCTTACAAAGTTTATGAGAAGGAAATTAAATACTGCATGGGAAGTAGGTAGCATTAGGCCTTGTCCATCAGTAACAGCTTTTTCCCATCAGATTTGAGATTTATGATGCTGGCATATTTCCAACCTTGGGAGAGAAGCCAAAAGCAAAATGCTTATTTGGCAAATTTTCCCATATTTGAAACTTAAGTGAACTGTGAGGGATCTGCAATTTTAGATAGCATCCAATTCAAAAATCCAATATACATTATTGACATCATAATTTATTTTAACCAAATAAAATTATAAAGAAGATAAATCAGGTAGCAGAAAAGCTGACACAAAATATAAATGGTGCAATAACTTTTTCAAACCTATGAACCAGGCTAAGCAGAACACTCTAGAACTCAGGATAAAACACCCTTGCTTCCCTGGTGGCTCGGACAGTAAAGCATCTGCCTGCAATGGGGGAGACCCGGGTTCAATCCCTGGGTAGGGAAGATCCTCTGGAGAAGGAAATGGCAACCCACTTCCGTATTCTTGCCTGGAAAATCTCATGGATGGAGCCTGGTAGGCTATAGTCCATGGGGTCGCAAACAGTCGGACATGACTGAGCAACTTCACTTCCTTCACTTAATTATCTTTTAAAAACAGCATTTCTCAGAGGCAAAAATCCATTTGATTTTCTCTATTGACTCATTCAGTGAAGACTTCATTTACTTCAAGACAATCAACTAACTCTGCCCACACCTAGAATTAGTGCTACTAATTCTTCTTTCCTCTTGTTTCCCTTCCAGTAAGAAAACAACTTGCCCCAAATATAACACAACAAAAAGACAACTATATTCTATAATCAATGAACGTGCCAAACAACCTTTTATTGCAGAAAGCAGACTCTAAAAGCAGCCTCCAGAAATGTTTGCCAACTAGGTGCCTCTAACTTTAAAACACTTTAGCATGGTTACCAGCCAAACAGTTACATACTCATTATGTTGGATCTATATACACAATGTAATAGAAAATTAAATGGCTTCTTCAAAACACATGACTTTTTAATAAAATAAGGTACGGTTATCACATTGTTTCAATCCAAATATGGCATCATAGTGCCATTCTAAAAATAAATCTAAGTCCCATGTGAGATTCAGCATTTTAGCTGTGTTCATTTCCTTTTAGGGCTCAAGTTTCCCACAGGAAAATTATTCAGTGCTTGGCAAAACTGTCCCAAATCATGTATAGATAAGGCACAACTGCTAACTGCACCATCAATGTTTTCCTGCTTTGCTATTGTTGACTCTCCTTCACAGTACCCCATCATGGAGAGGCCCAAGAAGCAGAAAATGCTCAAGAACTTTCATCTGACAAAAGTGAAGACAGTAAGTGTCACTTTGAGTAAAAGGTGTCAAGGAGGTAATGTATGAGTCAGCTAAATTAGAAGATAAAATTATTTTATATAAAGTCACATTTCAAATATGTTTCTGATAATTGTGATGAATACCAAATATTTCAACTGTATTATTACTAAGCAAAAGTGCATATCAAATGCCCTTTTAAAACTTCTTAAAACAGATTGTATTATTTGACTGATATCATTCATCTAAAGAGTTTATAAAGTGTTAAATGCTAAAAATAAAATCTTCCCAAAATCACTCTCAATATAGAAGAAAATTCATGTTTAAGATTTTAATTTTCCAAGGTAAGAGTTAATCTTAAGAAAAAATCCTGCTTAGTCACTCAGCTGTGTCCAACTCTTTGTGACCCCATGGACTATAGCCTGTCAGGCTCCTCGGTCCATGGGGATCCTCCAGGCCAGCATACTGGAGTGGATTGCCATCCCCTCCTCCAGCGGATCTTCCCAACCCAGGGATCGAACCCAGGTCTCCCACACTGCAGGTGGGCTCTTTACCATCTGAACCATTAGGCTACCTAAAAAACAACTAACAAGAAATAATTAAAAATTTAAAAGTTATCTTATTATATTATTAATGTATAAAGCTATAATCAGTTAGATCTTTGTCTACTAACCTAAAAACAGCATAGAGAAATATAGTCAATCAAGCTCTATTAGTATCTATGTAGTAATGGCTTATTACATAGGCAGTAAGAGCCCTCCTGGAATTAAATTTTTTGTTTTTCTATTCAAAATTCCTGGGAAACAGCAACTTTAAAACAATAAGCAATGATATTCAATTTTATTTTAGCAAAAACTTCACCCTCCAATCTCACCAGCAGTATAAATAATACAAATGAAGGCTTTCTAAAATCATATGTTTCATATATTTTTACTTCCCCTAACGAACATTTCTGAATGACTGCTACTGATAAAGAAAACTTATTAACTAATTAAGATTTTTCAAATCTATCTTAATTTGTTTGGTTGAAAGTACCAATGAAAAGACTT